>OU343225.1:165111012-165184283 GCA_910596185.1 Chrysanthemum makinoi | reverse complement strand
CACTCAAGACAAAATCGCACCCTTGACAAACCGCTTCAGTCAACTCGCTTCCTACTCAAATCGCTTTCCAGACAAATCGCTTAAGTGTCAAAATGATTAAGTGTCAAACCGCTTACCTGACAAATCGCTTAAGAGTCAAAACGCTTAAGTGTCAAACCGGTTACTTGACAAATCGCTTAAGAGACAAATCGCTTAAGTTGACAAAACACTTAACAGTCAAATCGCTTAACACACAAACCACATAAATTGACAAATCGCTTAGTACACAAGTACACCCACTACTTCCACTACTTTGTCCTTTCTTGTCGTTTTGTCTCAATAGACAAACCGCTTCTTTGACAAACCGCTTCACAAAAATAGGACAAACCACATAGAATCCGGGACAAACCGCATAAAAACAAGTGACAAACCGCTTGATTTACTGTCAAACCACTTCAAAGAAAAGGCATTCGAGAGTCAAACCGCATCATAGAAACTTTCAAAAACTAAACTTTTCAATCTAAAAATAGTCCAACCACAATGATTCAAGCCTTCCAAACCAAAACCTAAACACTTATAATGATTCTAAACACGAAAGTACTATCAAAATTCAAACTTTAACATTAGAAATGATCCAAATGGGGAAAACTACTCTAAACCCATTCAACCCCAAGAACCTTATGAAAACCAATAGAAATCCAAGAACATGAAAGATGAATGATCAAACCATGGCTCTGGATACAATTTGTAAGATATTGGTTTTCATAAACACACAAACACACAAATCAATGGGGTGTATAATATGAGTTTTAGAGAGAGAAAGTGAAGAGAGTTGGGAACTTTAGTGAGACAAAGAAAAATGATATTATGAAAACTCCAACCCTTTGCCTTGCTAGGCAAAGGGTATTTATAGGTTCTTACAAGACACGCCTCCTACGGGCTGTGGATCAGGCATACAGTGGGTAAAGACCCGTCCGTCCTCCACGGTGTTACTTAACTAACTATTTACTAACACTAAAATGACTGCGACTATGAGATTTCTAACGAATACATATACTTGAGGTGACAGACTCTTTAACTACAGGATTTTCTAAATCCTAACACTTTCCCATTTGTTGAAGAAAATGAAGACCAATGGATAGTTTTGATTAGAGGGTTTGGTATCCAAGATTGTTCAGTGGCTGTGCTTGAATTCAAGAAAGCACAAATGAAGTCCAAGGTTGATTCCACTCACAAAAGAAGCACACACAGAGAACAAGAAACCCTAGATAGCTTAGTATAAATTGAACATGATGTAGCCAGTTATAAGGTAGTCAAGTAGGGTTTAGTTTTTAAAATAGTTTCTTTAGTTTTCAATTTTAATTCAGTATTGTAATCTTGTTTTCGTTTAATGGAAAGCTTTTAGTTAAAAGTCAGTTTTAATTTTACATTTTTGTATTTCTGTCCAGATAAGCACATAGTGCTTATTTTAAAAACTGCTTATTTAATTATCAAATCATGTTTTTTATAATTTAATATAAGTTATTAAGTTGTTTAGTTCAAAAATTCCAGAGTTAGTGTCTGAAAAATCTATTTTTAAAGAAAGTACCATGTTAAGGGAGTGTTTTGTTTAAGTAAAAAAAGGGGGTCAAAACAGATTCTTACCCACTTTGGTTTTGAAAATCAATGTGCATTAGTGTGTTTTGAGTCACATTTAGTAGTTGGAAGTAGTTGCAACAAGTTTTCAAATAGCCTTAAGTAAAAAAAAATATGCCAACAAAAGAAAAACCACAGCAGAACAACAACATAAGCTGTTGTTCATAAGGTTGTAGAAAGCTATTCTCTTCTTAAAATTATTCAAAAAGTGTTTTTTATGAGTCTTGGCAGGCTAAACTTTATCTGTTTTTAGCTTACATGCACCTAGGATAGCTTTAGTCTAGCTTAATAGTGCTTTCAAAACTACCACTTGTTCCTTTACATGTTCTGTATCAGTAGCTTAAGTACCCCATCAGTCCCAATTTCATGCTCTTTTTTAGCTTATTTTTCATGCTTTAAAGATCTCTAAAACAGTTGCAGATTAGTTTTTTACGAAGCCAATAGTGTAAACTTTATCTGTTTTCCATTAGTTAGGATTTTAGAGTTAATCTAAGTGCTTATTTTTAAGCCCCAAAACCCCTTCCCTAGGTCTGTTATGCCCTGCAGCAGCAGCAGACTTCGTAGCTTATTGCAGTTTCTTTTTAGCTCATTTTGGTCTAATTAGTGCTTATTATGTAATTTAGGTTAGGTTAGTTTAACATTAGCCTAATAGTGCTTATTAAAAGCTTTTTAGATTAGCTTATTTTCTCTGGTATCCTTTTTAGTCCCTTAGAATAGCTTATATCCTAACTACTTATTCCCCCTCATTTTTAGTCCATCATTGTTGACTTTTGCTTATTTGAGTTTAGTATTATGCATGATTAGTGCCTTTAATCTTTTAAACTGCTATTTGATTGCTCATTATCCTTAAAAAGCTGTCACTAGGGTGTTTAGTTTAATTTTGCAATCTGCTTGGGAATAAGCTGTTCTCAAAGCTTATTAAAATTTTTCCAAAAGTTTTGTTTTTATTAATCTTGCTCATTTTCACCCACTCATTAAGTTTTAAAACGAAAATTTGAAGAAAAAAAAATGTTTTCAAAAAAGTGCCAAGAACCAGGTTTGAACCTGGGTCTCTAGGCACACACAGCACACAACACACAACATCATTACCATCTGATCCAAGGGATGTTGCGTGCCTTTATTTCCCAAATCAAACATTTAAGAACCATTTTCAGTTTTAGCTTAAGAGCTTATTAGCCCATTTAACTGCTTATTTCCAAAAGCAGTTGCACCCTCTTTTATTTTTCTTACTGTAATTTTCTTAGATTTTTCTGAAAATGTTTAGTATTTTTTATAGTTAAATTAGTAAAATTTAGCTTTTAATTCATAAAAAATAATTTAAAAGTCGAAAAAATACCCGGCTTTTTTCTAAAATCATTATTTGTCATTTAGAACTTAGGAAAAATAAATTTGCATATGTAGGGTTGATTTTTAATAATTTCACTTTTCAAGCCCGTTACGACCCCGGTAAAGGCCCGGTTTTAGTTTCAATTGCATATTAGGGTTATCTTAACTTAGCTTATGTGTTTTACTTGCTAATTGTTTTCTAGATTCCCGTCATTGTTTTTAGTTTAACTCTATGTTTTATTTATTTTCCCGTTGTTGATTTAGAATTTTAAAAATCAAAATCTCAAACTCTTAAAATCCAAATTCAATTTCTAATTACAAACCTCAGCGAATCCTTCAATTCACACCTCGTTGGAACATGACCCATTTATCACTTGCCTGGTATCACATATATCACATTCGTGAGTCTTGGCATGTTAACCTTTTTCCTAAAGGTTTGATTTGTCGACTCTCGCGTTTATTTGGTATTTTGATATTTGTTATATATACTTTTGAACACGAACCAAATTTTGGTGCCGCTGCTGGGGAGGTTGTGTTGCGACAATATCGTTGAAGTTTTAAAGATTAGTGACTTGAAAATCCTTCCTCGTGAAGTTATCGTTTTAAGAAAAATACAAAAACACAAAAATATTTTTCTTTTCTTTGTATATATATGCATAAGATAAAAATACAAAAAGATTTTTCTTTTCGTTTTTCTAATAAAATAGAATACACAATCAGTATAACACTCTCAACTTGAGTGTTATCATTATAAGTTCCCAAACTAAAGATTCAAAACTTGCCTTTGTGTCTCTTGCGAAAAATCGGCTCACCTCTAATTGATAAACACACTATAAGAGGGGTTTAAGGATGGGTACGCATTAAATTGTGACCTTAAAGAGACGGGTTTTAAATAAGCTTCGCGCCGACCTTTGTTTCTCCGCTCCTTTGTGCGTTTTTTCTTTTGGAGAGCTACCGTATCGCTTGTGATTATTGGTTTAAGTTCCTTGTGTTTTTAATTCGGTCTTGTGTTTCATTGAAAGTATTTTTTTTGAAAGTGCATGCGCACTCGTTCACAAGCTCGTAGGCGTAATCGTAATCAAGGAAACATACCCAAGATACGTACCATTAAACAACCCGTTCAAACTATGGCACAAAATGGAAGTCCCGAACCTCAAAATCAAGCTCCCGATCTCCAAACGATGGAAGAGCTTTGCCAACCGACAATGGACGGACGGGGCGGTCCAATCGCTCCGGTTAACATCGAAGCCACGGATTTTGGAATTAAGCATCACTTGATACAACAAGTCTAAAATTCTTGCCAATTTCACGGATTTCCGGGTAATGATGCAAACAAGCATCTCGACAAATTTCTTACCGTCACCCAGAGTATGAAGCAAAATGGGGTCACCGATGACGCCCTTCGCTTATACCTTTTTCTGTTTTCCTTGATGCATCATGCCACCGCATGGTTTGATCGTCTTCCGAATAATTCAATTCACAATTTCGATGAAATGATTTCCATGTTCTTGGCAAAATACTTTCCACCATCGATGGTGACGAAATTGAGAAATGATATTAGCAATTTTCGGCAGATTCCCGATGAGTCCTTATTCGAGGCATGGGAACGCTATAAGATTTCAATTGATCGATGTCCGAATCACAACATGTTACTCGTCACTCAAATAGATACATTCTATAACCTGTTAACATTAAGACATCGTGACACGATCAATGCTCTTGCCGGTGGTACCTTTATGAAAAGGCGACCCGAAAAGTGCTACGATCTCATTGAAAATATGACCACCCACCATAATTATTGGGATTCCTCAGCCGAGAGGGGCGAGTCAACAAGATCTACCATTTCTTCATCTTTGGAATTAACCACTCTCACCAAAAAGATTGAAGAGATATCCACCGCTATGTTAAAAATGTGTCAATTGAATACTAACCAACAAGTGAATGTCATGAACAAGAGTTGTAAGACTTGTGGAGGTCCACATTCTTATTTCGAGTGTCCAGCCGCCGGGGGCTACACTCAAGAGAACGTATATGTTGCCTCAAGATCCAACAATACGGGAGGTAATACTTACCAACCGCAATGAGACCATAATCTTCTAAGCTATCGTTCTAACAATTACATTGGACCACCTGGTTTCGATAATCAAAATCAAAACAATCAAAATGTGCAAAACCAAAACAATCAATTTAATCAAAATCAGAATTGGACGAATCAGGGATTTCAAAATCAGGGAAATTATAATCAAAACCGATTTCAAGCTCCGCAACAACAAAATGTTCAAGCTCCACCTCCTCAAGCCTCCAATGAACTTGCTAATTACATCAAAAAAATGAGGCTAAGATGATGGCTATGTAAAATCAGATAACTACCTTGAAAAATGATTTTACATCTGAGCTTAGAACCACTAGTAGCAATATTGATCAATCTCAAAGCAAGATTGAGAACATGTTTGCTAGTCTCATGAGTCAAATGAATCAAGCTTCAACTTCGGGAACTCTTCCGAGTAATACCATTCCCAACCATAAGGGCGAGTTGAAAGCTATTACCATTCGTAGTGGTAAGTCATATGATGGACCCTCGATTCCTACTCCTTCTCCGGTAAAGGATGTGGAGCGAAAAGCTAAGGTGACAAAGGACAAGGTGCATATCTCAAGCCCACGAAGTACCGCACACGTCCAACCTTCAATTTCGGAACCCATTGTTCCGATGACCAATCCTAAGCCTTCACTTCCTTATCCTTCAAGGCTTGATGACCAAAAGCTTCGTGACAAAACTAATAGCCAAATGATGAAGTTTCTTGAAATCTTTCAAAAGTTAAACTCCGATATTAGCTTCGCGGATGCTCTTCTCTATATGTCCAAATTTGCGGCTACATTCAAGAGTCTTCTTAGCAACAAGGAAAAGTTGTTTGAATTGACCAAAACTCCATTGAATGAGAATTACTCGGCGGTACTTTTAAAAAGTTTCCCAAAAAACTAGGAGACCCCGGAAAATTCCTCATACCTTGTCATTTTCTTATGATTGATCAATGCATGGCCTTGGCTAATCTTGACGCAAGCATCAATCTAATGCATCTTTCGGTTTGGAAAAAAGCTTTCACTCCCGGAGCTTACTCCTACACGAATGACTCTTGAACTTGCAAACCGAACGGTTTCTATTCTGCAAGGTGTTGCCAAAGATGTCTTCGTACAGGTGGGAAAGTTCCATTATCCTGCCGACTTCGTTGTTGTCGATTTTTTATGTTAATCCCCGTGTTCCCCTTATCTTGGGAAGACCATTCTTGAAAACGGCTCGTGTATTAATCGATGTCTATGAAGGTGAGATGACTCTTAGATCTAAAGATGAAAAATTGGTCTTAAATATTGAGAACACTTCAAGATATCCTCTTGAGCATGAAAGCGAGTCAGCCAACAAGATTGATATCATTGATGCTACATGCGAGGAACACTTTCATGAAGTGTTAAACATTCAAAGTGGAAATCCCACTTCTACTAAACCTACCATTGCTATATCTTCCCCTTCTCTCACTCCGTATAAGGGAGGTAACTTCATCTTGGAAGAGATTGAAGTTTGTGTATTGAGTGAATTAATTTCACAGGAAATTGATCACGCCAACATTGACATTGAGGGAGACATTCTTCTCCTTGAGAAGTTGCTCAATGATGATCCATCATCACTCCCTCCTCAAAAACGTCAAATTCAGGAAATCAAATCCATTGAAAATTCTAATGATCCTCCCGAGGTCGAACTTAAGGACTTACCACCTCATCTTGAGTATGCATTTTTGGAGGGTGACGATAAATTACCCGTCATAATTGCTGAAGATCGAAATGATGAGGAGAAAACTGCCCTCATAAAGGTTCTAAAGTCACACAAGCGAGCCATCGCTTGGAAACTTCCCGACATTAAGGGTACTAACCCGGAATTTTGTACACACAAGATTCTAATTGAAGATGACTTCAAACCGGCGGTTCAACATCAAAGAAGAGTGAATCCTAAAATCCACGAGGTTATCAAAAAAAAAGGTTCTCTAACTTCTTGATGCCGGATTTATTTACCCCATCTTAGATAGTCCTTGGGTGAGCCCTGTTCATCGCGTACCTAAGAAGGGTGGCATTATGGTTGTTGAAAAATGAAAGTGAGTTGATTCGTACTCGATTGGTTACGAGATGGCGTGTATGCATTGACTATCCTAAGTTAAATGAAGCCACCCATAAAGAACACTTTCCTTTACCATTTATGGATCAAATGCTTGAGAGATTAGCGGGAAACGAGTACTATTGTTTTCTTGACGATTTCTCGGGTTACTTTCAAATTCCCATAGACCCGCAAGATCAAGAAAATACCACTTTCACATGCCCTTACGGAACCTTTGCTTGCCGACACATGCCTTTTGGCTTGTGTAATGCACCAAGCACATTCCAAAGGTGTACGATGGCAATTCTCCACGATATGATCGAAAATACTATGGAGGTCTTTATGGATGATTTCTCGATCTTTGGGGATTCTTTTCAAACATGCCTCTCCCATTCGGACAAGATGCTTGAATGTTGTGAAAACACTAATCTTTGTCTAAATTGGGAGAAATGTCATTTCATGATCAAAAAGGGCATTGTCCTCGACCATAAGATTTCTAAGAACGGGATTGAGGTTGACAAAGCTAAAGTTGATGTTATTGCAAAGCTACCTCCTCCCACAACCGTCAAAGGAGTTAGAAGTTTTCTTGGTCATGCCAGTTTCTATCATCGTTTCATTCAAGATTTTTTGAAAATCGCCCGGCTGATGACCCGACTTCTTGAGAAAGATACTCCTTTCATCTTCTCTAAAGAGTGCATTGAAGCTTTTCAAACTCTTAAGAAGAAACTTACCGAAGCACCAATCCTAGTTGCCCCCGATTGGGACTTACCTTTTGAACTTATGTGTGATGCAAGTGATTTTGCCATAGGCACGGTCTTGGGGCAACGCAAAGCAAAACATTTTAAGCCTATACACTATGCTAGAAAAACTTTGACTGAAGCTCAAGCTCATTACACCACCACGGAGAAAGAATTACTAGCCGTGGTGTATGCTTTCAAGAAATTTCAGCCATATTTAATCTTGTCAAAAAGCATAGTGTATACGGATCACTCGGCCTTCAAATATCTTTTTGCTAAGCAAGATGCAAAGCTGAGACTGCTCTGGTGGGTTCTCCTCCTACAATAATTTGATATCATCATTCGTGATAAAAAGGGAGCCGAGAACCTCGCGGCCGATCACTTATCCCGTCTTGAAAATCCTCACCAAAGTGTGCTCGAGAAAAAGGAAATAAATGAAACGTTTCCTCTCGAGAAACTTAATGTGGTATCTCTACGTGGAGATTCCAGTACCCCATGGTTTGCCAACTTTGCAAACTACCATGCGGGAAACTTTGTTGTTAAAGGGATGTCGTCCCAACAAAAGAACAAATTTTTCAAAGATGTTAAGCATTACTTTTGGGACGACCCCTATTTGTTTAAAGTGTGTGTTGATCAAGTCATCCGGCGGTGTGTTCACGGCCAAGAAGCCGTTGATATTCTTAACGCTTGTTAGAATGGACCCACGAAGGGACATCATGGCCCGAACTACACTGCCAAAAAGGTGTTTGACTCCGGTTTCTATTGGCCCACAATCTATCGTGATGCCCATGACTTAGTCAAATCATGTGACGCTTGTCAACGTCACGGTAAAATCTCGCAAAAGGATGAAATGCCTGAAAATGCAATCCAAGTGTGCGAGATCTTTGTCATGTGGGGCATCGAATTTATGGGGCCGTTCCCGTCTTCACGAGGGAGCATACTCGTGGCCGTTGATTACTTGTCTAAATGGGTTGAAGCGAAAGCGCTCCCCACTAACGACGCCCGATTAGTTGTCAATTTTTTGAAATCTCTTTACCCGTTTCGGAACTCCACGTGCCATCATTAGTGATCGCGGAACGCACTTTTGCAATGACCAATTCGCAAAAGTAATGCTCAAGTACGGTGTCACTCACCATATTTCCACCGCGTAACACCCACAAATTAGTGGGCAAGTGGAAGTTTCCAACCGTGGTTTAAAAAGAATCTTGGAAAGGACCGTAGGTGAGAACCGTGCCACTTGGTCGGATAAACTAGATGATGGACTCTGGGCCTTCCGTACCCCATACAAAACACCCATCGGGTGTACTCCTTACAAGCTTTTGTACGAAAAGGCGTGTCATCTTTCGATTGAGCTCGAGCACAAAGCCTATTGGGCCTCGAAGCATGCTAATTTCGACCTAAAATCCGCGGGTGATCACCGAAAAGTTCAACTCAATGAATTAAATGAACTCCGTGATCAAGCCTATGAGAACTCTTTGATCTATAAAGAGAAAACAAATAAGATCCATGACTCAAAGATCAAGAACCGCGTTTTCAACGTTGGTGATCGAGTCCTTCTTTTTAATTCTCGATTGAAGATTTTCTCGGGTAAACTTAAGACCCGTTGGACCGGTCCATTCACCGTTGCCAAAGTTTTTCCGTATGGTACCGTCGAGTTATCTCAAATCGACGAACCAAACTTCAAGGTGAATGGCCATAGGTTGAAGCACTACTTTGGAGGGGACATACCACCCATGGTTGTCCCAGATCTCCAAACTTTCCCCATGGACCAATGAATTCGGGGTCGATTCAAGCTAGTGACTCGGTTAACAAAAACATTAGCACTTCATGGGTAACAACCCATGTTTCTGACTTCTTTCTATTTTCTAACAACTAAGTGTAGGGGAATTCCTCTACTGGTGCTTTGTTTCTTGAGTTTTTGCTCTTGTTTTCAGGATTCCCGTAGATCATGATGATTGATTCGCCTATTTTCAATCCAGTCGCCCAATATCCGATCTTTTTGCTAGTGATTATCCAGGGATATCTTTTAAAATCCTTTTTTGTGAAAAAAGATTTTGTTCCCACGCTTGGTTAGTAGTATTACCTTTTTCCGTTCTATAGTGTCGGCATAATGGCCGGTACATTGAATATTGAGGGAAATATTCAATTCTAAGTGTGGGGGGAATTCTAGCAAATTTTGATCACATTTGTACCTCATAGTACCCTAGTCCCCCCCCCCCCCCCCCGTTTTGACCAAAAATTTAAAATTTTTATTGTCTTAAGTCAAGTATTTACATTTAAAAGAAGTACTTTGCAAAAATAATGCGTTAATACTTCGGTGTTAATGGAAGTTTAGTCTTGATTAGGCCAGAACAAAGGAAACCCTAACTTGATTAGCTTTCCCCTTAACCTTTATAATTGAAAAGCTTTCGCTAGTCTTTGATACAAGAAGCTATAAAATGCGAATTCCATCTTGAAAAAGTGAAGAGTTTGCAAGTTTCCATATAGACTTTGAATATGCAAAGCTTGATATTATTCGACTAAGCATTCACGGATCTTATTATTTAAGATTTTAAATTTGCGTAGAACGAGAAATGATAGAGTTTTTTGTAAGTTAGATTGCTAAGCATGGAGTATCTGGCTCTCTTTAGAGCTCATAACGGTTAATTGTTGCTTCTTGCTCCTATAAGATTAATAAACCCAAAATAAATGATTTTCAATAAATAGAGTTTCACGGTTTTTACAATTCTTAGTTTTTAATTTGTTTCTCGAGGGTCCCCAATGGTAGAACTTGGGGTACATACTTAGATCGTGTTAGTATCGTGTGCTTTAGGCTGCGGATAATTACGCCTTGGATCATCGTTTCTAAAAATAGGCATTTAGGTCTTGGCTACCCTCTTACATTGGCCCTTGGACCCATAATTCTGAAAGGCGTTAAGGTCTTGGAACTCTCCGTTGTAACGTCCCTTGGATCCTTTATTCCGAAAATAGGCGGCGAGGTCTTGGATTTCTGTAGTTCCGTGAGTTCTAAAGTACATGGGGTTAGGAGTGAGGCATTAATATTAAGATTCAAAAATAATATAAATAAAGTAGCATGAAAAATGAATAATAATGAATAACCGATGTCGAAATAAGACTCCCAGTATTGTCGGTGACGCCCGATGTGCAGGTTGTTTAAAGGATGGAGGATTTATAAATAAAGTTTCTTATGTTGCTAGTATAATAATAATAAGCCTCATTTCTAGTCCGGGAGTGTATAAAAAGCATTTCCAAAATCGTGTTAAATCGGGATCTAAGTGTGTACCTTAATTTTTATCAAAAGGGAGTTTTAAGGAAAGTTTTGAAAATTAATTATTATCTAAACCGGGTTTCTTATATATAATAAAGTTCCTAATCATAATGAAATAAGAAAAATAAAAACTTTTTTCATGATAAAATCATTAAAGGAATTAGGATTATGGGAGCGAGAAGTAGCTACGCATACACAATTAGCATTTATGAGTAGCGTTAGGATCTAACTTGTATTTAACAATGATTTCGTTTTTAAGCTTGGTTTGGGGATCGTGAACTTCGAGAATGATGAAATTTGTTTACTAGAGACACCCAGGTTATGTGAATCCCGTTCTATAATGCCACTTGAAAATCAAGCACGTCATCTACTTTTGTTTTAATTTAAATTCCTTGAATTGAATAAAAAGTCGAAACGGGGTATCTTTGGAAAAAAAAATTTGGAAATCCTTTCATTACTTTATATGATCGGATTGCTAGGGACTAGCAATTGACAGTGTGGGGGGATGATGAGTGGCCTTTTACTCATCATTTTACACTCATAAAACCCGAAAAATGACTAAAAATACTCTAATATACCAATTTATATCGTAAATATCCTTGGAGTGTGTTTTTATGTGTTTCAGGTACAAAAGGATTGAAAACGGGGTAAAAATGGACAAAAACAAGCTTGGAACGAAAAAAAGTGCATTGAAGACGGAGCCGGGAATGGTTTTCGACGTTCTTTGGTCAAATTAAGACCCGAGACACGTTTTTGGAGTGAGCTTGGGAAAAACGGATTCGAAACCCTAACCTAGACCAAAATTACCATTTTACCCCTTAAACCTACCATTTTTTATTTAAAACCATTTTTTATTAAAAACTATTATTAATTTTTTGTAGAAAAAAAAAACAATTTTCTTTTAAACCTTTTTAAAACCTTAAACTAAAAACAAAAAAAAATACTTTTACCGAAACCATTAACTAAACCATTGCACCCCCTTATGAACCCCTTGCAATATAACCATTGACCCCTCTCACTACCACTTGAACCCCCTTTCACCCCATGAACCACCCAACCCATTAACCCCTTCACACTCAAAACCCATCTTTACCCTTTTACCTTTTCACCATAATACCCAGTCAGACCATGAGTCAAAACCAGGAACCAAAAACTCATCCCTTCCCCAAGGTAAGCTAGTATCACATATTGCCATCCACCTTGGCATTCCATGGCTTTCCCATTTGTTGAAGAAAATGAAGACCAATGGACAGCTGTGATTAGAGGGTTTGGTCTCCAAGATTGTTCAACGGCTGTGATTGAATTCAAGAAAGCACAAATGAAGTCCAAGGCTAATTCCACTCACAAAAGAAGCACACACAAAGAGCAAGAAACCCTAGATAGCTTAGTATAAATTGAACATCATGTAGCCAGTTATAAGGCAGCCAAGTATGGTTTAGTTTTTAAAATAGTTTCTTTAGTTTTCAATTTTAATTCAGTATTGTACTCCTCTTTTCATTTAATGGAAAACTTTTAGTTAAAAAGTCAGTTTTAATTTTACATTTTTGCATTTCTGTCCAGATAAGCACATAGTGTTTATTTTAAAAACTGTTTATTTAATTATCAAATCATATTTTTTATAAGTTAATATAAGTTATTAAGTTGTTTAGTTCAAAAAATTCCAGAGTTAGTGTCTGAAAAATCTGTTTTTAAAGAAAGTACCCTGTTAAGGGAGTGTTTGGGTTAAGTAAAAAAGGGGGTCAAAACAGATTTTTACCCACTTTGGTTTTGAAAATCAATGTGCATTAGTGTGTTTTGAGTCACATTTAGTAGTTAGAAGTAGTTGTAACAAGTTTTCAAATAGCGTTAAGTAAAAAAAATATGTCAACAAAATAAAAACCGTAGCTAAACAACAGCATAAACTGTTGTTCATAAGGTTGTAGAAAGCTAATCTCTTCTTAAAATTTTTCAAAAAGTGTTTTTTATGAGTCTTGGTACACTAAACTTTATCTGTTTTTAGCTTACATGCACCTAGGATAGCTTTAGTCTAGCTTAATAGTGCTTTCAAAACTACCACTTGTTCCTTTACATGTTCTGTATCAGTAGCTTAAGTACCCCATCAGTCCCAATTTCATGCTCTTTTTTAGCTTATTTGATCTCTAAAACAGTTGCAGATTAGTTTTTTACGAAGCCAATAGTGTAAACTTTATCTGTTTTCCATTAGTTAGGATTTTAGAGTTAATCTAAGTGCTTATTTTTAAGCCCCAAAACCCCCTCCCTAGGTTTGTTTTGCCCTGCAGCAACAGCCGACTTCTTAGCTTATTACAGTTTCTTTTTAGCTCATTTTGGTCCAATTAGTGCTTATTATGTAATTTAGGTTAGATTAGTTTAACATTAGCCTAATAGTGCTTATTAAAAGCTTTTTAGATTAGCTTATTTTCCCTTGTAGCCTTTTATAGTCCCTTTGCATAGCTTATATCCTAACTACTTATTCCCCCTCATTTTTAGTCCATCATTATTGACTTTTGCTTATTTGAGTTTAGTATTATGCATGATTAGTGCCTTTAATCTTTTAAACTGCTATTTGATTGCTCATTATCCTTAAAAAGCTGTCACTGGGGTGTTTGGTTTAATTTTACAATCTGCTTGGGAATAAGTTGTTCTCACAGCTTATTAAAAGTTTTCCAAAAGTTTTGTTTTTATTAATCTTGCTCATTTTCACCCACTCATTAAGTTTTAAAAAATAATTTTGAAGAAAATAAATGTTTTCAAAAAAGTGCCAAGAACCAGGTTTGAACATGGGTCTCTAGGCACACACAGCACACAGCACACAACATCACTACCATCTGAGCCAAGGGGTGTTGCGTGCCTTTATTTCATAAATCAAATATTTAAGAACCCTTTTCAGTTTTAGCTTAAGAGCTTATTAGCCCATTTAACTGCTTATTTCGAAAAGCAGTAGCACCCTCTTTTATTTTTCTTAAATCCAGTATAATTCAAAGTATTTACTGTAATTTTCTTAGATTTTTTGGAAAATGTTTAGTATCTTTTATAATTAAATTAGGATAATTTAGTTTTTAATTCATAAAAAATAATTAAAAGTCGAAAAAATACCCAGCTTTTTTTTAAAATCATTATTACTCATTTAGAACTTAGAAAAAATAAATTTGCATCAGTAGGGTTGATTTTTAATAATTTCACTTTTTGGGCCAGTTACGACCCCGGTAAAGGCCCGGTTTTAGTTTCAATTGCATATTAGGGTTATCTTAGCTTAGCTTATGTGTTTTACTTACTTCCTAATTGTTTTCTAGATTCCCGTCATTGTTTTTAGTTTAACTCTATGTTTTATTTATTTTCCCGTTGTTAATTTAGAATTTTAAAAGTCAAAATCTCAAACTCTTAAAATCCAAATTCAAGTTCTAATTACAAACCTCAACGAATCCTTCAATTCACACCTCGTTGGTACATGACCCGGGTATCACTTGCCCGGTATCACATATATCACATTCGTGAGTTTTGGCACGTTAACATTTTTCCTAAAGGGTTGATTTATCGACTCTCGCGTTTATTTGGTATTTTGATATTTGTTATATATACTTTTGAACGAGTCAATAGCATATCTTTTAGGCCCATTCTTCCTTCCATAGCCCTTTAAAATCTCCTGAGAAAGCATGATGTTGTCCTGAATTAGCTTCCCTGGAATGAATGCACTTTGATTGATTTGTACAAGTTTTTTCAGGCACCTTTGATCTTGTAGGTAAGCATTTTACTAATGCATTTGCAAAGGACATTACAGCAGGCAATAAGCCTAAAATCTGATACTTTAAGGGGAGTTTGGATTTTAGGCACAAGTGTAATTAGAGTTGCATTGATTTCCCCCAATAATTGTCCAGAATCAAAAAACTCCTTCACAACAGTACACATAACTTTTTCAACCACACTCCAAGCTTCTTTAAAAAATCTAGATGTATAACCATCTGGCCCTGGTGCTCTATAATCCCCAATATCAAACATAGCATCCTTAATTTCTTTGTCAGACACCATTCTCACCATGTGGGTTAGCTTCATCTTGGGTTATAATAGTGCTGAACAAATCCTCACTTAGCCTTAGATTAGTTACGTTAGCTGTATTCCCCAAGAACTTTTGAAAGTGCTTCAAAATTTGGGTGGGAACCTCTTCCTTCTCATATCTCTTACCATTCTCATCACATATAGTATCCACTCTATTATGTTTCTTCTTCCTTGAATAACTTTGCGAAAGAAAGAACTATTCTTATCCTCAGCATTCAACCATTCAACCCTTAATTTTTGAGCCAACAATTTCTCCTCATCTTGAACAACCTCATTATATTCAGCAAGAGCTTCAATTGCCCTCTTTTTCACCTCTTTATTGTATGGATCTTTTTCAACTAGAAAGTGCACTTATTTCATCAACACTCCAAGCTTCAAGTGGACATTGCTCAATTTTACCCATATTGGTATTTACTATGCTCTATCATTCACATACCTAGTTCAAGGTTCCATCTTTGTACAATTAGGGGTTTATTGTTGATCATCCAAGGTCCTTTATCAACCACAACATTCAATCCTTCCATATTGGTAGTTTACTTTATCATTTGCATACCTAGTTCAAGGTTCCATCTTTGTACAATTAGGGGTTTATTGTTGACCATCCAAGGTCCTTTATCAACCACAACATTCAATCCTTCCATATTACCAAACTTAAACAAGTATGTGCCATTACTATTCACAATTATGTCCTTTACCCAAAACTTACTTCACATTCTCCTTATGTTGTATCTAATCTCTTAAGGTGACCTTTTGTACCCAACAAAGTAGCCACTAACAGTGAGGTTCCATCTTTCACTACCTTTCTTCACAAGCATTTCATCAAACACTACCACTTCCATACTAGTATCATTAAGCATTGTGGGAATGTAATTAAGTTTCTTAGGTACCTCATCCATTTTCACCTTATTCACATATGACTCATTAGGCGTCTTATTCTCACTAGACTCCTTACTTATTTCAGTCTCATTAACAGCAGGTTTACTACTCTCCTTATGTTGTTCCCGTTTCACAATCGTATAAAAATAGTTAAAAGCAATAAACAACCAGATTGTGAATAATGACTGAAATAATGTAAGTAAAAAACACACTTAATAATTTTTAACTTATATATTCTTTATTAAAAACAAATCAAAAAGAATACATTACCCAAGTACTTGTGGAATAGTACTTGGGATTAATATGACAAAGTATGGTATCTCCTCACTAAGATCAAGCTAAGTCTGAGCACAACTACAAAGGAACGTCTGAGCACAACTACAAAGGAACCACTGAGCTATCTCAAGGACAGAGTTATATTTGGAGGAGTAGAAGATGGCTTGTGTGTGTGTTTTACAATTAATCCAAAAGCTTCAAATCTTCCACTCCAACTCTTATGCTATTTATACAAGTGTGGTTTTTAACTCTATCCTAGATGACAAACGACGAGGTTCTGAGAAGACAAAATACTGATGTATTTTGTCTCTGTTTACAAAGGCTATATTTGGTAAGGGACAAAGCCACTTTCTATTTGTCAGCACTGACACTGAGCACTGACACTGAACCTGATAGTTAACATTCAGGGAAAGTTGACTTTGGTTGATAAGGACTTCGTTTTATCTGTTCAAACTTATCCCGCCTTGTCCCGCTTATTCTTCAGTCTTCATAGCCTTCAGTCTTCAGTCTTTAGTTTGTCTTCAGTGTTAGTAGTTGGTGAGGAGTTTCGGGATTCAGTGAGTTATTGTCATCACTCACTGAATCCACTATCTTCTTGACTCAGTCTTCACCCCTTAAGTTCCGCTTCTTGAGTGGAGAGACTTCTTCTTTGTCTCTTACTGAGTATCCTGAAGATAGCTCACTGAGAGACTATGCGCTCAGTGACTTGTTAACGTTTAAGGGATTAAAGACTTGGGGTATTTTCTATTCAAATCCTGGACTTAAGGGGTTTGGGTATTTACTGAACCCAACACCTTATCATTCATACAACTAGCATTTATTTCAGTAACAACAGGTACATCATTTATAGTAACAATATCATCACTTACAATGTTATTCACAGCTTGATCACAGTAGGTATTCATGCCTATATCACCAGTATTAGCCTCATATGCTTCCTTATCCTTACCACTAACCCCTTTACCAACTATTGAAACATCTTCTTGAGCCCTATTATCTTCAACTTCTTCCCCTGGTTGTTCCACATCCTTCCTTTTTGACATTTCATCTATAACATGATCATTATATTTCGTCGGGACTTTTATTAGCCTCTTGGAGGATCATTTCTTATTCGACATATCTTTTAGGAATGAAAAAGTACCAAATCCCAATAAGGTGTAAAAGTAATCAAAATAGCGGATTCCTCAAAACCTAATAAAAACCGAATTCAATCTAATCATCGTGTGCGCAATGATTAGACGAAACTAATGATGTAATCAGATTTGAAATTCATTAAGTATTTGAGAGGGAATTGAAGCTTTTAGTAGATTTTTAATGGCGGAATTTTAGCGAGAATTATTTGGGGAGAAAACGGTTAGCGGGACTTTTTTTTTTTCTTTTTTTTTGAACAAGGTTAGCGGTACTGACAACAAAACTTTATGAAACTTATAAGAGCGCTAGGTGTGGTCACCCCAGGTTAACCTTTAACCTTTGTCATGTCAGCGCCACATCAGATTTAACATTTCACCTTAACTCACAAAAAAACACCCCTTATCATAACATTCCCAAGATTAAACATTAACTCACATATTTTAAAATTCAACCCCTAAACTAAAACAAACACTTCATTTATTAAAAAAACATAACCTTAACTTAAACATATTACAATACGAAATATAAAATAACTAAAAAAAATTACAACGAAAAAAAAATAACGAAACATAGCAAATACTTATTCATCATCGTCGCTTTCTTATTGTTGTTGTTGTCGTTCAAGATTGTTCTGCCAAACATGCTCCATAAGGTCCATTTAGAGTTGGGTATGCGTTTCACGGTCGCGTATTTCTTTTTCCTTACGACGGTGAGTATCACATCTTTTGACCCATCTTTGTTGCCTCAAACGTGTTGACGGATCCACCCACATTTCGTTATAGCCAAGTAATACTCTTGTTCATACCTAGTTCCATTGACCATATAAGGGGCTCTTGGGGCATCGTCAGAAAGAATGTCGTTGAATAACGGAGAGTTGTCTAAAACATTAATATCGTTATTCGCCCCCGCCATCCCAAAAAATGCATGCCAAATCCATAAATCTTGAGAAGCAACAGCTTCAAGCATAATTGTTAGGTATTTTTTTATCACCCCTACCAAATTGCCCATGCCAAGCCACCGGACAATTTATCCATTCCCAGTGCATACAATCAATGCTACCAAGCATTCTCGGAAAACCATGACACTCTTCATGTCGTTGATAAATATTTTGAATGTCGGCCCATGTTGGTTTTCTTAAATACTCCGGTATAAACAAATCAATAATGCATTTGTTAAAATTATCAAGACAATCACGCGAAGTATGCTCACCCATTTGCAAGTATTCATCAAATGCATCGGGTGAGGTGTCGTACGCCAATTGGCGTATGGCAGACTTACACTTCATAAGAACACTTAAACTCATTCGATCCGTACAATCGGGTGATTGCCTAAAGAAATTAAAATGATCTGGAATATTTTCGGAAGTATAAGATTCAATACCTTCGACTATTTGCAGAAATAGTTTCTGGCTCATACGAAATCTTCTACGAAAATTCCGGTTCGAATACTTACAACCTTCAATGAAATAGTCGTTACGCAGACGTTCTTCTGCAATCTCACGTTCACCATATATATGGGTACGAGTTACACGAGGTTGAGATGCTTCTTGTTCCAACTGTTGCTGATACTCGTACGTGGCCATCATAAATTCCAAGTCAGTTTCGTCATCAACGTCTGACCATTGCCGAGGTAATTCATCAATTTGATTCGGATCAATTGTGAATGAACTTGAATTTGAATTATGGAAGTGTGAGAGGAAGTATATAAACTTGAATTTGAATTATGGAAGTGTGAAAAAAAATGGTGTTTTAGTTGGGTATTTATAGTGGTAAAAATATGTTTTTGAATTTTTTATTTTTTATTTTTGTTTATTAAAAGTAGCCGTTTGTGTGTGTGTGTGTGTTTGGGGGGTAAAGTGGTGTTTTTTTTTTTTTATATATATATAATTATGGCAAGTAACGCACGTTATTTGATTAATGGGCAACGTTTAACGCAACATTAACATGGAGGTGGGTGTGGGTAACGGGCAATAACGCTCAAGCGTTAAAGGTTAATGCTCGTTTGAGCGTCAGTATACCGAGGGCTCTAATATGCTGCTGAAAGGGTAATATAGCACGTTCATGGTTTCCACTAATATAAAGAAAATATATAGCAACCATTCGGAACTCATGCTAAAAAAGTCCTACTTGTAAAGCCGCCATAATAAAATATCAAGAACTCTCCACGAATCCATAACATATATTCCAACTATCAACCATAGCAAATCATACAAACCCCTCTAACATTTCCATAATGGCATCTCCAATAAAAACAATCGTCATTCTAGTACAAGAGAATCGATCATTTGATCATATGTTAGGATGGATGAAATCCATCAACCCCGAGATCGATGGTGTCACAGGAAAAGAGTCTAATCTTTTGTCCACGACCAACCATGAGTCGCAACGTTTGTACCATACTAACAAGGCCGGGTTCATCCAACCCGACCCTGGTCACTCTTTTGAAGCTACCTATGAACAAATATTTGGTAAGGAATGGTCTGAGGGAGCTCGTGATCTAGTCCCGACAATGGATGGATTTGCTCAACAAGCCGAAAAGGTCCAACCGGGCTTGTCTGAGGTGGTCATGAGTGGGTTTGAGCCCGATTCTTTACCTGTTTACAAAGAGTTGATTTCGGAGTTTGCTGTTTGTGATAGGTGGTTTTCTTCGATTCCCACTTTGACTCAACCCAACAGGTTAACGTTTAATTTGTACATAAACAATTAGAGTGTCCATCTTAGTATTTTCAAAAATAAGTGTCGAGCCAGATTGTATCATAAACTTTTGATACTAACTGCTTTACATGTTTATTATATTATACGACATCAGATTGTATGTTCATTCTGCAACTTCATACGGTGCAACGACAAACGACACCAAGTCGATGATAGAAGGTTACCCACAAAAGACCATATTTGAGTCTGTGGAGGAGGGTGGTCATTCTTTTGGAATTTACTATCAGTTACCTCCTTCAACTCTTTTCTTCAGGTAACCTTTTTTTTTTCTTCGTATTTAGTCTTTATATTGTTGATATATAGCTAATTTGCGTCGTCATAAACAGGCGTGAATTAATGTTAATCATAAGTTATAGATAGTTATGTTTTTTGTTAATGGAAGTTAAACTATAATCATGTCTATATATTTAACTGAAATTAGCATTAATATTATCATAAACTTCAATGATGTACCTGCTCCGTTAAACAAATTGCTCTTGGCATTTTTAACGTTTTAACACCTCTATTATTATATTTATCCTCTTACCTTTATGATCTGGAAATTGTGTATTTTATAGATGTTAAACTTCTACGTAGTAGTATTACTATAGTAAGTGTAAATGTGTAATAGATTTATATATATATATATAGTATGTTGGTTGCAAATTTTTACATGATTTGTGTATAGTTAAAAGTATGTACTTCTATAAGTTTTTTTTAGCAAATATTGAGTTCGTATTAATTTAATAGCTCTTGCTGAATTATTATAGGTTCGAGTCAAGACTTTCATTATTTTTTTATTATTTGTCACGTTGTTTTTTTCTAATATGTCTGCATGATTCAAATAAATGATAAAGTAAGCTCAAAAGTGTTTTTTATGTCATATACGAGTGATTTAAGCAGCGTGTCTCATAATTTTGACCCTACTTGCTTTTGCGCTGTCTTATCTTTTTCCCTTTTGCTAAAATAAAATAAACCCTACATTCAAAAAGAAGAATAAAAGCAAGGATACACACATGACACATCTCTAATCCAAGTATATACTCTGTTAAAAAAATATATAAAAAAGCCAAGTATACACTTATAAAACCAACCTATTATCCACGTTAAGACATGCATGAACTTGCAACGTTAAGTTAGAGTGTCATTTTAAGTTTAGCTAGGGTAGAAGTACAAAACTACTCTAAATCATCTAAAATTACGTCACTTTGAAAGACCTTTTTTTTTATTTATTATTTATTATTTTATTTTTTGAATTTGAGTAGTGGAACTAAAGTATTATTAGTGTTAATTGTTTAATCTAGAGTGAATTGGTTAGTTAAGAGAAAGCACCCAACAACATGATGTAAAAAACATATATTATAAAGAACGCAACGTTAACGATGTTATGATGCAAACAAAAGGAAACATTAATATAGTGAACGGACATGTTACAAATGAAGTTGTTCTAATGTGCTTTTTATTAAATGATGTAAAATTAGAAAGTTTCGCAAGTAAGCTTGGGACAACCTTATATTCATTTAACTCATTTCATAATTCAAAAGTTTAGATTACGCATGGTATGTTAAACGACAATGGCTGTTTGGCACTTCTATTATTACAAGAACCCCGCCATATTTTCTATTTCTGAACAAGTGGATGATTTAATTTGTATATTTTTAAGAGAATATTCAACGATTATATAGATGAAATAACTAACTATATATTCTACTTTTATTTAATTCAACATGAAAAGTTGATCTTGGAACTATGAATTTAGCTAAACCGGTTTTGTAGTTTGATGTGATTTCCTTCGCGTAATCACTAATCAGTCAAATTATTATAAGTGAGAATTTGGCCTAGCAGTATTCGGTAAAATTAGTGTTCAAACCAAGTGATTACTTTAACTTTATAAAACAATAGTATAGTTTAGAACTTGAACCTCTAGTAATTGATTTCTAATTTTTCGTTCATTTATCTACTTTGAATGTGACGTACAGAAACCTGCGAAAATTAAAATATATTGACAACTTCCATCAATTTGATCTACATTTCGAGCATCATTGCAAGGAAGGAAAGCTACCAAACTACGTCGTTGTTGAACAAAGGTATTTTGGGATCAAAGATATACCAGGAAACGATGATCACCCGTCACATGATGTGTCTGATGGTCAAAAGTTCGTGAAAGAAGTCTACGAAGCATTGAGATCAAGCCCACAATGGAATGAAATATTGTTTGTAGTCTTATATGACGAGCATGGTGGTTTCTATGATCATGTCCCAACGCCTCATGTTGGTATTCCAAATCCTGACGGTCTCGTTGGTCCTCCACCTTATAATTTCAACTTTGATCGACTTGGTGTGAGGGTGCCTGCCATTCTTGTTTCTCCATGGATCGAACGTGGGACTGGTAAAATCATTTTTACTCTAGGACTTATATTGTGACATTTTCTATTACTTATACATTTATTTAAGGGATAATATTTTAAAAAAACATTATATTTGTCTAAAAATATTTTTTTGAGTAGGGAACAAAAAAAATACTCTTGTAAGTATTAATGTTGACATTTTATCTTTATGTGAGTATTAATCTTGACACTATTGTCTTTATGTGTGTAGTGAAAAAACCTATGATGACTATTTTATCATATGAGCTTGCGAAAATTACATCCATCGTGCTTAAGGTGAATTACATAAATATATAGCAACCATTTTATCTACGTTTTTGTCTACGTGGGTTTATATACGTTTTTCTCTACGTGTTTTTATATACGTTTTCGTCCGTTTTTATATGTTTTAATATGATTTTATACGTTTTCGTCCACTTTATTCATCCGTTTTTATACGGTTTCATCCGATTTTATACGTTTTCACATGTGAAGAAAAAATTAAGAAAGTTTTTTTTCGCATGAAAAAAATTCTAAAAAAATATTTCAGAAAAAAAATTCCAAAAAAAAATTTGAACAAAAAAAATCGGAAAAAAATTTGGAAAAAAAAGTTCCGAAAAAACAAATTGAAAAAGAATTTCAAAAAAAATAGAAAAAAAATTTTGAATTTTTTTTTATAGGGACAATTTATGTAATTTACCCTAGGGACGGTGACTGCAATTTCGCAAACCCACATGGATCATTTATGTAACTTGAAAGGGTAAAATAGTTAAACTACTCATATAAAGACAAAATATAGCATTAATACTCATACAAGTATTTTTATTTTTTTTTGTTCGCCTTGATATTTTTTAAAAGTATTATCCCTTTATTTAAAAATGGTTGCTAAATGCTAATGGATATGTCAGTGTTACATAAGCCAACGGGTCCATATCCTACATCGGAGTTTGAACATTCATCTATTCCAGCAACTGTTAAAAAGATTTTCGGGCTAAAATCACATTTAACAAAGCGAGACAAATGGGCTGGCACTTTTGAAAGTGTTGCTAACAGAACTACCCCAAGAACAGATTGCCCAGGTATTTTCCCTACAACAATGTGCTTGTGCATTATTTTTTGCTTCCATACGAGCCTTGGAACTTTTAAACACCAAAAAATGTTAATTTGGTTTGTTTTCATTATTCTTTCTTATGTTTGGTTCCATTTTGCCACTACTATAAGTCAAGACAATTAAACTGTCTTTCATTTGTGCTACAGTTACTTTGCCAGACCCCCAAAAAATGCGAGAGACTGAGCCAGATGAAAATGAAAAACTAAGCGAGTTTCAACAAGAGTTGGTCCAATTAGGCGCTGTTTTAAATGGGGACAGTAAAAAAGACACATTCCCTAACAAATTAGTCGAGAACATGACGGTAACCCAAGGTGCACGTTACGTGGAAAGTGCGTTTAAGAAGTTTTGCGATGATTGTGATCAAGCCAAAAGAGATGGCAAAGATGGGTCTCACATTGTTTGTTCAGAGGAAGCAACACCATCAACAAAGAAATTGTCAAAATCGTTTTCTCAAAAGGTTTTTTCTTGTTTACTTTGTAAAAATTAGTGTTGTATTTCATGTTCATATTGTATCGGCATTGCTTCTCTGAGTGAGTATAATTTGTAACCTTGTCTCAAAAATTCAATTTCTTTTGTATTCCACTTAATAATAAAAGCATATGATTTCATTCCTTGCTATATTTACCTACTGCTTTTTATGAATTCCGCAATTAAAGATAAACAAGTGAACATATCCATTGGAAGTAATTTATACTTCATGTTCAAGATGTATACCATTATGTAATTTCTTCAATGGTACTTCTTTTGCTAAATTTAGAGAACAAGTATAATTTGATTCACACTTGACCTATCATCGACTCTAAATGAGTCACAACTCACAACACGTTAGTCATAAAAGAGATAATGTGATTGTGTTTTTATATATGAAACCTCTGTGATAAAATTGCTACGGCCCATAATCTCACTACCCAAGTGGAGTTTAACTTTAAAATGAATTGACAGCAAAATGAATAATAGCCCATCAATCTAATTTTAATTTCTGAAATTATTTTATTATTATTTGTATAAGTTTTAATTTTAACGAAATTAAATTATTGTATAATGTTTTAAGATGGTCTTGTCTCTATAACCCAAACATGAAAAATCTTTTGTGGTTAAGCACGCCAACAAATAGCCTCTTTTTTTTAGATAATGTAAGTTATGTGTTTGGTCTATACATTGAACTGCTACTTATGGCAATTAAATTACCATCAACATACAAAATATTTGATACATGCTAGTTGTCCAATTTTTTCGTCATTCACAATGGAGAGACAAATTTTGATGCAATCAAATATGATCCTTGAATAGTATGAAAATATGAATCAACTCTTGTAACCTTCATATATTATTTTGGTGGATATAGGCAATAAGAAAATAGCAACCACCATCCTAAATTCTTACCGCAAATATTGATTCTAACTTTAGCATATACTACTTGAATAAAAGAAAGTTGTGCCAAAAGCTGTAAGAATATAATAAAAAGAAAATCCTAAATTCTTACCCGCAAATATTGATTCGTAACTAAAGAGGGTCCTTTAAAACTAAAAAAGTTGGAACCAATCCATTAACACTGTTTGAAAGCAGATGAGTTTCGATCGCTACACACGTTTGACTTGAACCGTTTCATGGAATAATAATCATCTAAACAAAATTTACCAATTCCTACTATAAAAGAGTTAACGGAACCCCAAGGTGTACTACTTCATCGACAGGCTGCAAGTTTGAGACCTGTCTAGCGCAGTTACTTGTGAACCATACTTTTAGTCTCATCATATCTTTAATAGTTGTTGCATGCACGTAAAATCAAGTGGCTCATAAAATCAATGCATTCTAAGTCCTCTTTATTAATCACCTCAAAATTCACAACCTAGAATAGATTTATGCTAATAGTTCTAGTCATACTAAAAAGTAAAAATATTGATTTATATTTAAGCCTTTAAATGGGCTGTAGTTGATTTAAAATCAACTTAAGTAGTGTAAAAAGGAATAAAGTGAAGCCTAAGTAGTGTAAATGCATGAATATATATGAAACTTAAATTAAAGTGTAACAGAAGAACATACATATCCACTAACATAATTGTTTATGCAATTGCTGCATGAATATAGTTGTCACATGCGCGTCTCTTCCAAATACTCACGGCCTCTTTCTTGATTTCTTTCTTAAGTTCGCTGTGCTTTCTTGCTGTACACCTGTAATAATAAGAGGTTGCAATAAGTTAACAGACCTTAAAAGAAAATGCAACTATTGGCCATAAGTTACATATCAATCTGATAAACCCATGTGACCCATACCTTGAAAAAAAAGAAAGAAGAAAAAAAAAAAAGTATAATGTTGTAATGTAAGTTGATACACAATAGATCACCTAAAGTGCAGCATATGACTTAAAGGCACTTATTTGTAGTAGTTCTTCTTGTGAAGTAAATGGGGACCATTCAAGAATACGCAAAGAATCATTTTGAAGTCTGTAGCTATTTAATTGCTCAACTATCGGGCGTAACATATTTCCATAGGAATAAACTATTTCCACGGACCACTATTCCGATATAAAAATATTTTACAAAGAACCATCGTTAAGTTGACACAACAAAAAAATTATTAGACACAAAGCCATAGTCGATATCAAAGTAGATGGAACTTCTGCATACGATTGATTAATACCTAGTATGAACTGCACCTTCTTTGTCAAAAAGTCTTCTTCAGCACCATGGTATGCAAATATAAACATATGATTGATTAATACCTAGATGAAGTTATTATCTCTTCCTTAGAAAGCTTCAATACATATCGCAGTCGATCATTTCAAAACCAACCTTATAATACATATAAATATATAATAATCAAGAAAACCAATATTAAATTTACATACCTATTGAGTGTTCCAGTTAAGTATAACTGAACATGAATCAACCATAAAGAAAGGAAATCTACTGGAAAAAAAACACAACTGAAACCCTAAAACTTCAATTTTGATTAAGTATAATTGCAACGGACTTGCATCATCTTCATCACGTGGATTGATGAAACTGATAGGTATTAAGGGGTCAAACCACAGGTGGTATGCGTATTTGAAGACACGTGTTTTGGCATTCGATTTTATCCCAAATTAATACAGAAAACAACAGATGGCGAAAGATTAAAACCATTGGTATATATGAGTCACGGAGTATCTGATGACATCCAATGTTGGGCCCAAAACGTCAGCCCAAAGTTAGTAACCACGGAAGCCCAGGAAGGTATGTATTATGAAAAACACGGCACCTGCTTAGCACGTGAGAATAGAAACGTTTTTTATGGTCACCGACTTTGCAGATTAAGAATATATAGTAATTTCTGAAATTATTTTATTTTTATGTGTATAAGTTTGTAAAAGTTGGGCTAAAACACTCAACATTGTATATGTAATCATAAACACTACACTTTAGGCAAGGCTACACAATAAACACAAAAGCCTAAAGGAAACACTATGGTCATTTTTTCTTTTTGTAGGAAATTGCTAAGTATTTGTTAATGTAAGTAGCTAAAAATATCGGGTAATTTTCGTAACCTGCTGCATTTTATTTATTTATTTATTTTGCGTTAAAGCGACGCCGTTTGCTGATGCAGGTTTTACTGACCAGGTTTTATTATTTATAAAGTCTCGTTATACCTATGGTCTACCCTAATGCACTAACAGACAGTGTACCCGGTCGTGTATAGTGTAGTATTCGGTAAAACCGAGGTCGTCCCAAGAGCTATGTGTGCGGATTTTAACTAAGTCTAGGTGTCACAGATTTTAAGGTTAAAATGATTAATTAATAACTAAAGACAAGAAAATAAGAGAAAGCAAATAAAGGCGAGGGTTGTGATCAATAGAGGAGAAGTGTGCTAACCAAGTTACTCATCATATCAAGTTAAGTTCACGGTTAATTACTTTCAATTGCTTCAAGTGGGGGTAAAAGTCGCTAGGACAACATTTGGTCAATTCGTCCTAACCTATCGCAAGGCTTCCACCGGAGAACAAGCTACTACCCTTGTAAGTCCAGTTGTTTTTAGTCCCCTAAGCCAAGTCATTAAGTTCCGCTACATGCAAGATTTGTAACAATGAGTGCCCGGACGCTAGCATCTTAAACACTCATCCCTAACTTCTTAAGTTTATCCAAACGGTAGGTGATCAGTTGGTCAAATCGCACAAGCGAAGAAGGGTCGTCAATTGGTCAATTCTTACCCTTCCCACTCACTACCATTTTACTTAGGGTCGTTGGTCATATCTCCTAAGTAACTAGCCACTACCGCCATTCAAAATTACCGAAACAAGGGTAGCTACCAACAAACTATGCATGCATACACTAGAAACAATTATGAAGCAATGTAAACATAAACAAAAAATTAAGGAATCATAACTAGGCTAGCACCAGAGGTGCTTAGCCGCTCATATTAACTAAAACAATCGATTCAATGTTTAACATATCGGAATACATGAATCGAAAGTAAAGTAATGATAAATTACTAATGCTTATCGTAGGGGAGTGATTTCTCCTTGGAGATGGTTAATGCTCCTCAAGATAATTCAACCTTCTACCCCCGTTCTCTTATTTGGTGTATGGAGTGAATGAATAGAAATTTTGGAATTTGGTAGGTATTTATAAGCGGTTAAGTTCTGTTACGCGTAACTTAAGTTGAGGTTCGCCATAACATCCAATTCTTCGTATTTTGCTCTGAAAAGCGGTTACTGCGTAACATCAGGAATGAGTTACGCCGTATCTTTAATAAATCATGGTTACACCGTAATTGTGGAATGAGTTACGGCGTAGCTTGCAGCGGCGCGGATCATACTAATTAGTTACGACGTAATCCTATGAGGGAGTTACGCCGTAATCTTCAGTTTAGTTGGTTTTCTGAGCCACGCTTCTGTTACGGAGTAATGTGATAGGAGAGTTACACCGTAACATCTTCAAAATGGGCATACTATCATATATAATCAATAAACTCTCTAAATCCGCGCCTCATTAGCTCCAATGCTCGTAATTTACCTGAAAGTGAAATATAGAGGAAAACAAGCGTAAATCCATATAAATGATATAAAATACGAGCATTATCAGGGGAAATTGACACTTAATATTCAGAACTATTTGATGTTATCAAATATCCCCCCTACTTGAACTCTATGTGCCCTCAAGTAGACCTTATTAGATAGATTCTTAAAAAGATATTTCCCAATACCTGGAAAATATAAGTTTACAAATCCCTTATACTAGAATAAAACAAAGCTGAACACCTCACGAAATGGGAACAAAACACTCAAATCTCTCAACTATTCTAAGTGTCAATTTTGGGGTGATCACTCAACGCACAATCATAGCATGTATTCTATCATAAGCTTGGCGGTTACACAAATCTCCACCACTAGAGTTAAGGGCTAAACAATTCTCGAAGGCAATATGGGTAGACACGACAAAGGTTAAGGGTGAGTTGTCATTACCAACATGTCACAGCGAAGTGAATAAAATCAATGATACATGACCAAATCCATGGCCAAGACACCAAAGATTGCTCGCTGCATCACTTAGACACGCTTCATGACTAAAGGGTAGGATAACACATGGAATAAAATTGGTGTAAAATAAAATCAAGCAAATATTCTAAATCTGTAACCAAGTCATCACCACTTACCGTTCATCCAAAGTTCAAGTTTCGAAGTCAAGAAATCGGATCATGATAATACCAGGAAGATGTGCCATTAGAGGACGTCATGATGGGCACATTTCCAACTCCATTCTTCAAATGTGACCAAGGTGGCCTCCTCGATACTAAATCTATAATAAGCTCATAACATAGTGCTTATAACTTCGCACTTTACAATCAAATAACTATAACTATTTTTTTTATTTTTTTTTCGAATCACCTCATTTTTTTTAACCAAACAACTAAACATAACATCCCCCACTTGAGATGAGCAATATGAGAATTTGGGGGGTCTTCAATGATCTTTAAGGATATGTCGTCGAGAAAGGCGTGATTCCGAACCTTTCCACTTGAACCTTGAACTTAGGTAAACAATGACTTCTCAATTACAAATAAAAACTACAGGGTAGGCTAAGGTGTATGGGTGTAACGAAACAATATGTTGGGTGAACAAAATGAAAGGAATGGCTCGGATGGGTGTATCTAGGGGTATCTTGCACTAAAGGTGAGCGCAACAAAGGGTTTAACATGGGGGTCGAGAAGTCGAGGTGACT
This sequence comes from Chrysanthemum makinoi, assembly GCA_910596185.1. Classification (NCBI taxonomy): domain Eukaryota; kingdom Viridiplantae; phylum Streptophyta; class Magnoliopsida; order Asterales; family Asteraceae; genus Chrysanthemum; species Chrysanthemum makinoi. The sequence goes on along the minus strand of OU343225.1, from coordinate 165,154,499 downwards.
AATCGATAGACACACAATGATAGGCTATTTGGGTGATAATCCTATAATACTGCCTTCTTAAACTGAAAAGTCCAAATACATCGAGCTAACTTAACATACCTCGTCTATGGTCTCGAAATGATGCAAAGGCCAAGTTCTAAAGTTTACAAGCTACCGGCACACTCGTAATTTGGTGGATTTGGGGTAAAAATTTGGAAACGGATAAGGCTAATCTCACCATATAATATCAAGGGTTATAATGTGCTCGGCTAAGGTCTAATCTAGTTAGGTTAAGAAAAACATATCAAAATTTTAAAAATGGCATAATTTTTCAAAATAAACTAGAAAAACGAGGGCAAAATAAAGTTCAAGAGACAATCCTACTCCCGTCCCCCCACTTGAAATGTAAAAAGTCCCTTTTGTACTAAGCGTTAAATAAAGGTAAAGAGAAAAGTAGAATTAGAGCGAGAACTTCCTTGAAATTTGCTCCAAAAGAAAGAAGGCCCACGAAAAGAATCGTGCCTTCGCATAAGCATCCACGAGCAAACTTCAATCCCTGAAATCACACTACCGACAAGCATAATTGATAAGGATTTAAAACGTACACTTTTAAGGGGTCATTTAAGCCCTTAATCGCCCACTTTTATATCCGTTACTGCTTAATTTCGTTCATTTTCACTTTTTAGGTCTCTTAGAAGCAAAATGCTGGAATGATGTATTTTTGGACGAAAAGGAGGGAATATGTGAAGAAAATGGCTAAGTCAAGATCAAGACACTCAAGCTGCTGAATATACACCTGACGGCGTCACAATCAGAGGGCGACACCGTCCCTATATTTGTGACGACTCAGGAGCAAAATTGCTATTTTACACCTGACGGCGTCGGTTTTGAAGAGAGGGCGTCACGAAGACTTTTCTTCTCAGACGGCCTAGATCCAGATTCAGACGACGTGAGTACTGAAGACTGACGGCGTCACAACCACAACATGACGCCGTCCCAGTGATGACTTGGCCAAGACGAAACCCTAATGACGGCAGATCAGACGGCGTCCCACCTACAAGGTGACGCCGTCGCAGTTGTAAAATTATATATAGAAATTGAATTTTCAGACTTTAAGAGGTAGACTTAGTAAAAACCTAAAACGATTGTAGTCCAGTTTGGACAGTATTTTAGTTCTCATACCCTATTTTACATCGAGATAAGTTATTTATTCCTTTGATTTCATTATGTCTTCGATTGAATGTGTATATGCTTGCATGTTTAACATGTCCGGCTAATTTACTTGTGTTTTTGCTTAGATCTATGAAACCTAGTTATTAATTATTATTGGTTGTCTCTTATCTTAATTGTAATTGGCTTAGGAGTGCATGAAGCCATCGTTGTGTTTTTAATGCTTGATTAATCTTTGTGAACATTAGTTTATAATTACCAGTGGAATTGTAGGCTAAACATCCGAAGATAACCTTAGTGTTAAGTTTATGAATCCTAGAGATTTCGTAGTCATTAACCTTAAGGTAGTCTCAAAGAGTTAGGGATAAAAGCACACCCTACGACCTTAGAAAACACAACGCGTTAAGAATAAGGACGTGACAATTCAACCACCAATAAAAGATAACTAGAGAGTAATAGTATCTAGGTAGACACATCTTTAATCATCATACGAGCAAACTTCAAAAAAGACATAAACTACCCCATTAGCTTAGATAATTAGATAGTAGAAGTAATCGGTAGAAGTACCAAACCCCCAAATTCAAACCCCGAGATTTTATCCTTAGCTTTATAAAAAAATATAAAAAGATAAAAAATAATCTTCCTCAACCTCAACCTTAGCGTAGTAATTTCTCACTAGCATTCCTATTCCCCTAGAGAACGATATCAATACCCGAGGCTTACCCAATACTACGCTACAACGATTGGGTTCACTGCCTGGGGTGTTGAAAACTAGCTCGACGAAAAGGAAGTTTCCTTTGACCCCGAACGCGCCTTGTACGCGCATCAAGTTTTTGGCGCCGCTGCTGGGGAATAGAATAGCTAGTTAGATTTCCATCTCGTTTAGGTTCCCTTGCTTGATTCCTATCAAGTAAGATTTTTTCTCAATTTTAGCTTCCTCGTAGTCTATCCCCCTTCTTCGTGACTTTGTTCGTAACCCCATCACTTTTCATCATGGAAGGTGACAACCCATCATCAAACAAATACCCACCACTCAATCCAACTTTTGCCAACCAACTTCGAGCTCGTATTGTTAGTGAAATTGGAGAGCTTAAGAAATTGAATAGGATAATTGAAAGTGCACTTGAGGAAGCCCTTAAGGAATACACTAGTACTTTAGATAGTGATTCAACCTCAAGCGATTCGGAGGATGAGTTAGATGAAGGAGATTATAAGGTATTATAAATTATGGAATGTAGTAAAGAGGAGGAGGAACTTAGGGAGTATTTCGATTCATACCCTAACGGGAAGGAAACCGTCTATCATTATAACGTAGTTAACTTCCCGCGACCACCTCTCGAGCCGTGCATAAAAAATGGTGACCCTAAAAACATTAAGATACCGTGCATGATTGGGTACTCATATAGGGATCACACTTACATAGACTATAAGGCACCCATGAACATAATGTCTAGGCTCTATTACAATTGGATCATGAGCGAGAAGTTAGGACCTATGAGGGACCCCTTTTACCCTAGAAAAGTGAGTAACTATGTTGGGAGGGTTAAGGGATTGCATGTCTTCATAAGAAACTTCACATATAGGTGTGATTTCATGATCTTGGAAAATGTTAAGGGCATTATCGATGGATTTTTAGGAGATGTGATACTTGGGAGACCATTTATTGAGGAATCTAAGATGGTTTATGATCAAGAGGAAGGAATAGCCGAATTCTCGTATGGGACCGAATGTGTTAAATATATAATGCCCTACAAAAATAAGAAGTTTGAGGGTATTGATGATTTAGATGTAGACAACATTCCGGCTTTTGAAGTAGATTGGGAGAACAAGGCTTACTACACCGCTTGTCTAGAGTTAGGCCCTGAATATATTCGTTATGAAAGAAGAGTTAAGGAAATCGTATGGGCCTCTAAGATAAGGGGAACGTAAGGGCACGACTTCGAGTCTAGCTACAAGACTCATAAATAAATAAAAGCGTTTCGTGGGAGGCAACCCATGCTTAATTGTTTACTTGTTTGTGTGTCATATATCTTTTCATTGATTGTTTATTCTCATGTTTAAATTTGTGAAAATGCTTTATTTTGTCTTTAACCTCGTCTTAATTACATATAAAGGTATTTTACAAAAAGGATAAGTGTAGGGAAGATTACACACGTTTTTAAAAGAACGTGAACATGAGAATTACGATTATTAAAAATGATATATATGTGTGTTTGTTAGAGTCAAATGCTTGTATCGAGTCATAATGGATGTTTTGCAGGAATTTTTCCAGATTTTAAAGGTGTAATTTTTATAGAATTTTTCCAGAAAAACGCAGCAGACCAGTTTCTGTCAGGATAACCTGAAGGCATCAGGATTGCAACCTGACGGCGTCAGGAGGAGCAGAAACAGCTTATCTAACTTTCTCTCGTTTTCTATGCTACTTATAAATTTTTGGAATTTCTCAGGTCTTAATTTTCCAGAAAATCTTCAAACATCCATTCCACAAGCATTATATCCTATTGTAGTAGAGTCATATATAATTTTACCGCCGATTTTATGCGAAGGTTTCGTCTATTTTCTTAAAGTGTGCAGGTTTTACTTATCAAGAAGAAGAAACATAATATTGGATGGAGCTTTTCATGCATACATTCTTCTTGGAAAGAATTTAACCACTACTTCACACGAATCCTACCGAGCTAATCAGGGGAGTACTAGTTTCTTTCTCTTTTAATTACCTTCCGTTATCATAACTTTGATACTTTTGGGGAACATTGGGGACAATGTCCAGTTTAAGTGTAGGGAGGGAGAATAAAACGGGAACTTTGAAACTATGCTTATCCTTGACTATTTGTCTTGTCCTATTTTATTTGTGTAATAAACCATGAGAAATATCGGTTAGGGTAATTTTAGCACCAAATTTAAAATTTTTCACGACTTGTACGAGTGGGTCTTTAGTCTTAATAAAGCGTCTCATGGATAGGAAGTTATATGACTAGCACAAAAACCCTTTACCACTCAAATTCTACCCCAAAAAAATGTAAGGTTCGCCCCTAGATCTATAGGAATTAAAGCATTCATCTTTAATGCTTCGAGAGTGTACCGGTAGTATAATAGATTCTAGAACTTGTTTTGTGATGCATCCCGAGATCGCTAGTGAGACTACACTTGTGTAGTTAGGAATAACTAAATGATAAGAGGCATTAGGATAACCCTTGTTTGATACCCGTATTATAATTACTTCTTCCACATCGGTTGAGTAATTCCCCCACACCCTTGCGTTGTACTCATCTTTAGTACACGATACCCCTAGTTAACCCCTCAGAGCCTATCCTTTTCGCGGTTCTCGTGATGTTTTGGTTTTCCAAAATATCAATGAAGAGCATTGTTTACAATCCACCCCCAAATGTACACCCAAATCGCCTTAACCTACCTTGTATGCACTCACTTTTAGTGCATTATTGTTATCATACTAAACCCTTAGTTCAATTATCTAGTTACTTGCATGGTTGCTAAGTCGAGTCATATCTTTTGTACACAGTTTTGGGATGATTGGGATTCATGGGTAAAGTTAAATTTTATGGAGTGACGAGAAAGAACGTTAAATTCAAATTCCTTTTATTTACGTAATAATGTACTCCAAGTGTTTTGATATTTTCAATTCGGGTCAAATTAGTATTAGAGTAATAAAAACTCAAGTGTAGGGATGTGCCTATAAATCCATTATATTTTGATGTTATCGTAGAGAATGGTAGAGTAAAAGTGTATTAAAAAAAGTTATTGAAAAAAAAATAAAAAAAAAATGAAAAAATGAAAAAACATACGGGCTACCATCCTACATCTATCTTTATATTTATGTTTGTTTGTTTCAAATTTATCTAGAGTTTAGAGAGTCTAGTCTTGGCTTAGCAATGTCATTCTTCTCGTGCTTGTAACATAAAGATTTTTGACTTGCCACCACTAAATCGCCTATCCAACCAAACCTTTTGTTTCCCTACCATAAGCCTAACGTTACAACCCTTTAAAAGACCTCTTAGATAGTCGTTCCTAGGTTTTTACGCCAAAGCGGTGGAGGTTTGATCTTGTCTCAAGCCTATGGTAATCTATGTACTATGACTGGTTAATGAGTGTTTATCTTCCATTTCCATATGATATATTTCATATACACCCGAGAGATGAGAGTATCCAAACACCACTTGTGAGGTGCTAGTATATAAGTTCCATGCTTGTTATGACTATTTCGGGGCTTATATTTGTTATAAATGATGTTAAACCATTGCTTTATGCCCCCTAACTTATAAATTGATTGGCCAAAAACACATTCGCTTGAGGACAAGCAAATACCAAGTGTAGGGATATTTGATAAGGATTTAAAACGTACACTTTTAAGGGATCATTTAAGCCCTTGATTGCCAACTTTTATATCCGTTACTGCTTAATTTCGTTCTTTTTTCACTTTTTAGGTCTCTTGGAAGCAAAATTCTAAAATGATGCATTTTTGGACGAAAAGGAGGGAATATGTGAAGAAAATGGCTAAGTCAAGATCAAGACACTCAAGCTACTAAATTTACACCTGACGGAGTCCCAATCAGAGGGTGACGCCGTCCCTATATTTGTGACGACTAAGGAGCGAAATTGCTATTTTACACCGACGCCGTGCTTTGAAGAGTAAGGGCGTCACGAAGACTTTTCTTCTCAGACGGCCTAGATCCAGATTCAGACGACGTCAGTACTAAAGACTGACGGCGTCACAACCACAACGTGACACCGTCCTAGTGATGACTTGGCCAAGACGAAACCCTAATGACGGCAGATCAGACGGCGTCCCACCTATAAGGCGACGTCATCGCAGTTGTAAAATTATATATAGAAATCGAATTTTCAGACTTTAAGAGGTAGACTTGTGGAGTAAAAACCTAAAACAATTGTAGTCCGGTTTGGACAGTATTTTAGGGTTCTCATACCCTATTTTACATCGAGATAAGTTATTTATTCCCTTGATTTCATTATGTCTTCGATTGAATGTGTGTATGCTTGCATGTTTAACATGTCCGGCTAATTTACTTGTGTGTTTGCTTAGATCTATGAAACCTAGTTATTAATTATTGATTGGTTGTCTCTTATCTTAATTGTAATTGGCTTAGGAGTGCATGAAGCCATCGTTGTGTTTTTAATGCTTGATTACTCTTTATGAACATTAGTTTATAATTACTAGTGGAATTGTAAGCTAAACATCCGAAGATAACCTTAGTGTTAAGTTTATGAATCCAAGAGATTTCGTAGTCATTAACCTTAAGGTAGTCTCAAAGAGTTAGGGATAAAAGCACACCCTACGACCTTAGAAAACACAACGCGTTAAGAATAAGGACGTGACAATTCAACCACCAATAAAAGATAACTAGAGAGTAATAGTATCTAGGTAGACACATCTTTAATCATCATACGAGCAAACTTCAAAAAAGACATAAACTACCCCATTAGCTTAGATAATTAGATAGTAGAAGTAATCGGTAAAAGTAACAAACCCCCAAATTCAAACCCCGAGATTTTATCCTTAGCTTTATAAAAAAATATAAAAAGATAAAAAATAATCTTCCTCAACCTCAACCTTAGCTTAGTAATTTCTCACTATTTCTATTCCCTAGAGAACGATATCAATACCCGAGGCTTACCCAATAGTACACTACAACGATTAGGTTCACTGCCTAGGGTGTTCAAAAACTTGCTCGATGAAAAGAAAGTTTCCTTTACCGGAACAACCTTATGCGCATCAATAATTCTAAAAAAAGAAAAAGAAAAATGAAAAAGAAACCTAACTCACTTTCGTAGGAATCACGGTTGCATTTAGCGTATGCAACAAGCCTTTTAAACCACTTGGTGTCCCAAGTGGATGAGTGTAGTCTCGTGAGGGCTTAAAGGGAACATACCCACAAAGTTCATTTAAAAACTAATACAATGTTATTGTGTTTAAAAAAAAGTGATACAGAGCATAGTTACGTCGTAACTCCTATTAGGAGTTACGCCGTAATTAGTGCAAAACCTAGCAGACGCTACAGGAGTGTAGCTACGGCGTAATCATTGCATGGGATTACGCCATAATTGGTAATGCTCTGAGAAACTACTGCAAAAAGTACGTTATGGCGTAACCATAAAAATGAGTTACGCAGTAACTGTGGACAGATCAGGTCCCCGTTAAGCATGCTGCAACAACTTTTCTTCGTTTTTCCTGCAAAAATGGGTAAAAACACAAAACCCAACTTATATGCTACATGTGTACAAGTTTTAAATTTATAAAAGATGATTTACCAATTTTACCAATAACACATACAAGCAAGTGCACTCGTCCGTTATAGCAAGATTTTGAAGGTAAGTCGGGATCGTTCACAGGGATTTGAGTGAATCTGATTAACAAGTCTAAATCAACTAAGGCAATCCAAAACATATAACAACGAAAATAGATATAATGAAATTCAGATGATTAAAAACTACACTTGCTTAAACTAGTTTCTTATCCTTGATTAGTATGATTGTGTTAACCTCTTAACATGTTGGTTATGATAATTAGTTGGTGTACTAATCTATTGTTCTTACAAGTTAAACCTTCGTCAAGATTTTAGTTCATAAAAACAAGCATTAATTTTAACCAATCAATTCAAGATCAATTAAAGTTTCATAAGTTTATTCTCACAAACTTAAACCCAAAAACATCCATTTGCTTTATCAAATTTGCTTAAGAAATGGTCAATACAAAAGGTAACCGATTATAGACAAAAGGTTACAATTGATTGTCAACAACTAATCTTACAACCTTTTAGATGTTTCCAATCAATACAACTTGATAATCAAAAGGCGTTCTTATTACAACCACACTTTAGTTTGTTTGTTTAATCAAGAATAATGGGTAAAAACAATCATCCATAGACAAAATGATTATAACTAGTTGAATAACAATAAGTTCTTTCGACCTCTACGATTACTATCAACTAGTCAAACTTGATTAACAAATGTCACTATGAAACTTTAGCACAATTGGATCTTAGAATTAACTTGAAATTGAATTAAAACATGTTAACAAAATCACAAACTAATCATATGATAATCAACATCATTTAAGCAAGTGTATAAAGAATCTAGTCACTCATGACAAACATAAACATAAACTCAGAACTTTGAACATTAGAAAACATGATTAAGAGTCTTACAATGCTTGGAATAAGATTACAAATGGTGAAGTAATGATTCCTAAAGTATTGGGGTAGACTCCTTGGGGTTCTGACCTCCAAATGTGGTACTTCTGGAACTCCAAACTTTCTTGGACTTCTAAGGATGAATTTGAGAGCTAAGAGCTTTGTTGGATGAGTAGAGAGAGTTGTATTGAAGTGTGTGTCTCATATGCTCACAAGAGGTCTCTATTTATACTAGTTCCAAGGCCTAGGGTGTTAATTGCTGAACTTGGCCTCCAAGGAGTTAAGAAGGGACTAGAATACACTAAGGGAAGGACCTAGAATCGTTTGGATACAATGGGGAAACTTAGTGATGAAGATTTGGCAGAAGAAGGTCTCCCAACTGGATCGGTCGAAGGTCCGATCGACCGATCCTGGTCTATAAAGGTTCCAACCGAATCGGATGTGGGAGGCAACCGATCGGTTGGTCTATCTTCACATGTACCTTTTGACCATCATCCAACAAAGGTGTGTGAAAGGAAACTTCCATTTTTGGTGCTTAGAAATGGGTTCCTCGATCGGGTACAAGGCGCGTTCCTCGATTGGGTTCCTCGAAAAGGAAACTTCCATTTGTTGCTCGACGAAATGGGTTGGTCCATCTTCACAGGTACCTTTTGACGAAAAGGAAGTTTCTTTTGACCCGGAACTTGAATGCTTGTTAATGGCATTTCGTCTCTGCGTGAAAGGTTGGTGGTTCTTTGGCAAGCATCACATTTCTAGACAAGTGTACGTGCTTCTTTGAATATTGTTGGCCAATAGAATCCAGCATTAAAAAGATTTTTAGTTGTGGTGGAAGGACCATAATGTCCCCCAATTGGGCCATGATGACATTCATCAAGAATCTTGCGGGTTTCGGAACCAGAAACACATCTTTGGATTATTCCATCAGGGCACATTTTGAAAAGATATGGTTCTTCCCAAAAGTAGTATTTAAGTTCCGAAAAGAATTTCCTCCTTTGAGCGTGAGTTAATCCTTTTATGAGAATTCATCTAGCGAGATAGTTCGCAAAGTCAGCAAACCAAGGATCGTCGTTTCCATCAACGGTCATGAGGGTTTCATCAGGGAAGTAATCATCGATTTCTTCTTCCTTCAACTCCTCTAGATCTGGATTTTCAAGACGTGATAAATGATCAGCGGCTAGATTCTATGCTCCTTTCTTATCTTTGATTTCGATGTCAAATTCTTGGAGTATCAGAATCCATCGGATGAGACGTGGTTTAGCATCTTGCTTGGTGAACAGATATTTGAGTGCTGAGTGATCGGTGAACACGTATGTTTTTAGAGTACGAGATAGGATCGAATTTGTCGAACGCGAAAACTATGGGCCGATAATTCTTTTATGTGCGATCAGATAATTCTGCGAGCACTATTCGTCTTGCTAGCAAAATATATGGGCCGAAAGTGTTTTCCTTCTCGTTGGCCTAAGATGGCTCCAACAGCAAAATCGCTGGCATCGCACATAAGCTCGAAGGGTAGTGATCAATTAGGTGAAACCATGACCGGAGCACTAGTCAGTTGAGATTTCAACGTTTTGAAGGCTTTTATGCAATCAGCATTGAAGTCAAAGACAGAATCTTTCTCAAGAAGTTTTGTCATTGGGCCGGGATATTTTGAAAAATCTTTGATAAAGCGGCGGTAGAAACCGGCATGTCCTAGAAAACTTCTAACGGCTTTAACGTTAGTTGGTGGTGGAAGTTTCGTGATAACATCGATTTTTGCTTTATCTACTTCCATGCCTGCACTGGCGATTTTGTGGCCAAGCAAAATTCCTTCGGGCACCATGAAGTGACATTTTTCCCAATTAAGGACAAGATGTGCAGCTTCGCATCTTTCGAGCATTTTATCAAGATTGGAAAGACAAGCTTCAAATGAGTTTTCGAAGACTGAAAAGTCATCCATGAAAACTTCCATGGAGGTTTCGTGCATGTCTTGGAATATGGCTATCATACACCTTTGAAAATTCGCAGGTGCATTACAAAGACCAAAAGGCATACGCCGATATGCGTAGGTTCCAAAAGGACAAGTGAAAGTGGTCTTTTCTTGGTCATTAGGATCGATTAGAATTTGAAAGTATCCCTAAAATCCATCGAGAAACAAAAGAATTTATTCCCTGCTAGTCTTTCAAGCATTTGATCCATGAACGGGAGTGGAAATGATCTTTCTGGTGGCTTTGTTTAATTTACGATATTCAATACAAACGCGCCCAAAGGGATGTGCTTCTAGTAGGGACTAGTTCATTCCATTCATTAGTCACAACCGTCATTCTTCCTTTCTTGGGAACACAGAGAACGGGACTCACCCAAGTACTATCCTCGATTGGGTAAATGATACCAGCATCGAGAAGTTTTATGATTGCCTTTTTGACAACTTCTTTAATGTTGGGATTGAGTCGACGTTGACGTTCCATGACAGGTTTAATCCCATCTTCGAAATTGATTTTGTGTTTGCAGAAATTGGGACTAATTCTGGATATCGATGTTTTCTGCGAAGGCTTGTTTATGATTTTTGAGGAGAAACTAAACTTTCTTTCTCATTGGCCTCGAGTAATGAAGATATGACTACTGGAAGAAGTGAGTTTTCCTCCATGTAAGCATATTCAAGATGATCAGGGAGAGGTTTGAGCACGAGATCTGTTGGTGGTTCTTCAAGAGAAGATTTTACTCTCATCTCGTCATCGAAAGTTATTTCTTCAAAATTCTCTTCCTCCATTTCTTCCTCCTTCGTGTTATCTCCTTCGAACTCTACTTTCATAAAATCAACAAACTCTTTGTCAAGGTCTGTTTCATTGATTTTTTCGGAAGTAGTCATGAATGGATCAGATTCGTTAAGTAATGCATCCAATTCTTCGTAAGTGACTTCATTGATAACATCGATGTTGAAACAGTGTCATCACCTGGGAACGTGGATAGCGCATTGCTTTATCGATCGAAGGTGATTTGATCTTCCAACTCCAAGGTTGAGTTCTTTTCCTTTCACTTTGATGATCAGCGGTATTTAGGAAATGTCTTCCTAAGATGAGTGGGACTTTACTATCTTCTTCCATCTCTAGGATTACAAAGTCCACGGGAAAAATGAATTTACCAACTTGAACGAGAATATTCTCAGCAATACCAACAGGATATTGATAAGAATGATTTGCTAATCGAATACTCATCTTTGTCGGTTTAAGGCTGTTGTTGCATAATTTGGAATACAGCGAATAAGGCATCAAATTGATACTTGCACCAAGGTCGGCTAAAGCATCGCATTGAATATTATTCCTGAAAGTACATGGAATAAGAAAGCTCCCAGGATCTCCGAGATTTGGCGGGATCGTGTTTTGAACAATGGCTGAGCATTCTTCGTTAAGGAAAGTAGATGATATTTGTTCTAGCTTGCTTTTGTTATTAAGAAGTTCTTTCAAGAATTTCCTTTAATTGGGCATTCCGGCTAAGACATCAACGAGAGGAACATTGAGTCTAACCTCTTTGATTATTTCAATGAACTTCTTATAACGCTCTTCCATTTTTTCTTTCTTAAGGCGTTGAGAATATGGAATTTTTAGTGTGTACACCTTGACAGATGGGATGGTTTTCTTTTTGGTGGTTTGAGTTGGGTTGGTTTCCTCAGCTTCATCCTCACTATCTTGGGTGATAGGAGTATTTTCGGTAGGATATGGTGGTGGATCGTACGAGAGACCACTTCTTGTGAAGACAGCATTGATATGCTCATTTCTTGTTTGTGGTGGGCGACGTGCGTTTATCGATTGATGGTTTTGGGTTGGATTGGGTGTTACTCGGTAAAGAACCAGATGGTCGAGAGGAATGTTGGTCAGAAAATCTGCCAAATTTGTTTTCAAGATCTTGGATAGATGCTTGATGATTTTTCTGTCCCTGCTCAACTTTGGCTTTGAGATTGAAAATTTGATTTTTGATGAACTCATTCGCAGATTTTTGAGCGACACGAATTCTCTCATGGTTTTTTCAATTGATTCTTCCATCTTTTTTTTGGAGTTTTGTGGGGGCGGATTGTCAGTTCGAGGTTGAGAATCACGGTTATTATCCCTTGGTTGGCGGTCTTGCCAATTTCCAGAATTTCTACCGTAATAATTACCACGATATCCTCCTCCACGGTATCCGCCTTGGACATAATTTGCTTCTCCTTTGTTAGGTCCACCCACGGGCTTATCGTCGCACTCAGACGATGGGTGATTTCCTCCACAATTTTTGCATCCGTCTCGCATTTCCTTCATTTCTTCTTTTATATCTTTGTATTGCGAGTCGAGTTTTGAGGTTAAGGCTTCCATTTTCTCCATGAGTTTTGAGGTATCGGTGTTTTCGACAAAAGCAATGGTTTTTTGAAGAGGTTTGGTTTTTGAATCTTTAGACCAATCGAGTTTGAGAAGTACTCGATCTTTGAGTAATTGGTGTGCATCGTTAGGAGTCTTATAGAGAAAAATTCCCCCGGCATCAAGGATACCTTGAGAGATTTCATCTAGTCCATGGTAAAAGATTTGGATAATGGTTTCTTTGGATAATCCATGTCCATGACAACTACGAAGCAAATCTTTCATCCGAAGCCAAGCTTCGATAAGTGATTCGTTGGGGTTTTGTGTGAAAGCACGAATTTCTCCCATTAATCGATCAAACATGGCGGTGGAAAGAATCACTTACAAAGGCTTGCCTTATCTCCTCCCAAGTGTTTATAATTCACGGTTCAATTCATTGTACCATACTTTAGCATCTCCGACGAGTAATGATGGGAAAAGTTTGAGTTTGATGGCATTGACATCGGTGTCGCCATAACGGAACACGCCGCAAATTTCGATGAATTCGGCAATGTGCTTAGCGGATCGGCCGGCAACGACCATCAATTGACGGTCTTTGATCATAGAAAGATGATGACCCTTCACGGTGAAGTTGTCACCAAGGTTGGCTAACAATAGCACTCCCAGGGGTTGGTGCTACGGCTCGGTTGGTTCCCACATGGGTTGATCGTCCGCCATGGGAAAAGGTAAATTGGTGAAAGGGTTGTAAATGACTTTGGCTTCTACGAGGTTATCGAATGGTGGATTTGGTATTCTAGGTACATGATTTTCTAGGGGTATGAAAGGTGTTCTTCTTCTTCTTCGAATCAAACGTTCGGGTTGGTAAGAGTGATTGAGATTGGTAGAGAATCTATTCACTTTGTTCAACATACGATGTAATCTATCTAGAGATTCAAAAATCATCTAAACACAAACACCTAAACACAAGGACAAGTCCGATCCAGAAACAGACAATTTAACGAGGAAGCGCGATCATAAAACAAGGGCGATCACTTGATTATAGAAGATTTTGGCGGTTGGAATCGATCGGTGGCCGAAATTCCTCGTTGGAACCGATCTTCACATGTACCTTTTGACCATCATCCAACCGATCCGGTTTGTAGGATCGTATATTTTATGTTGTTTAGCTGATTCGGGTGGTCTAGATAGATGATTATACAAGTATGCCATTGTTAGAGAGATGAAAGAGTAGAGGGAATTCTAGAGATAAACAAAATGTGAAAGGTTAGATTAGAACTTCCAACCCTCTACCTTGGGAGGTAGAGGGTATTTATAGTTTACAACCTAAACGTCCTCCCGGTTGTGGATCGGGCATACAGGTGGGTAAAGACCGCCCTTCCTCCACGTGTTACACTAAGCTAAACTAAGCTAATAACTAACTAATAAACTACTAAATAACGCAAATAACGATAATTCTACGAGCTAACTTATGCTAGATCATATTTGGGGTGACCGACTCTTCACTATGGAATTTCTAATTCCTAACAATCTCCCCCAAGGGAGGTCACCCCATGTTTTACATTTCGAATCCTAGCATTCTAATTAATCTTCAGTCTTGAGTTCGTAGACTTTAATTCTTCACTTCCGCAATCTTTGTGCTTAAGCAGTGACTCTTCATAGTCCGATTAATTTGTACTTTCAGTGGAGGTCTTTGAACTGATCCACATCTTGATGATCTTCGAGCTTTCTTTGAGATTATCATCCATAGTAAATCTCTGGATCACCCTTTATTGTGTTGCCATCATGTGATGTTGTGACTTTTGGACCGACATGCTCACACTTCTGGATCATGACATCTTTTCGTCAGATTAGCGGAAGCATCTTTGTATATCTTTGATTGTCATGATTTTCATTAATTAAGTGTGAATCTGTGCAAAGGATGGAACCAGGTGTCGGGGTCCTAGGACACCTATGGATTTTTGTTGCGTAGTGTTAATTTTGTTAAAAAAAACCTCAATTTTTCTTAAATGCACCCGGTCCCTAAAATTTATGCTTGTAGCATTGTTTAGTTTATTCTAAGTGCACCTGGTCATTTTGTTTCTGGTTCCGTCCTTGGCTATGAGCATGCGGCGTGAATTGACTTCTCAATATTGATCATTTGCAACCCATCCAATGTTCCTGCAAACAACGTTAGCACTAAACACACGAAAGTGTCTTTGTTCACTTTTGTTGAATATAGTTGCAAGAACTACGGTTCCCCGTTGATTAGTATAAATATTGCCTGTGATCAGGTAGAGTTTCGAAGAATCTCCTTGACAGGGTTTCGCAGCTGTTCTAGCCGTTCTCAAACCGGAGCGTCCCAAAGAAGACAACACGGAGTGAGTGAACGGCAAATGAATTGAGATTCACTGATTGATGAAAAATTGATTTGAAAAACAATAGCGTATTGCTTAGAAGAAATAGTTTTGCAATACGACGAAGGTTTTATAAGAAAGATCAATTTTCAATTTAAAATACTTTTATATTTGAAAGAGAATACACATTCGATGTGCTAGAGAAAAGAAGAGATTTGCACATCGAGCGGTTTTTCCAAAAGTATTTTTTCAATCAGAGATACTTTTGTGTTTGAAAACATGAATACACATTCGATGTGCTAGAGAAAAGAAGATTTGCACATCGAACGGTTTTCCAAAAGTATTCGTCAATTCATTTCCTGGACCAAGGTAGATTCAAGAATGAATCGCTCAATTTTTTCTGTCCAGTTGTCACAAGCTTGGTCTATTGGATAGATCTCACATGCCACCCACCAAGAGCTTGTTTGATGTTGGCTCTAGAAGGATTTCCATCTTCATCGTGAATATTTTACATATCACTCAGATGTTTTGGCAATACCACAAGGATAATGCGTGGGACTCTAAATATATACTTACTTTCCACATTGTGTGAAACAGCAAGTCTTCATTAATTGTGTGTCCTAATGAGATTGTGGATGATCTCTTGGCTCTAGACTCAATTGTGCACATTTGGATTCCTATGCTTGAGAGCGGAGACTAGGAGAGGGTCTCCTTCTTCAATATCAACAATCTCTAAGAGAAAGTCGATAGATTATGTAGGTTCTCCGTGATAATGAAACAAGCCCTTTTAAGAGGAACTTGAGTAGCTTGGGAAGTTAGGTGCAATAAGTCGTCACTGGGTCCATGACGTCTTGTCTTCAATACCAATGTTACCTTAGTAGACACCAATAGCATATGTATTGAACCCGGTTTCTGCCCTAAGGTTGAATTAATGGAGGGCTATTTCTTTTCACCCTTTTCACATTCAATTCTTTTTATTCTTCAACCCCTTCGTGCTTGCACGAGACTTCATAACTAGAACCTTGTTGGGTTTATTCCGATTACTAGCTCTGTTCTCATCCGCACTCTTCCCGTATTCTCATTTTTCTCCTTTTTTCATCATACCTACGAACTCTACACTAACTAGTGGATTGTCCCTGGTAGATCCCTCCGCTCAGGGATCATGAGAACAAATACCTAACCTAACCATCCTTATAACACCATGCATAAAGTAAATTGGTCGGTCTTTTGGTATTGTTCTTTCCTTCATGAAACCAATTGAAAAATCATTTGGAAAATCAATCAAGGTACTTGACATATAAAATCAAAACATTTTGTACCTTATTAGTTTTGATCATTTAGAAATGCTCCCCCTCAACATGTGCATATGATTTTTGAAATTCTTTAGCACATGGAGGCAAGAGTTCTTTGAAATAATTTCTTGATCACAATTTCCGTAGAAAAAGCCATTTGAATTTCTTTGGTAAATTCTCCCCCTCAATATGTGCATAGGAGATTTGAAATCATTTTATCACATAGAGGAAAGAGTTCTTTAGAAGTACTTTTCACGATTGCCAATAGAAACAATTCGCTCCCCCTCAATATGTACATCGATATACGAAAGAGTTTAGCACATATTATAGAGAACTTGCACATTGAATCAAAACGATCATCTTTTATCAAATTTCATATTAAATCACAAATTCTCCCCCGATCAAAAATATCAAACCCTTTGAGATTTTGGATCCCAAGTGATTTATTAAGGTTTGGAAAACATGGGAGAATATGTGGCCTTGTTTAAATACTCTTCTGGTTTTTGGTTAAATGCTCCTCCTAAATCACGTGCATTATGTATTTGAAATCGTTTGGCACATGAAGGAAGGAGTGCATTTGAAACAATCACCCTTTTAAAACCGATTTGAGATTTAAATCACGATCTCTCCCTCGATCAAAAATTTCAAACCATTTGAGATTTGTGATCCCAAATGATTTAAATCATTTAGAAAATTTTAGGGAAAGACGTGGCATGATTTAATTTTGAAAAATGATTGATAATGACCAATTTTAAGACATTAAAGATTGTTAGTGTCGGTATGATTAGTTTTAAGAGATCTTTTAGTAAAATAAAACAATTTCACAATCAAACAAGAACAGAAAAATTTCATTTTGAAAGATCCTTGAGTTTTAAAAAAATCATACCATGACATAACATTAAATCTTTAGATCACCACTTATTTAGTACAAATGGACTTTTATGAAGAAATATTGTTTGAAACTATTTTCAATTTAAATCACTCTCCCCTCAATCAATGATCGTAGTCAATAATTGAGTGACTTAAGTTTTGAAAAATGAAGTCCAGTTGATTTTCAAAATTTAGTTCAATTTATTTTCAAAACAATATTTTTCCATTTTCAAAACAATTTAATCAAATTGTTTAAAAATGGTATCATCACAATTATCCTGCATAAAGATACGTTAGGTGGTTGAGAAAGTTTCTTTGTAGGGCTTGGAAGAAAAACCGTCTTTGTTGTTGTTGGAAGGTAAGCTGGAAGAAAACCGTCTACGATGATGAGACCTCTTACGTTGCATTCTATGCCAACTATCCATGGAGAGATCAATTAAGCTCCGTTTCTTCATTTTGTCAACCCAAGATATAGTTACCCTTTCCTTTCGGCATCCAATCATCTTCTTATGTGGGATCGGATATGGAACAATCTTATATACCAATATACTGCATACGTTAGTGAACACACATACAGATATATGGTGGTCGACATCACCCAAACTGACAATCAACTAATAAAAGTCAATCCAACATATCAATCGATCATACAAATGCATGGGAATTAATGTGTTTATCAAACTCTAATCATCTAATCCTAACAATCATATCCTAGGCACCTAGTCCTTCAACATAGGTTAACATGTTTTACATTTAAGTATATAGGATGATTAGATAAGCTCGTTAGATGATATAGATTTGAAAACATTCTCCCCCTCAATCAATGACTTATTTTTAAAAAGTTTAAAAGCGCTGAAGTCATTGATTGAGTTTTCAATTTTTAAAAACTCTGAAGCGAATGATTTACAAGCAACTCATTTACCACCATTTTTGGAAAACAACAAATATTTTTTTGAAGAATTTTAGACGGAAAAACATTTGTGTAGGAAACAGATCCTTCGACATACTTTCCTCAATTTGTTATTAGGATAAGTGCACGAATTTTGTGAAAATCGTTTAAGCGTAGCACTTTCCTTTCTTGAAAAACGGGTTGCTATCTGAAATAATAGCAAGCCATGGTTTAAGATCACGGAAATGCGCAAGTTACCAAAAGCGTAAGCCATTTGATTTGAGACATGTTTTGAAAAGAAATATTTACACCTTCTCTTTCGAACTTCATCTATGGTCCCGTGCCATTATTGAAGGACATTTCTAAGACCGTAGATGTTATCGATACCAGAAGACATGTCTTGATAAAAGCAATATGTTTGGTCTTTTTCAAATTTTTGATTTTATGGGTTTTGTTGATTTTATATTTTTCTATTTTGTTTTGTTGGTTTTATATTTTTGTATTTTGTTTTCTGATAAATATATACAGATGATATAGTTAAAGAAGATGATGATACGAGTACCGAGATAAGGATATCGAGCAACACGTCGTAGAAGATAGAATTCATCATCCCTAAAACTTTCACCACCAAAGCTTCGAGGCTCGAATTAGAAGATAGAACATGAGCCTTTGAAGTGAGACTTTGGCAGCTTCTCCCCAAACCGAAAATCCATTAGATGAGCAGATTCGAAGCTCTATTTCAAGCTTGCCTTAGCCCGGTGCACAGAGAAGCACACCATTATCATAAATCCCGCTGCTCCTTTTAAGAACGATAGTCGAGATTCTTCGCTCGGGGTTATATCATCAACAAGAAAAGCAACGTATCATCCCACACTTTAAATTACTTCTCATATTACCAGAAGTCGGCGTAATGCATTCCAAAAGGTATCAAGAGACCACTTCCCCATGTAGTTGAATTGATCGGTCAGTCTTTGAATGAAGCTCACGAACGAATACACATATGGATGTGCTTCGAAGACAAGAAACTTATAACCATCAGTAGCAGATTAAGTCCAATAGCCAAAGAATAACCCGATGTATACTTTTCTCTTCCTCAAGAAAGTGTATGAAGCTCAAGAACCCAAGTACCGAATGCCCAAAGAAAGAATAGCGATAACATTGAAGAAGCATGTTGAATCACGATTATCTCTGCGGATGTCAACTCCGAATAAGTGATTATATCTCAGAATCATTGATTAAGCCCTCAAGTGAAACAATTTGAGCATCCCCAATGTACACAATCTCTCTCCCTAATGATTGCGATAACATCGAAATCATCACACACTTGTGTACCTCTTTTATCTTCCGAAACTAACTCTTCCATCTCTTCCCCCACATAGTTGGAATAAGAACACTAAATGCCATGAGATAAACATTGAGTTTCTCTGCGGTAATGACCTTTGTTTTTCCGGGATATCTTCAATCACTTAGAAGTATTAAGTTCATCAAGTTTACTCGCGTTTAGATGCGTGTCTCCTTCCCCCTTGCTGGTTTTGATACTTCAGAATCAGCAACATATTATAAGCCCAAATACTTGAAATCTTTTGAGAAGATCACTTGAAGTCTTTGTGAGAATCAATTTGCTGAAGAATGTGAGCAAGTCTAATTGGGGATTAAATCTGACATTTCACTCTCCCCAATTAGTGCTCTCCCCTAAACCGACAATCTGTTTGATAAATGCCCAGATTAAGAAGAAGTCTTTTAGATAATCAAATGCAACTCGTCTTTAGTCTTCTAACATATAGCAAAATGTAGAATATTGTAGACTCGACCTTCTTCAAGATTGTCCAGTTTGGGGATCGAATAGTTAACATCTTCTTCTCACACAAGAACATCACCAAAAGCATTCCCAATTAACTTGTATATCTTGCAAATCCCCTTAAATCAAATCCCTCCCAATCAAACAAGAACGAAAGATGTCAAGGAAATCATGCGAACACACGAAAGGAAATCATTTCACAACCGGAAGCACTTTGTCATTAAACTCATCACCCATGAGAAGATGTCAACCAACGGCTCATAGAAGAAACTCCATGTAAAGATGACCCGATAAGAAGAAGCTCGGTTCTTACATGAGTTAGGAGCCGTATGACCATGTATTCTCATATCAATCGACCATGCAATTATCACACTTCTTCTCCCCTCAAGAATTGCATACGGAGATGCCATTCTTGATTAAGCAAGTGAAATATCTTCATAATGTAGTCTCTTCACACTTCTCCCCTTCAAAGGTAGCACATGATGTCGCCATCGTCATTATAATTGAGCAAGTGGAATAAGAAAGACAATCAATGGTAGTTCGGTTCACTTGATGACTGAAGCGCATGGAAAAAGTATGAAGCATGTTGATGAGAATGGTCATTAATATGAAGATTTCTCTTCTTAGAAGATAAAAGCGCCTTGAAGCGTACACTTTTCTTTTCTTTGTACATCGTCATAAGGATTTCTCTTCTTGAACCGTTTTGTACAATCGTCATAAGAAGATTTCTCTTCATAATGCGTGTACATTTCTTTTCTTTGAAGTCTTTTCATCTATCTCTCTCTTGGAAAACATGTAATCAACCCCATTATCATTCGGTAGGCTCTTTGTAGTGACAGCTGATGGAGAAAACCCAATATGATGAATTTGACCACGAAGTAAACTATCGAACTCGTGACTTAAACTTGCACATATGTAACAAAAGCGGTGCCGATTTCCATTGCATCTCTAAGTACTCTATACTCTTCCAACCAACCATCAAGTATAAGGCGTACATACCTCTTAAAAATCCACAATTGAATGTGACACTGAGCACTACAACGTAACTCCTTAAAGTGATAGTTATTTTGTGGTAGTAAGAGCCCAATTCTCCCAAGTGGTAAAAGAAAAGGTAAAAGTCACCCAACAATAACTAGATTTCCAAGTCTTCGTTTTGATAATAAGCTCGAACAAGGATCTTGAAGAATCTTCATCCAACCATGCCCGATACCTTTAGATACTAAGTACACTCGCCCGTGATATTTCACTTCAACCTCAAATAAATAATAGTGAATTAACCCGTTGTCACATCTTCTGGTTAAAAGCTCAAATCTAGCCTCCTTTGACGTTTTAAAGTGAACTTGATAATGGTTTCATCCGACCATGGTTAAAAGCACATAACCCCGTAAAACCATGTAATAACCAAACTGCCATGACGAATATCCAACACACATCCAATTTATGAAGTACACCCTTTTATCTTCTTCAAAACCGTTACCAACATCAAATAAGATCCCAAAATAAACTTTCCTTTCTCCAGGATGGTTCCATCATTACGGGATTTTACAACTCTATGGTTTAAACCGAAATAGTTTCTTTCGGGATTTTACAAAACCAAGAATAAATCGTAAGATAGATCCGAAATGCACTTTACAATTACGGGATGTCGCCTTGATGTGTTATGACAACAATGAATATTGTAGAACATCGCGGGTTCATTATCCGACATTCAACAAGTCTATGATTTAAACCAGAAATAGTAGTTCTATTTCGGGATTTTACAAAATCAAGACAAAACCGTAAACAATGTCAATCGACCGATGAATGTGTCATAAGCAAACATCTTGAAAAATCATGATTGACGTTTGGATTCTTGAAATATTTTTTAGGGAATGGCAGTTCATAGACATTCATTGGCATCGAATAATCTATGGGAATTAACATCACATCTCAACCATCCAATAAACATTTGGTAAACACATCATTCCGCATTAGTCGGCTATTGTAATGACCACATGTTGAGAAGTAAACCCGATATACCAAACTTGAACATGAAGTAAATTCCCGATTTGTTACTTAAACTTGTACTAATCCTTGTGAAAGAGAAGCGGTGTACCCAATGTACAAAACCTCTTGACGTATCCTCAACTGCGTGAGACAACGAAGTGATAGTTACGTTGTGGGTTAAGCGAGAAAGAATCACAAAAGTAAGTAAATAGCCAAGTCTTTATCACACTCTATGAATGCCCAAACAAGTCATCTTCGCGGAAGGGTAGAAGGAAATAAGACGAAATAAGTAAACGCCCAGAAAATCTCACTTCAATCCAAATAAGAAATACGTATAAACAACCCCGTAGTCAACTTAGTTCCAATAATTCAATCATTGAGACAAAAATATTCTCCGTGAAAATGTATATGCCAAAGTCAAACCGCATATCACAACAAATCTCATCATCTCATCAACACACACCAAATATCATTTCACACCAAATCTCATATTAATCAAATCTTGAGAAGCCCATCGACTCAATCAAATGGTCCAAAATTGAAGCCCGTTCATGAAAATCAATTGTATCATCAAGTTATCACATAATATCAAGTTTTCTTCTTACGAAATTCACAGATAAACTTCGTTCAAGCCCATAGACAATATGATTAACACCGATTCAACTCACCATATTATCTATCACCCAAGCCGGTCCAAGCACATTCATCCCATAAGTCGATTCAAAAAACTAAGATTCTCAATAATAAAATCACTCAAATATATTACGAGATATAATCTCGCTTGCCTTAAATAATATCAAATACCATTCTGCGTCCAAGTACATGAAATGATACCAATACTCGGGATACAACATATCGGTCCATTATAAATATAATCCATCCCATCCGAGATCAAATCCAATGTAACTCACGAGGCCCATGTCTTCACGATCCATATCATATTACCAAGCCCATAATCAAAACGGTATAATGAAATACACAACCTAATATTCGGTGGGGTATAAAAGATCACTTATCCATCCCTTATATTTTTCAACCCTAAAAATACTCTCACTAATATTTAGTCCGCCTCCCATCTAGTAACACACCTTATCCTCTCAAACCAAAAATCCATAGTCTGATCTCACCAAATAAATCATGCTTCATCATATAATCAAGAAGAGACGCCTCATCAAGTTACAATGGCCTCGCCACAGGGATGGTTTACCTTGATAACGCCACAGGGATGGTCATGTTAGGTTATGTACCGCCATGAGAGTAAAGGTAGGTTTTAGATGGCTTGAATTGTTTTGAATTGATAAGTTAACCACTAACGAATAAAGGAAATGAGTTGGATGATTTGTTAATATCACTCCTTTATGTTCG
Organism: Chrysanthemum makinoi; assembly: GCA_910596185.1. Lineage (NCBI taxonomy): Eukaryota > Viridiplantae > Streptophyta > Magnoliopsida > Asterales > Asteraceae > Chrysanthemum > Chrysanthemum makinoi. Next base: position 165,131,347 of record OU343225.1, on the reverse strand, counting down.
GATAGTTTATCAAAACCCTTTTGATCAATGATGTTTAGATTGATTCGTGTTGTCTTGATAGTCTACGAGTTTCTTGAGAACCACGAATTAATTAATTGAGATCAATAAGCTTTTAATTCTTGTTTTTGTTTATATCCGAAATAAAAACTAGGTAAAACAATCTTGTTTTAATCTAGCTTTGATTTCGAACAACAAACAAAAATTATATAAAGTGAGATATTATCGTGATGAGTTCTTTTGTGTATAGACCTTCACTATGGTTAAGTGACCTTAACCACACGATAAAAAGAATCTGAGATTATATTGTTCATCTTTTGTTATGTATAAGGCAAATGTGTCGAGATTAGAGATCTATGATGGTGTTATTTCTTGTTTAGACAAAGATGGTCTTGAATCATAGTATACACACGAAAAAGTGGAGCGAGATCTTGAGAGTCTTGTTTATTTTGATGAATGGTTGTTGTCGTAGTATTTGATGTTAGATTAGTTAGGATAGATAAGTGATGAAGACTTGTTCGGTCAATTGTCTTGGTCATGTCTTTCTTGTACTAATCTTTTGACAATCAAAACTCAAGAGTTATCAATGCTTCTTGCTCATACCCTTCATTTAGTTGTCAAGTCGCTACAGATTTATGTGTAACAAGTCATTCAAACCCTTATTTCAGATTGACAAATCGCTTTTGACCATTGACAAGTCGCTTTTGACCATTAACAAGTTGCTTTTGAACATTGACAATTAAGCTTTGACATTTATCACACAAAGTCCGAATATAGCTGAGGATACATTGAATCGGACAACTTGTCAAGACAAGTGATATTGATAAAAGCTAATCGCTCAATAGAATAAGCCCAAATTGGATGACCATTTTTCATATAAGCCCGTAAACGTCTTAAAAGTTTAATAGACCGAGATTAAAAGATCATGCTTTGAACGGTTGCAAAATCACCGTTTTGACCAACATATTAAACTAACCAACAACGCTTATGAAACATGACAATATAGTCACACTTAAAATCATAAGGATGATAACAAGCGGACTTGACATAATTCACATGAATATCAATCACAAAAAGCATCAAACATCATGTAACACCCATATCTAACCATCAAAGATACAAAACCGCATATAAGAATCACATAACACCATTAAAGAACCATTTGAATCAACACAAACAACACAACCTAGCTCTAATACCATTTGTAGGATCAATATTTTATGTGTTGATGATTGGTGGTCTAGGGATGATTATACAAGTATGCCATTGTTAGAGAGTGAAAGTAGAGAGTTGGGTGAATTCTAGAGGACTTGGTTCTAAACAAAAATGTGAAAGGTTAGATTAGAACTTCCACCCCTACTCCATGGAGGTAGAGGGTATTTATAGTTTACAACCTAAACGTCCTATCGGATTGTGGATCGGCATACATTGGGTAAAGACCCGTCCTTCCTCCATGGTGTTACACTAAGCTAAACTAAGCTAATAACTAACTAATAAACTACTAAATAACGTAAATAATGATAAGTCTACGAGCTAACTTATGCTAGATCATATTTGGGGTGACCGACTCTTCACTATGGAATTTCTAATTCCTTCACAGATTACAAATGGTTGGTTGACGGAAAATCGACCTAGCTTTATTATGACTTGTAAGCTTGATTTTCAATCATCTTGGTTCTATGGTACTTGAAATACTGATTTGTGCTTGTGCTTCACTTGAAACATAAATATTCCTTTTGTTGAACATTCTTTTACTTTTCCTTCCGCTTTCCGTACTTGATTATAAATACTAGACAAACATCTTTTGATGCCATTAAGCACTAAAATCATACAAATATAACCAAATAACATATACAAAAGCACACATACTTCGAAAACATGTACAATCGGCGTTTCACCATAAAATGAAAATAAAACAAATGAAAGGGATAATTCGGTTGTCTCGAAAGAACACTTTTCTTTATTTATGAGTCTTTAAGTTAGACTCAAAGCCTCGGGGATTTATGGCGGCCTTTGGCCAACTTCCTACTTGGTAATCATTCATCTATTGATAAAAACTCTTTTTCTATGTTGAAGCATGTACCAAATTTTTCGAGAGCCACTCATTGAATGATACGACTTTCGAGAATCTTCAATTATAGGATCAATTGTTGCACTTATGTTTGATCTCTCATCATTGGATCAATGATGTGTTATTCATAGAATCGTGTTTTAGGTTTCATTAATCTCGTATTGTTGTTCGAGTCTCCAAATCTTACCTTGTACCAATCTTCGAAGGATAAATTTCCAAATTTCATGTCGTGTCTCTCAAATCGTGACACGTCCATTCTTCCACCTTTATATTTATTCCTTGGTGTCATAGGGATGGAGCAGCTTCCTGTCAAGCCACTATCAAAATCTTGCCTACAATAGTTACAACATAAAAGGTAGGAACATTGCTATTCGTTTCTTCATCAAATATTTGTTTTCAAAGAATATCATGATAAGCCTTGCCGTTTGATGTCAATAACCACTCGAATTTACCAATTTTAGGAGAACATTGTTAACAACTCCTTACTATAGAGGAATCGACCTCAATCATCATTGTTGTTTCTTTATAATTGGTAATTTAAGGTATCAAGGTTTAACCAAATCAACATAGTGCATGTAACTTTCTTGATAGAGTTCCTTCTCGGGAAAGCTCGTCGTCGTTTAAGTAGTTAATCCCATAAAGATCATTAGTGATAGAAGAGGTGCATTGTTCTTCCTTGGTTTATCTGCAAATATGGCTTTGCATGAATGTGTGGTCTCAAGATTTTTAGCTCGTTTTAATTCATCAAAGGTGACCATCCATTCTTTGAACTTTGTAGATCAATATGTTTGTTAGGTCACTAGTTTTACAACACAAGCTTATAAGAAGAGAGATGAAGCGGATTGAACAAGTATCAAACACACACACACAATATAAACGGTTATGCGTAGAGTGAATGAAAGAAAAACTTGAACAACCAACCTTCAAATGAAGGTTTACAAGAGGTATTTATAGGAGGGAAGCTAGGGCAACACTCCTAGTTCCCTTCCTATCCTTATTGGGCTTGGGTCAAGCTTATGGGCCTTCTACATAAGCTTGACCTTAAACAAACATAAAGGCCATAATAAAGCTACCTATTACATATGAAATATAAATACTTGAAATCCTGTTTAGGAGTGATTCCAACAATCTCCCCCTCAAGTATATATGAATGAAAGCGGTGAAAGCGTTGATGTAATAGTAGCGATGGCGTCTTCGACATTCTTCTTTCTTGTGAGAAGAATTGCCTTGATTCGAACAATCTCCCGGTGTAGAGATAGTTATCTTTGAGCGGTTATGCTTTGGCGTCATCTTTAACTTTGTTCTTTGATCATTGTTCTTTGTGGTGAAAGTGATAGTATGTTGTTATGCGCATCGGTGCCTCAGTGCGCCGTTGCTCCGGTGTCTCCACGTCATTCTTCAACATGCTCACACGCTCTTTGACGTTGGAATTCAATATTGATGAAGTTCTTTAAGTCTTTAACTTTGTAGATTCTTTGGTTTGACGAAGAATCATTATGACTGTTGTGTTGCTTTTGAATAGAACTTCCATTAGTGATGATGTTGGCGTGAGCATGAGAAGAATCACCACGATCATCCCGCTCCGGAGCTTCCATAAGAAGAAAACATTTCAAGCGGTTAGTAATAAGCGGTTTCCGGCACTTACAAGTTTGAACTTCGAGAGTGTCAACGGCATAGTGTGAGGACACAACTCTAATTCTTACAAAGGCGTTCTGAATGGAGTCCCACAAGTGAGATAACGCGATGTACGAAGTACATCTACGAGATGAGTCGTGAGGTACACGAAGCATCACCTCTGACGTAGACCGTTTGAGACACACTCCGCGTAATCCACGGGGAGTTACGAAGTGACCTGAGGGCGTTTGATGTTGACCACTGGCGGGAGTTTCCATTCAATCACCGAGGATCACAGATGTGAACCTCTCATAAATGTTCTCGACAGATTGCTAAGATCTGTGAAGGACTCGATATGAACCACCGATGATCTTATTAGTTGATCATCAAGTGATTAAATGTCAAGTGTTCCTAAGAGATCTTTTGATGAATCTCGTGGCTCTAGACTCAATAGTGCGTTTTGGTTTTCTGGAGCGGAGACTAGGGAGAGGGTCTCCTTCTTCAATACCGGCAATCTCTAGGAGAAAGCCGATAGTTTACGTAGGGTTCCCTGTGAGAATGAAACAAGCTTCCGTTGAGAGAAACTTGAGTGGATAAGAAGGTTTAGTGCATGCGTCACTGGGTCCATGGCGACTTTTAATCTTCAATACCGGCGTCACAAAGTGACAACCAGTTAGCATATGAATTGAACCGATTATGCGCCTAAGTTGAATAATCCGGAGGGCTATTTCTTTTCACCCTTTTCTTTGCATTTCTTTTTAATTCTTCAACTCCTTCTTTCTCCGATTCTCATTTTCTCCTTTTTACAATCATACCTAAGGACTTCTAAATACTAACTATTTGTAGTGTCCTTGGGTAGATCCCTTCGACTCTGGCGGATCATAGGACGGTTATTCCTAACCTTAGTCACCTTATAACTCCATGACTAACCTATGTTTGCCATTAAAACCATTGTATGAAAAAATGTCTCTCAAAGGGTTTGTTAATGAAAAACATGTTTGAACCATTGTGAGAGATGATGTTTTGCATAAATACTCCCCTCCACATGTGCTTAATAGTTTTAATGGTTAAATGCACAGTGAGGAAAGAGCGCGCACTTTTGAATTGATCCACTGAAGATAGACAATCCCCCGCGAGACACGGTTACGTTGCATAGTTAAAGAGTTACATTGTCCGCTTTTAGGTGACAACTAGCTCTAATAACTACCTTGAAGGTGTAGACAAACCTTGGAAGGTTGTCAAACCCGTCAGAGTTCATGTCTATCAAAAGTTTCTCGAATGGTACATTCTACTCGGACAAGTCCTTTGAGACACGTTTACATCACTAGCGAACTAGCTTGAAATTATTACCGTCGGGACAAGTCTTTTCGAGTTACAAACAGTTAAGTATCGTCAATTCGTTGGTTAAGTCTGAGGTACAGATTCATTTGCATTTTGTACAACATATTTCTTATCACACAATTTTCTCCCCTCAAAAATGGCATATTAAAGTGTTATTTTTGAAGCGTTTGAGAATAAATATGACCATTTCGAGTGTTTCGGGAAGAATGACCACTGTGAACAATTTGTGAACAAAGTTTCAAATACTCCCCTCAACAAGTGATATAAACGGTTGAGGTTTTAAAAGTCTTAAGGGAAAGTACTTGTTCTTTTGAGCAAAACCTTGAAAAATGAAAGGTTTGATAGGTTTTACTCAAAAGTAAGAAGCTTTCGCTCCTTTTATAAGGATTGTGGCACTGAGGCGTACCACGGGGTCCTTTCTTGACCATTACGGGTTGTACCCTGTTATGTGTGCACAAGCCATAGACATATTTAATCATACATCCAAAATTATGAAGGAAACAATTCAAGGGGTACCGGGAAGTGCAGTGATGTTCCCGGGAGTGCGCAGGCGTTGAAAGCGGTGATGTTTCTCTGGGTGCGACCACCAACATAGCTCTCCAATCGTGCTGATCCCTTCGAACAACCGTTCATCAATCATGGTGATGATCCTTCTCACATCCCTCCGTTCTTGAGAATTCCAGCGTTACGAGACCCACTTTCGGTATATCCTTCAACACGTATGCTAATCCGTCCCTAACCGGCTTCAAAGTATGATCCCGAATTTACGAAGATCACTACACGCCATTAAGCAGTTTCTTTGAAGTTCACTGCGGTAAACAACTCGAAAGGTTTCTTGATGGCGTATATTGAGGTAGGCTGATTGAGATCGGGAAGAGTAAGCATTGGAGGAGTGAGGTTGACAGCGTCGATAAGATTCAACGACCATCGGATATCTTCAACCGTTCTTTGATCACAATCGTCTAATGAAGATGAGAAGCTGACTTGATAAATTCACGTTGAACTTGTCGAGAATTGTCTCATACGACCATTACCTTGGCAAGGTACATGTCTTGATGTCGTTGAGGACAAGTTCTCAAAGTCAACCTCGGAGAATCCATAGTCCTGTTCATCTTGTCGTTTGACTATGATATTCTTTAAGAATGTGTAGTCCCACTTAGACTTGAGATCAATGTGTTTGATGGCCACGATGTCCTTAGAACTATACATTGCATGTTGAGACTTACGAACGAGCTACGTAGTAGATTCTTGGCGTTCGGGCCAATGATGAATCCCATACAATGCATCTTGGTCGTATGCTTGCGTTGTCGAGAAAACAAGTGATTTGCACGTTCCTCGATAGCTATGCGGTTTGAGTAAATAGCTTTGGGAATGGAAGAGTCAATGATGTAGCGTATTTTCGCGAACCATCGCTACCGTGTAAGAGAAAATTCAGGTCTCTGTTAAAGAAGTATCGGAAGGGAATCCGTGGTTCGTCTGTTTGGCCAATGGTGGTAGAGGTTTGGTCCAATCGGTGTAGTATGGAGGGTTGTCCCTTTGTGTGAAGTCAATGTTTGCTTTTGGATTGAGCCAATCCATGTCGTTAGACATAGCTCGGCGATGTTCTCAAGATGATATTCGACCTCGGCTTTGAGCTGTCTTTAGAAGTTGGAATGCTTCATTCTTGATTCGCTTCAATTGATTCGTCATTTTCTTCACATGGAACTTTTCTTGCAAAAGTTTTGCGTGCTCAATGTAGAACCGTCTACCAATTCTTGACCTTCATCAGGGTAGGGAGTTTGATTGACAAGTGTGGAGAACCATTCAAACTCTTAGGTTTTATCGTCATCTAGCCATGAGACAACTCGGTGAGTCGTCTTCTTCTTCTTTTTGGAAGGCCTTGATGATGATCTTGGTTTCGCACTTGTTTGGGTGAGGTGGGTTGTTGTGGGGGCTCAAGGACCTCTTCATCGTCACCACCCGTATACTCAAAGTAATCACCTGTTTTTTGAGTCGGGGGTGGTAACTTCGGAATCGTCGAGGTTTATCGATAGAAGACCGAGGTGGAGGAGACTTTTGTTGAGAAGAAGTTAGTGGTGGAGGAGGTGGCATAGAGGTAGATTTACGGGCTTACGGCGTTTAGGTGCGATTCCTTATCCTTATCATCGTCATCTCTTGGTCGTTTGGGTTGATCAACTGACTCCTTGCATGATGATCTGAGTTGAAAATCAAGTAGATTTTGAAAAATTTAGCTTCATCGAGTAAGCGTTCGGATCGCTTTGACATTTGTATCACAAGTTTAGCGATTAACTTCAGTTCAGAGATCGACTTCTTTGGCCATTGTATTTTTAACCAATGCTACGATGTTAGGGGTGAGTTATCCGGAAAATATTTCTCTAGTCACACGGGCGATGTCGAGAAGAAACTTGTGAGTATGATCTCTTCTTTTCCAGTTCCTTTAGGACTTTAGGAGCGATATCACGAAGGTACTTGTTAGTGTAACCTTCGATCATTTCGTTCAGTTCCTCTTTACGATGACTCTTCATGAACTTCTAACAAATTCCCTTTCTTTCTCCATCTTGTCATGCTCGTCATACATATCTTTGTATGTGATCGACAAAGAAATTTAGCTTTTGATGAGCACGTTTTTCTTTCGACTTGTTTGGCGACTTTGTGAATTCGTTTATGAGCTTGAGAAATCCAAGATCGAGGTGGTTTCTTCACTGATTTGGATGATGATTTTGTTGATCTTTTTGATGGTGGTGGTGATGAGTTAGATGAAGAATCGATGAGGAGGGACATGAGGAGACTTCGGGTCCTTTGGAGGTTCGAAGTTATCCTCCTTGGAGCGAGTTGGGTCTAGAAGAAAGTCATCATAATCTTCTTCGTCATCATGTCTTAGACTTTTCTTTCCTTAGCTTCTTCATGTTTTCTCTTTCTCGGTCATATTCTTTTACGGTTCCTCAATGTTAAGATCGGTAGACGTTTGTTGTTGCACAAGAGTGGTGGCACGGATCCCTTATCGGGTTGATTAACGCATCGGGACACGGTGAAGAGTGGCGACACCACTTGATCCTCTGGGCCACCCATTTGATCTTTTGCAAATTCTTGACTTTTGAATTTGTCTAACTAATTTAAACTTCTTCCTGTATGATTGATCCAATTGCTCTTCTTCTTCTTCAGAGCTTTCATCATGAGACTCAAGTACAGGAGTCTTTCCTTTTCCATGTTCGGCTATTGGACTTGTAGGTTTAGGCTTTGGAGGAGGGATACGGTTGCGGTCGAGAAGGTAATCTCTTCATACGTGTCGGTACCTTGAGCTTTCGTCCACAAGCTTTCTTTGCGGTTCGGGTTTGGGAATTGGGATGGGAGCGGCTTCCTTAGATGGAACAATCCTCTTTGAAGGAGGGTTCCTCTTGGTGAACTTCCTTTGACTCACAGTACTTGCCGTACTTCTGCACTTCCTCTTTTGGTTCTCCTTACGGGTGTTCCAGAAGATTTTTCGTCGAGGTGACCAACTTTGCCTTGTCGGCGCTTCCGGATACCTTTTATGCGTTTGAGCTTTTCGACATCTTGATTAGAAGGAAATAGCACGGCACCTTGTTTCTTTGTAGACGTTTCTTTGATTCTAACGGATAGAATGGGTTCCGTCAACATGTCGTGATTGTTGGGGTCATTGAGCCTCTTGGGAATGTCGGGATGAAGTCCAAGTGCTCTCTGGATCAACAATTTTGTATATCCGATGTAGGGAATCTTTGAGCCAAGTTTGTTGAGAAATGACATCATGTCATCCCAAATCAGAGCTTCGATAGCGATGTGTTTTATGTTGACCAATGCCCGAATATTTGCGAGTTCCATGAGCTTAGGGTGCTCATAGCGTATCACGACGAAGCAGACTTGGTGATGATCATGTAGAGTGTTCTCCGGGGTTGAGGAATACTCTTAAGCTCTACGTGAGAGTGCTTGGTGATTACTACTGTAGCCTCGTCATAACCGATATTGATTAAGAATTGGAGAGTGAGCTCTTGGCAGGGTGTGGCATATAGTTTGGTTGGATCGACATCGGGAATTAGGAGAACAACCCTTAAGTCTGCAGGTGTAATGGTGACTTGTTTGTGGTTCAGAGTCACCGTCACGGCGGTTTGTCCTTTGACCCTTTCCATAGTGTTCGAAGCTGTTGGATGTAGATCTCGGAGCGTTGCGAGTGTGAAAGCATGTTACGTACGGATGAGTCCTCGAGAATGTCAATAGCAATTAAACATGAAGATTTTGAGCAAGTGAGGTTGTCAAAGTCAACACGGAGATTATTCTTTCCTATCTTCATTGGATAGCCATGAGGATAGATATCGGCAATGGAGAGAACTTCAGGTGCATCCATATTCATTTGTTCGACCATGTCGTGATGCGAAATAACATTAGCCAAAAGAACCAACATATCGAAAGACATAATGTTAGTCAACAGAAGGTCTTATTGTCTAGTTATTGAATGTGCAGTGTCAATGATTGTTACGAGTCCTAAGTCACTTGTATATTCAATAGTCCAATGACGTCGTGAAATGTTTAGTGAGTTAGTTAACTTTAAGTTTTAAAGTTTATTTTATCACTTATTGTTCACAACATATCAAACGATTTCAGTTTATTAGTGACATTTTAGGATTAGTGATGATATGATTAGTTTATTTACAAGTTTGTACACGTAACAATTCATAAAGAAGGTATGATCACGGCTTATGCGTAGGATTGGTAAAGTTATGCGTGAGCGGGAATGATATATGCGTGGCGTAAACTTACGGCGTAGGGTCTTAACTACGGCGTAGAAGTGTTGCAGCGTAGGAAAAAGAGGACCTTATGCGTAAAGCTTATGCGTAGGCATATATTAACCTTATGCGTAAGGCTACTCGTAGAGTTGACCTTATCGCGTAGAGGTCCTTGTTTACGCATATCCTTCACAGGATACGCGTAGTCCCATATGTAGAACCTTATGCGTAGGCGCTACGCGTAAGACAAATCTTACGCATAACAAGCTACGCGTAAGGTGATCCTTATGCGTAGAGTTACAACAACCTTGATTACGAATATTCGTGTTGCAAGCACGAAATAAAGCATCATATCATCAATGTTTAACACATAACATTCATTTTATGACAGATCATAACACAATTTGGACAGTTTACGGATTATGCGTAGAAATCCATACAGCGTAGTCTAAACCCTAAATTCTCTGCGTATGAAATCTAGCCATGGATTATGCACCAAAGTTTTTATGGTATATCTTAGATGTTGTGAGATCATATTGACCAAGTTTTAACACTTAATTTGGTGAATCAAAAATACCCAATTTTAGAACATTAAACCCTAATTCCAAATTGAATCAATTGAGGTTTACGGGTGGTTATAAGGCATGGATATCATCAATTCATCATCACATAAGCATAACACAACAATCTTTTTGACCAAAACACTTCACATTTGAAAATACCCAATTCGACTCATAAACCCTAATTTTCAAAAAACATCAATTCGTGTTTACGGGTGATTTTGATGATTAAAATGGTATCATTGATGTATTAGAAACGTTTTGACACAATTCTTTTAACCACAAACACACAATCTTGATCATGTGTTCATATAGCGTAGAACACAAATCAGATTATACAAAGTTTTAACCGTTGGATTTTTGAAAGATTCAAAACCATAGTTTAAAAACATGTTGTAAACATAAAACACTTACAAAATGATGATCAAAACACGGTTTCTTGAGTGAATACTATAGGCGTAGGATGGTTTTAGGTTTAGTGTAATAAATGTGAAGTGAAAGTTAGGTGGAGGTGTTTTATTAAAATAACTTTAACCTTTTGGCAGTTTTGGTCCCTCCACCTTTTCCATTTTCATCCAAAGCCTTTTAACTTCCATTTTGGTTACCAAATGAAGATTTTTTGGAAAGAAACTTGACGACACTCCCCTTCGACTTGAGAAAATAATGAAAGGTTATAAATTAAAGTCAGAGAGTGTCTTTGAACGAGAAATGTACCACCATTTGTAAAAGAATCAACCGAGATATGATAACATGCAAGTACACGGATGTTTTGAAGCAAAGTTTATTTTCTCCCCTCAACACTTGATCGGAAAAATCTTGAATTTTGAAAGATTAAAGTGTTGACGGAAAAATGTACTTGCAATGTTGAAAGAAAATTAGATTAGAAGAATATTTTTGTTGTTTTATCAGGTTTTATAATTTTGTATTTTGTTTTTGAAAAAGTATTTACAAAAGATGTTTTGGTGTTTGACAGGTTTTTAAGACTGTTTTAGGAGGTCATCAATTCCTCTTGAGTCAAACACCTCATACCAATCCGGTGGACCAACTCATTAAACCTAGCGGGAGGCAAGGCTTTGGTGAGAAGATCGCCAATTGGTATTCTGTACCCACAAAATATAATTCAACGGTACCACTGTTCCACGTGATCCTTGATGAAATGATATCGAAGATCGATGTGCTTTGATTTGAGTCTTGGCCGAGTTGCGCGAGATTGCAATGGCACTCCGATTGTCGCATAATACATCGGGATTACGTCAAATACGTAACCATAGTCTTTGAGTTGTGTTCTCATCCATATGACTTGAGCACAACATGGTGACATGGCTACATATTACGCCGGTTGATGGCGATGTACAATCCTGCTTCTTCGATTGCCAAGACACGGTTTATCACCAAGAAATTGTAAAGCTCACGAAGTGCTTTTCCGTGAGTCTAAGCATCTGCGTGGTCGTCTGAAAAGCGATTAGTTCAAAACCGGAATCCCGGATACGGATCCCCAAGTTAATGGTTCCCTTTATGTATCGGAGGATTCTTTTAGCCTCAGAGAGGTGGGTTTCGGTTGGTCGCGGCCGATAGCGGGAGCATAGATAAGCGGCAAAGACAATATCAGTCGCTAGGTTGTTAGATACATGAGAGACCCAATAATACTACGGTATTTTGTAGGGTCCACCAATTTCCCATGTAAATCGGCGTCTAACTTCTTGGTATGAGCCATTGGTGTGGCATAGGTGTCCCAGGTTTTCATTCCAAATTTGTTTAACAATTCAAGGGCATATTGGACTGACTCAAGAAAATACCACGGGGTGATTGATGAACTTGCGGTCCAGAAAGAATGTAAGTTCACCCATCATGGACATTTCAAAATTTTTCTTCATTAGTTTTGCAAAAGCGATTGAAAACTTTTATGTGTAGACCCAAAAATGATGTCATCCACGTAAATTTGAACAATTAAGATATGTTCCCGTGATATTGTATAAAAAGAGTTGGGTCAAACGAACCTTTGGTGAAATTATTAGCAATGAGGAAAGATGATAGCTTATCGTACCATGCCGAGGAGCTTGTTTGAGACCATCTGAGCTTTGTTCGGTTTGTAGACATGATTCGGAACTTCGGGATCAACGAATCCATCGGTTGGTGACATAAACCGTTTCTTTAAGTTGTCCATTGAGAAAGCGGTTTTGACATCCATCGATAGACCGTTATATTCATATGAGCTGCGAATGCTAGAAATATCGAGAACGACCTCAAGGCGAGCAAGCGGGCAAAAGATTCTTCAAAGTCTAATCCCTCTTCACGGCGATAACCCTTAGCCACGGGCGTGACTTGTTTCGGATGACGTTCCCTTGACATCAATTTGTTTTCCAAATCCATTTTAGACCAATGACGTAGACTCCTGTTGGTCTTTCAACCCGTTCCCATACTTCAAGACGTTTGAATTGGTTGAGTTCTTCTTGCATGGATTCAATCCGGTTGTCTTTTGTCATTGCGTCTTTGATGTTTTAGGTTGATTGGCGGGCGGTGAGTGCATAAATGCAATGTTCACCGTCTGAGTGAAGGCGTTGTCTCGTAACGACTGGTTGATTCGGGTTGCCAATAATGTTTTTTCCGGAGGATGGTCTTTCGTCCATCTATGTGTGGAGGGTTGATGTTGGTATACATTGTGCGGTCGAGGATTCAAATGGTTTGTGGAAGATTCGCGACATCAGTGCAGCGATCTCATTAGCAAGCGGGTTGAAGAACGCATTTGGATCAAAATCTGCAGGTGGGGGTACTACATTGAGAATATCATCAATTTGGTTCATCATTGTTGGAAGCGGTGTGTTCAAGCTGTTGTGTTGGAGTCAAGCTGGTGTAGGTGCATCTTCAACAGTAGTTGTTGTAGCAGTGTATCGGTATAGGAATATTATCGGGTTGTGCGTGAAGCGGATACACACGGAGCACGTTCATCAATATCGTCAGCGAGCAGAGGAGCAAATAACCTTTCCATTTGTTGGCGAGTAAGGCGAGGGCTTTCTTGGTGATGATGGGGTTTGAGGGAAGTTTAAGCGGTTGTGACCGGGTTCTAAGCTGTTATACTCCGAAGCCATTTCCGTAAGTTCATCGAAATGAGCATGAATCGTTTCCATCACCTTTTGTCGGCGATTCAGTTCGGAAACCTTTGGAATTATCACGATTATCGATAAAGACTCCAATGTCGGCTTTGGCTTTGAGCTTTCCAAAGTCATCACGATCATTATTCGGATAGCAAAGAGATCCAAATACATGAAAGTGTTTTAGATTCGGTTTTTTGTTATGGACAAGCTCGAAAGGTGTTTTGTTGTGGCGTTTGGTGATCATAGATCGGTTTTGAGTATAGCATCACGATGAATCGACTTACGCCCATAAGTAATCTGGAAGTTTAGCATTGATTAACATTGTTCTCGCAGCTTCCACTAGCGTTCGGTTTAGATCTTTCAACAACTCCGTTTTGTTGGTGTATGCGTGCAATAGATGTTTGATCTTTGAATTCCCACTTTCTCATAGAATTCACGAAGGGTTTTGTTAACAAATTCAGTTCCTTTATGCATTACGATGATTCGGCGGTGTTGCGGGCTGAACGTATTTTTGTGAGAAAGGTGATGATCATTTGTGGAGCTTGGTCTTTGCTACGAAGAAAGTAGACCCAAGTCCATCGAGAGTAGTCATCAACAATTACTAAGATGTAGCGTTTGCCATTGATCGTTTGCACGCGCATCGGGCCACACAAATCCATGTGTAGAAGATGAAGCACATCTTTGAGAGCGTGTTCCACCTTTGAAGGAAAATGAGCACGAGTGCTTTTCCCTTGTTCACAGGCTGAGCAAAGGTGATCTTTTGAATACCGGAATCGTGGGAGTCCTTCAACTAGTTTGTGTCGAGCAAGGTTGGTGATGGTTTGAAAGTTTAGATGTGAGAAACGGCGGTGCCATAGCCGAGGATTTTGTTGATGTTGCCTTAGAAAGTAAGCAAATGGGAGAGGAAGCAACCATGTCTTGCATAGAGATAGTGAAGAGACTAGAATTACGAGCGGACATAAGGTCATTTCCTTGTAGATCACGAATGAAACAAGTTTTCTCCTGAAAGCAACCTCCAAATCTCCATCACAAAATTGACCTCTTGAAAGCAGTTGTGACCGAGGCCTTCCACATAGTAAACCCTGCTAATTTCGATGTTCCCATTGACATAATCTCCGTAGCCCATGATAGTTGCGAAGTGATCATTCGAACGGCGGTGCCAATGAACTTTGCAATAAAGTTTGATAACAGTTTAAGATTGCTGTCATGTGTCGGGAACATCCGCTATCAACAATCCAGAGAATGATCGTATCACTGCATTACACACGAGGCGACACGGATGGAATAGAAGTAGATGTGGAACCCGAAATGTTAGAGGGTTCCATAGCAATTATAGTAGATATACACACATCAATAGCTTTAGGTATCCACTTAAATCCTAGTGTGTTATATATCCATTTCCGCCATCTATAACTACTCTTTGCTTTAGTCTTAGTGAATGCACTAGGTGGTACGACATTCCTAGGAGGTGGCTGGAGCTCTGAGGGACAGCAATGCGTTTCTTAGAATCTAAAGATGGCGGTCTACCAAGCACAGACTTAGAAAGATTAGTGGGCCTAGAGGTATTCGGTTCTTAGGATTCCTTAAACGAGAGATTATAGCTTTAGCAACACATTTATCATGGCAATCGGAATTCATACTTTTACCACAAATAACACAAGGTGCATCGGACTGAATATCAAAAGTACTTAACGGTTTAGCATTCGTTACATCACTATTTCTATTACATTTGCGGGCAATATCTATAGTGGAGCAAGCGTGTGTCTTATTCATAGTCCTAGGGTGTTCTTCTACTTTAGCATTCTTGATTGATCTTTTCTTAGGTCGCAACTTCCTATTCTTTGATTGAGTGCTCTTAGGCTGTGAAGTGCGGACGTTTGGAAAAGGCTCAACTATTCTGTTTCAGTAGAAGGAAGCACGTTAGCTACTTGTGATTTGGCGGTAGAGATTCTAGGTGCATGAGTACTAAGTGTTACGGGGGCTAATCTCTTAATGATTGTTGGCGGAAGTTGTTCATACTTTCCTAACATTCTTCTTAACTTGATGATAGTGTGAATCAGATCTTGATTTTCGGACCGAACATTTCGGCAAAATGCATAACTTCTTTAGTGTGTGCAAGATAATGATCAAGTTCATTTGATGCTTCATCACGAGTCTTTTTGAGTAAATCAAATATGACACCATATTCCTTTTTAACTTTTACAAGTTCTTGTTCATATTTTGAGATTTGACACTTGAAAGACACGTTTTGATCATCCAGTTGCTCAATTTTAGAATCGAAGGTTTTGCATGGCTGGTTGATTTTGTGTTGAAAAGCAAGTTGTTGATCGTGAATATCTTTTTGACACCAATTAAGGCGACGTATTGCATTTGAAAGTTCGTTTGACAATCGTTTGTTTTCAACTTTAAGGACTCGATCTGAAGCACATTATCGGTGTTCTCAACATTTACCACGAAAACGATATCAGAGATATTATCAAATGCATATGACAAAGAATTCAATAACACAACATTTTGAACATCCGCACAGATAACATCTTCCAAGAGTCGATCAACATCTTTTCTTAACATTTTCTTTTTACGTTTAGTTTTTGAAATAGATGTTTGTTTTCTCAGCGTTTTCATGACCCCAAGTTCCTTATGAAAATCCTTTTCCCAGGCAATTGCACAACTTTTCAAGTTTTTAACAATAGGTAAAAGATTTTTAGAAAAATGTCTCTTTGTTCTCGCGCCAGAGGCGATTGAAAATGTTCAACTTTGATTTCAGGTCGATATTCTATCTCATGTTGTAAAATTTTGAGGTCAACCATGAAAATGTCAAAATATCGAAGAATTTTTCGATTTTCAGGTTGTGAGTTTACTTCACTAATGGAAGGTAAAGGACCATAAGTTTGTGCAAAGTCTGTTTTGGGTTTAACAATAGAAGACTTCGGGTGTTTGATGATAACTCTTGGTGTGTTGGAAGAATCCGTTGGTGTGACGAAAGTGACCGGTTTTGAATAATTAAAAGGTTTGTTGTAAACAACATTTTCTAATTTTGATCGACTCTCGTCTTCTGCATCTAATTCCTCTTGGCGATGATATTCAACAACATTCATAACAAATTATCAATTTTATATTTGCCTTTGGAAACTTCGAGGATTTGGTTTGAATGTTTTGGTTGAAAGCTTAGGTTTGTAATCGGCAAGATTCGGTCCATATCCATTTGGATTTGGTTTTAAAGTAAACTTTTCAATGGTTGTGACCGACTCGCCATGTTTGTAAACAACAGTTTTAAACTCTTTAAGTTTGTTTTGCAAGCCGATGATTTCTTCAAGATGATCATCTATTCGTTTAGTTGAATGCTTTTTGTATGCAGAGAACTGTTTTTGACAAGTTAACAACTCGGCCTTAGCTTTTTGATTTTCCAAGGTGAGAGCGTTAATTTGCTTTTTATGTTCATGTTTGAGTTGTTCTATTTCAGACAACAAAGCATTCTTGAAGCGGCTAGATCCGCATCTGTCGTTCTAAATATTTTTCGTTTTGATAAGATTTGGCAAAGGCCGCTTCAAAACCGTTTTCACGTTTTTCTTGAGTTTTGAAAAAGTTGAGTTGCTTTTGTAAACATTCAAAATCCTTTGTTAACAGTGCATTTTACTTTTCAAGTCTGATTAATGCAACACATTCTTCCAATTTGGGATTGTTGGTCTTGAAGTAACGAGCAAAATCGGATGAGGCAAAAGTTCATCTTGTTCAGCGTGAGTCACAACATGATCATTATTTAGATCCTCAAGTATGACCACGGAGTCAATTTGATTATCAAGGGAAACCGGTTGGTCATCTTGATCGTCAAATATAACTACGAGGTCTAGTTGAAAATCGTCGGAATGAGATGTGGATGGCTCATTTTGAACATTCGAGCCTTGCGGATCAGATGTTGGCGGAGATATGAGATCGAGATAAATATGGTTTGTTCGGTACACGAGACAAGCCATCGGTGTCATACTGGGCACTGTGTCACTCATGTGTAACGCATGCATATTAGCCATCAACATAACTTGGTGCATTGGCACGCAAGTCCTCCATATCATCATCGAGTCGGCATTTGCCATAAAGCTCTGTTCTTTGTGCGTGAGAGTTCCACCGCTTCATCCTTAAGAGCCAAAAGAAGAGCCTCTTTGAAATAAGCACCGCCCTTAGTCCTTGGCTTTGGGCATGCATTAGCCAGGTGTCCCTTCTCATTGCGGTTGTAGCATCGAAGACCATTCAACCCATTTTGAGCATTTCCCTGTTCCACCACTTGAGCTCTGTTGTTATTCCTACCCACTGCATTAAACCCTTGACCACCGCCCATCGGCGACCATAATCACGATTACGAACTTCAACCGTCCATTGTTCTGCGGCTTGAGTCCGTGTGTTAGATGAGGAGCGAATACGATTGTTGGATTTGTTGGTATAACGGCTAAAGGCATTAGCAATCATAGCAAATCCTTGTTGCAATGCTTCGATCGGATCGGATTCCTCGGTCGCTTCAGCGACATATGCTTGAGCATTGTTGTTGTATGGAACCAATTGATTTTGTTGAGGTTGTTGTTGTGAAGGTGTGTTTGTAGCATTTGGTTGAGTTCTTTGGTTGAGGAGAATAACGGTTTTGAGCATATAAGGCAAGTTGTTGATTTTCCGGATGTGTTGGTGGAGCAATTTGAGCACGGAGAATCCTTTTCCGATCAACTTCCTTTTCATGAGGTTTCAAGTAATCGTACAACAATCCGTAGGTATAATGATGCATGTTCTTAAACGCTTGCGGAGAAAAATGACATACTTCTCCCATTCAGGACCAAGACTACTCAGGAACTTAGTATTCACTGCAATTCTTGGCATGATGATGTTGTGTTTATCCAAATCATTGATGATGTCTGAAAATCTATGATGATAGGACTCTAGTGTCTCTCGAGGTTCAATCATGAAGTGTTCATAAGCCAAGTAAATTTTGGATTCCAAATCCTCTGATTGAGTCAGATCCTTCCATAAGAAGACGAATATGATCCCACATTTTTTGTGCGGTCTTTTGAGCATCAACACTACGAAGAATTGGGTTTGGTAATCCTAAGAGGATGTATTCCATTGCAAGTTCATCGGCTTCATAGTGTAGAAGTTCTTGAGGATTTAAATCTGCTTGATAGCAATGTTGGTTTGTTCATCTCTTGGTGGAATGGCATTTGGATCTCGGGTACAATGATAGTAGGCATCTCAAATGGACCTTCTAAGATAACCTTCTTTAAGAACTTTCCATGTGGCTTCTTTAGATCACAAAACCTAAAGAACCTTATCACCCATTGATCGTAGTTTCTGGAAGTGAGCATTGGAGGTCTATCAAGTGATCGACCTCATGAATTGATTGTTAGGTGCTTAAAGCTTCACACATCTTTGCAAACCAAGTGGGTTCCTTCATAGTGTTCCTTGATGGATGTTGATTGAATTCATTTGTGTATGGTTGAACTTGAAGACTTGGTGGTGGTTGAACCATTTGAGGTTGTGGATTTGCAACAAGTTGTGGAGTATGTTGTTGATTAAATTGTTGTTGATAAATTGCTTGTTGTTGATTCCATTGTTGATGTTGTGGACTTAGTTGTTGTTGTCGTTGAGGATAAGTGTAAGGGAAATAGTTAGAGTATGGTGGTTGTGACATGTTGATAAACTTGTGTGGTAAAATGGATCTTTGTAGTCGAATGAACCTTTGTTGATGAAGTGTCCTTAGGGGTAGAAAAGACAAGAACCAAGTAGCACTTATGCGTAAAAACACCAAAAGTTACGCGTAACAATGAGGAGTTACGCGTAGGTTTTAGCTTAAGCGTAAGTAGGATAAAAGCACTAAAGTTATGCGTAGACAAAAGTTAGGCGTAGAAAGTTAGGCGTAGGATTACCTTATGCGTAGACCTAAGTTTATGCGTAAAGTGAATCTTATGCGTAGGATTTCTACGCGTAAGCTTATGCTTATGCGTAATTTTAGGGTTTTTGCCCAAATGATCTTTTACACTTCACATTGCAAAAGATATCCAAAGTCGGCGTATTTTCAGACTTATCCAAGTAAGAAAACACGGAATAAACCAGAAAATGAAGATCAAACCAAGGAAAAATCTTACGCGTAATTTTAGGGTTTTGATAGGCGTAGGATTACTCGTAACTTTGATTTTGCCCAAATGTGTTTCTAAACCAGATTTTTGTTATGGAATAGCTTCAATAGTACCAAAAGAACACAAAAGTGTGTATTTTGATGTACCAAAGCGCTAAGCGGGTTACGCGTAGAACGACACCCACGAACAAAAACAAGCTTAAAAACGTAAATCCACGCGTAAAGTTTGAAACTTTTGCCAAAAACAAGTATTTTAACACCTCAAAACATTGAAAGTACAAGAATCTTGGATTAAAAAGTTTAAAAAACGAGTTTTAAGATAACCAAAGATTGCGTTATCTTTACGCGTAAGACCCAAAACAAAAACTTCAAAAACAAACGAGTACACCCAACTATTTGGCGATTGATACCACTGTTAGGTCACTAGTTTTACAACACAAGCTTATAAGAAAGATAGAGAGGCGGATGAACAAGTATCAAGCACACACACACGTTATACTAATGCCGGTTATGCGTAGGATATGTGATGAGAGAAAAACTTGAACAACCAACCTTCAAATGAAGGTTTACAAGGGGTATTTATAGGAGGGAAGCTAGGGCAACACTCCTAGTTCCCTTCCTATCCTTATTGGGCTTGGGTCAAGCTTATGGGCCTTCTACATAAGCTTGACCTTAAACAAACATAAAGGCCATAATAAAGCTACCTATTACATATGAAATATAAATACTTGAAATACAGTCTAGGAGTGATTCCAACAACATACTATCAACACCACAATGGAAGAGTCAAAGATTTACTGTTGCTGTTGATC
>OU343225.1:164997327-165110912 GCA_910596185.1 Chrysanthemum makinoi | reverse complement strand
TTAAAGTCCATTTTAGGTGTGTGTTTGGATTTGATAGTTTTAATCAAGGCTATTGTGTGTTTGAGTTGTTGTTTGTACTTGTTTAATGTTACATATGTGTCTATTAACTCATTTCAGTCTAGAAAACATGTCTTTGTAAGCAAAAAGTCAAAATCACTTTGGATCTTATATAGGTTGTCCACTGTTGAGATTTCATGAAGCTTGATCATTATTTTGTGTTCAAAAGTTGTTAATCTTGCTATATTCAGTCTTAAAACACCTTAACATAACATCATCAGTGCTTAAAATCAATTCAAAATCCATTTTAGTCAAACTTTTGGTTTTGAACAAAAGTCAAAATTTTCAAATAGTCGTTTTTGAATAAAAAGTATAATTTTGTGTAGGATTCAGTTTTAAGTTTTAGTCTTAATCCTTTTGGGATTTCAAAATATAGCTTCAGCTAAGAAAATACAAAAATACTAGTTTGTCATTTCTCAGCTTTTTAAGTACTTATTTCCTAGCTTATTTTAGCTACCATTCTGTTTCCATGCCTCAGTAACGTGATCATTTGTCAAGTTCATAAGCTTGCACAAGCCTGTGGAATTGGCACTAGCTTGTGTACTTTACTGTTTTGTGTAGCCTTTGTAGCTTAGTTATAATGTGTATGCTTATTTGTCCATTTTTAGCTTATTGGATTAGCTTAATCTCACCATTCTTTTGTCCCATATCACCTTCCACCAAGCAAACAAAGGGAAGTGAGTGGTTTCCATAGCTCATGAAAAGCTCCTTATTGAGCTTGAGCTTGTGATTCTTGACTTTTCTAAAAGCCAAGCAGTCCATCTCAATGCTTCAATTTAAGTTGAGCTAGCTTGAGCTTATTTGAATAGTCCTTTAGAGCTTGTTGTTTGCTCATTCACAACAATGGACCGCTATGCACCATTTACACCATTTCCTTCAAGCTCTCATAAGCTTAATGGTGATCACTAGCCTGTGTGGCTTGGCTTTTAGGAAGCTTAGCGGTGCCAACTTTTGATCATGAGCTTATATCCAAGCTTGTGGCTCTTTCAATAGGGTCGAACATGTTTTTGTTTTGTCCCAAAACTAAGCATTCATCGAGTCACTGGAATGAGTCGTTGGTCCAGCCCATCTTCATAAGCATCTCATAAGCTCATCAAGGTCCCACTTGATGAGCTTTGGTTTTGGAAAGCCACCACCACTTTGCCCCAAGTCCTATTTTGCCTTTTTAAGCTTAAACTCTTAGCTTAATTTGGCCTTCAAAAGGTATGCAAGGGGTGTTTGGTCTCAGTAATCAAGAGCTTATGAGCTTATTGCTAGCTTATAGGTGAATCCAATGCACATACTTGTTCATACTTGTCTATATAGCTTGTATATATATATTTTCCACTTTCTTTCCAGTGTGGAGCTTACAGGTCCTTTTGAGGCCTCAATTCCATCCAAGTCAAGCTTGTAGCTTGATTGTCTAAACCATAAGCTCACACTTTAGCAGTCCATTTTTCTTGTTTATATTGTTGCATTGGACTGATGTATACCTTAGTTCACCTTTTGTTTTATCTCAGATAGCTTATTTTGAGCTTATCATGAGTTTAAGCTCCAAAGTCAAGCCAAAAGCTTAACTGTTGGGCTCATAAGCTCATGCTATGCTTATTTCTTGGTTTGTATAGCTTATTTTTCATCACATATGTATAATATTAGTACTTTATAAGTCCAGAAAACAGAAAAGCCAAAAAGAAGTCCTTTTCAAGCTTAAGTAATAGCTTCCAATTTGGAGCTTTTGCCCATTAGCTTATTTTTGTACATAAGCCTCCATTTTTATATTTTTCTTTAGTTCTTATATTTATTGTAGAATTTTGTAAAAAGTTTGAAATTTTTCTTTATTCATTTAGTATTTTTAATAATTAAAAATTAGTTTTTAATACTTATTAATAGTAAATAATTAATAATAAATAGAATAATTATGTAAAAAATACATTTTCAGTTTCTAAATTCATTTTATTATATTTTAGATTTTTCAAATTCTTTATTTCATTTATTTAAGTTAATTTTATATTTTCTTATTATTTAATTCATTATTAATACATTTAATTCGTTTTTAATTTATATTAATTAATTTAATAGTGCAAAAATTTATTTTTCTTTTCTAATAATTTTCTTATCTTTTTAGGATTCTAAAAATATAATTTTCACATTTGTGGGAGTTGTATTGGACTAATTCACGTTTTATCGCTATTTAATATTTAGTAAACGTAAGTGTATAGATTTTAATCGTAAACAATTGTGTAAAATAGAATTAAAATGACTTCAAAATTTTGATATTTTTATATTTCCTTAGTATAATTATAATTCTTTTCTTATTTCATTTTTGTTACATTTATGTAATTATTATGTAAATATGTATTTGTTGTTTTAGTTTTTAGTTTTCTTAACCTTTTGTACATACTTGTAAATTATAGTTATATATTATATTATATTTAATTTGCATTTAAGTCACCTAGACTTGTAAATCTCTATTATAGTTATAATCGTTTTGTTTTTAAACGTTTACGTTTTAGTTAAACGTACGTTTGTATATCTTTTATGCTTTTAGGTTGATTGTAATGCTTAACGGCATAGTGTGACAGAGCTATTACTATTCACATTCCTAGTGTTAGTCAATCAGATTCCTATTTTTGTACATTCTTGATCATATCATTTTATCACACATCGTTGTATTCGGGATATCACACCTCACCGGACATAAACGATCCAAAGATATTTTAATCCTTGTAAAACTTGCATTTCTCCTCGGCCGTCGCCTTTTATCATCTGTCGCGGTTGACCGTTCGCAAGCGGTTGATAAGTGTAACGGAGAAATAAAAGAAGATAGTTCGGGAGTGAATCAGCGCGGATCATACTAATTAGTTACGACGTAATCCTATGAGGGAGTTACGCCGTAATCTTCAGTTTAGTTGGTTTTCTGAGCCACGCTTCTGTTACGGAGTAATGTGATAGGAGAGTTACACCGTAACATCTTCAAAATGGGCATACTATCATATATAATCAATAAACTCTCTAAATCCGCGCCTCATTAGCTCCAATGCTCGTAATTTACCTGAAAGTGAAATATAGAGGAAAACAAGCGTAAATCCATATAAATGATATAAAATACGAGCATTATCAGGGGAAATTGACACTTAATATTCAAGACTATTTGATGTTATCAAATATCCCCTACTTGAACTCTATGTGCCCTCAAGTAGACCTTATTAGATAGATTCTTAAAAGATATTTCCCATACGGAAAATATAAGTTTACAAATCCCTTATACTAGAATAAAACAAAAGTGAACACCTCACGAAATGGGAACAAAACACTAAAAATCTCCAACTATTCTAAGTGTCAATTTTGGGGTGATCACTCAACGCAC
The DNA here is from genome assembly GCA_910596185.1 of Chrysanthemum makinoi. NCBI lineage: Eukaryota > Viridiplantae > Streptophyta > Magnoliopsida > Asterales > Asteraceae > Chrysanthemum > Chrysanthemum makinoi. The sequence continues at coordinate 165,107,509 of OU343225.1, read as the reverse complement.
AATCATAGCATGTATTCTATCATAAGCTTGGCGGTTACACAAATCTCCACCAGAAGAGTTAAGGGCTAAACAATTCTCGAAGGCAATATGGGTAGACACGACAAAGGTTAAGGGTGAGTTGTCATTACCAACATGTCAAATAAGTGAATAAAATCAATGATACATGACCAAATCCATGGCCAAGACACCAAAGATTGCTCACGCATCACTTAGACACGCTTCATGACTAAAGGGTAGGATAAGACATGGAATAAAATTGGTGTAAAATAAAATCAAGCAAATATTCTAAATCTGTAACCAAGTCATCACCACTTACCGTTCATCCAAAGTTCAAGTTTCGAAGTCAAGAAATCGGATCATGATAATACCAGGAAGATGTGCCATTAGAGGACGTCATGATGGGCACATTTCCAACTCCATTCTTCAAATGTGACCAAGGTGGCCTCCTCGATACTAAATCTATAATAAGCTCATAACATAGTGCTTATAACTTCGCACTTTACAATCAAATAACTATAACTATTTTTTTTATTTTTTTTTCGAATCACCTCATTTTTTTTAACCAAACAACTAAACATAACATCCCCCCACTTGAGATGAGCAATATGAGAATTTGGGGGGTCTTCAATGATCTTTAAGGATATGTCGTCGACGAAAGCGTGATTCCCGAACCTTTCCACTTGAACCTTGAACTTAGGTAAACAATGACTTCTCAATTACAAATAAAAACTACAGGGTAGGCTAAGGTGTATGGGTGTAACGAAACAATATGTTGGGTGAACAAAATGAAAGGAATGGCTCGGATGGGTGTATCTAGGGGTATCTTGCACTAAAGGTGAGCGCAACAAAGGGTTTAACATGGGGGTCGAGGATTGACTAAGATCACACGATGATGATAATCCTATATACGCTTCTTAAACTGAAAAAGTCCAAATACATCGAGCTAACTCAACATACCTCGTCTATGGTCTCAAATGATGCAAAGGCCAAGTTCTAAAGTTTACAAGCTACCGGCACACTCGTAATTTGGTGGATTTGGGGTAAAAATTTGGAACGGATAAGGCTAATCTCACCATATAATATCAAGGGTTATAATGTGCTCGCTAAGGTCTAAGCTAGTTAGGTTAAGAAAAACATATCAAAATTTTAAAAATGGCATAATTTTTCAAAATAAACTAGAAAACGAGGGCAAAATAAAGTTCAAGAGACAATCCTACCCCGTCCCCCACTTGAAATGTACAAAGTCCCTTTTGTACTAAGCGTTAAATAAAGGTAAAGAGAAAAGTAGAATTAGAGCGAGAACTTCCTCGAATTTGCTCCAAAGAAAAGAAGGCCCACGAAAGAATCGTGCCTTCGATAAGCATCCACGAGCAAACTTCAACCGAAATCACACTACCGACAAGCATAATTGATAAGGATTTAAAATGTATACTTTTAAGGGGTCATTTAAGCCCTTAATCGCCCACTTTATATCCGTTACTGCTTAATTTCGTTCATTTTCACTTTTTAGGTCTCTTAGAAGCAAAATGCTGGAATGATGTATTTTTGGACGAAAAGGAGGGAATATGTGAAGAAAATGGCTAAGTCAAGATCAAGACACTCAAGCTGCTGAATATACACCGACGGCCACAATCGAGGGCGACACCGTCCCTATATTTGTGACGACTCAGAGCAAATTGCTATTTTACACCGACGGCGCCGTTTTGAAGAGGCGCCACGAAGACTTTTCTCTCATCGCCTAGATCCGATTCAGACGACGGAGTATCAAGACTGACGGCGTCACAACCACAACATGACGCCGCCCCGTGATGACTTGGCCAAGACGAAACCCTAATGACGGTAGACGCAGCGCCCCACCTACAAGGTGACGCCGTCGCAGTTGTAAAATTATATATAGAAATTGAATTTTCAGACTTTAAGAGGTAGACTTAGTAAAACCTAAACGATTGTAGTCCAGGTTTGGACGTATTTTAGTTCTCATACCCTATTTTACATCGAGATAAGTTATTTATTCCTTTGATTTCATTATGTCTTCGATTGAATGTGTATATGCTTGCATGTTTAACATGTCCGGCTAATTTACTTGTGTTTTTGCTTAGATCTATTGAAACCTAGTTAGTATTATGATGGTTGTCTTCTTATCTAATGTTATAATTATTAGGCTAGAGTGCATGAAGCCTCGTTGTGTTTTTTAATGCTTGATTAATCTTTGTGAACATTAGTTTATAATTACCAGTGGAATTGTAGGCTAAACATCCGAAGATAACCTTAGTGTTAAGTTTATGAATCCTAGAGAATTCGTAGTCATTAACCTTAAGGTAGTCTCAAAGAGTTAGGGATAAAAGCACACCCTACGATCTTAGAAAACACAATGCGTTAAGAATAAGGACGTGACAATTCAACCACCATAAAAGATAACTAAGAGTAAATAGTATCTAGGTAGACACATCTTTTAATCATCATACGAGCAAACTTCAAAAAAAGACTAAACTACCCCATTAGCTTAGATAATTAGATAGTAGAAGTATCATCGTAGAAGTACCAAACCCCCAAATTCAAACCCCCGAGATTTTATCCTTTGCTTTATAAAAAATATAAAAAGATAAAAAATAATCTTCCTCAACCTCAACCTTAGCGTAGTAATTTCTCACTAGCATTCCTATTCCCCTAGAGAACGATATCAATACCCGAGGCTTACCCAATACTACGCTACAACGATTGGGTTCACTGCCTGGGGTGTTGAAAACTAGCTCGACGAAAAGGAAGTTTCCTTTGACCCCGAACGCGCCTTGTACGCGCATCAAGTTTTTGGCGCCGCTGCTGGGGAATAGAATAGCTAGTTAGATTTCCATCTCGTTTAGGTTCCCTTGCTTGATTCCTATCAAGTAAGATTTTTTCTCAATTTTAGCTTCCTCGTAGTCTATCCCCCTTCTTCGTGACTTTGTTCGTAACCCCATCACTTTTCATCATGGAAGGTGACAACCCATCATCAAACAAATACCCACCACTCAATCCAACTTTTGCCAACCAACTTCGAGCTCGTATTGTTAGTGAAATTGGAGAGCTTAAGAAATTGAATAGGATAATTGAAAGTGCACTTGAGGAAGCCCTTAAGGAATACACTAGTACTTTAGATAGTGATTCAACCTCAAGCTTTCGGAGGATGAGTTAGATGAAGGAGATTATAAGGTATTATAAATTATGGAATGTAGTAAAGAGGAGGAGGAACTTAGGGAGTATTTCGATTCATACCCTAACGGGAAGGAAACCGTCTATCATTATAACGTAGTTTACTTCCGCGACCACCTCTCGAGCCGTGCATAAAAAATGGTGACCCTAAAAACATTAAGATACCGTGCATGATTGGGTACTCATATAGGGATCACACTTACATAGACTATAAGGCACCCATGAACATAATGTCTAGGCTCTATTACAATTGGATCATGAGCGGAAGTTAGGACCTATGAGGGACCCCTTTTACCCTAGGAAAGTGAGTAACTATGTTGGGAGGGTTAAGGGATTGCATGTCTTCATAAGAAACTTCACATATAGGTGTGATTTCATGATCTTGGAAAATGTTAAGGGCATTATCGATGGATTTTTAGGAGATGTGATACTTGGGAGACCATTTATTGAGGAATCTAAGATGGTTTATGATCAAGAGGAAGGAATAGCGATTCTCGTATGGGACCGAATGTGTTAAATATATAATGCCCTACAAAAATAAGAATTTTGAGGGTATTGATGATTTAGATGTAGACAACATTCCGGCTTTTGAAGTAGATTGGGAGAACAAGGCTTACTACACCGCTTTTCTAGAGTTAGGCCCTGAATATATTCGTTATGAAAGAAGAGTTAAGGAAATCGTATGGGCCTCTAAGATAAGGGGAACGTAAGGGCACGACTTCGAGTCTAGCTACAAGACTCATAAATAAATAAAAGCGTTTCGTGGGAGGCAACCCATGCTTAATTGTTTACTTGTTTGTGTGTCATATATCTTTTCATTGATTGTTTATTCTCATGTTTAAATTTGTGAAAATGCTTTATTTTGTCTTTAACCTCGTCTTAATTACATATAAAGGTATTTTACAAAAAGGATAAGTGTAGGGAAGATTACACACGTTTTTAAAAGAACGTGAACATGAGAATTACGATTATTAAAAATGATATATATGTGTGTTTGTTAGAGTCAAATGCTTGTATCGAGTCATAATGGATGTTTTGCAGGAATTTTTCCAGATTTTAAAGGTGTAATTTTTATAGAATTTTTCCAGAAAAACGCAGCAGACCAGTTTCTGTTAGGATAACCTGATGGCGTCAGGATTGCAACCTGACGACGTCAGGAGGAGCAGAAACAGCTTATCTAACTTTCTCTCGTTTTCTATGCTACTTATAAATTTTTGGAATTTCTCAGGTCTTAATTTTCCAGAAAATCTTCAAACATCCATTCCACAAGCATTATATCCTATTGTAGTAGAGTCATATATAATTTTACCGCCGATTTTATGCGAAGGTTTCGTCTATTTTCTTAAAAGTGCAGTTTTTTACTTATCAAGAAGAAGAAACATAATATTGGATGGAGCTTTTCATGCATACATTCTTCTTGGAAAGAATTTAACCACTACTTCACACAAATCCTACCGAGCTAATCAAGGGAGTACTAGTTTCTTCTCTTTAATTACCTTCCTTATCATAACTTTGATACTTTTGGGGAACATTGGGGACAATGTCCAGTTTAAGTGTAGGGAGGGAGAATAAAACGGAAACTTTGAAACTATGCTTATCCTTGACTATTTGTCTTGTCCTATTTTATTTGTGTAATAAACCATGAGAAATATCGTTAGGTAATTTTAGCACCAAATTTAAAATTTTTCAAGACTTGTACGAGTGGGTCTTTAGTCTTAATAAAGCGTCTCATGGATAGGAAGTTATATGACTAGCACAAAAACCCTTTACCACTCAAATTCTCTACCCCAAAAAAATGTGAGGTTCGCCCCTAGATCTATAGGAATTAAAGCATTCATCTTTAATGCTTCGAGAGTGTACCGTAGTATAATAGATTCTAGAACTTGTTTTGTGATGCATCCCGAGATCGCTAGTGAGACTACACTTGTGTAGTTAGGAATAACTAAATGATAAGAGGCATTAGGATAACCCTTGTTTGATACCCGTATTATAATTACTTTTCTTCCACATCGTTTGAGTAATTCCCCCACACCCTTTGCGTTGTACTCATCTTTAGTACACGATACCCCTAGTTAACCCTCAGAGCCTATCCTTTTCGCGGTTCTCGTGATGTTTTGGTTTTCCAAAATATCAATGAAGAGCATTGTTTACAATCCACCCCCAAATGTACACCCAAATCGCCTTAACCTACCTTGTATGCACTCACTTTTAGTGCATTATTGTTATCATACTAAACCCTTAGTTCAATTATCTAGTTACTTGCATGGTTGCTAAGTCGAGTCATATCTTTTGTACACAGTTTTGGGATGATTGGGATTCATGGGTAAAGTTAAATTTTATGGAGTGACGAGAAAGAACGTTAAATTCAAATTCCTTTTATTTACGTAATAATGTACTCCAAGTGTTTTGATATTTTCAATTCGGTCAAATTAGTATTAGAGTAATAAAAACTCAAGTGTAGGGATGTGCCTATAAATCCATTATATTTTGATGTTATCGTAGAGAATGGTAGAGTAAAAGTGTATTAAAAAAAGTTATTGAAAAAAAATAAAAAAAAATGAAAAATGAAAAACATACGGGCTACCATCCTATATCTATCTTTATATTTATGCATGTTTGTTTCAAATTTATTTAGAGTTTAGAGAGTCTAGTCTTGGCATAGCAATGTCATTCTTCTCATGCTTGTAACATAAAGATTTTTGACTTGCCACCACTAAATCGCCTATCCAACCAAACCTTTTGTTTCCCTACCATAAGCCTAACGTTACAACCCTTTAAAAGACCTCTTAGATAGTCGTTCCTAGTTTTTACCAAAGCGGTGGAGGTTTGATCTAGTCTCAAGCCTATGGTAATCTATGTACTATGACGGTTAATGAGTGTTTATCTTCCATTTCCATATGATATATTTCATATACACCCAAGAGATGAGAGTATCCAACACCACTTGAGGTGCTAGTATATAAGTTCCATGCTTGTTATGACTATTTCGGGGCTTATACTTGTTATAAATGATGTTAAACCATTGCTTTATGCCCCCTAACTTATAAATTGATTGGCCAAAAACACATTCGCTTGAGGACAAGCAAATACCAAGTGTAGGGATATTTGATAAGGATTTAAAACGTACACTTTTTAGGGATCATTTAAGCCCTTGATTGCCAACTTTTATATCCGTTACTGCTTAATTTCGTTCTTTTTTCACTTTTTAGGTCTCTTGGAAGCAAAATTCTAAAATGATGCATTTTTGGACGAAAAGGAGGGAATATGTGAAGAAAATGGCTAAGTCAAGATCAAGACACTCAAGCTACTAAATTTACACCTGACGGAGTCCCAATCAGAGGGTGACGCCGTCCCTATATTTGTGACGACTAAGGAGCGAAATTGCTATTTTACACCTGACGGCGTCAGGCTTTGAAGAGTAAGGGCGTCACGAAGACTTTTCTTCTCAGACGGCCTAGATCCAGATTCAGACGACGTCAGTACTAAAGACTGATGGCGTCACAACCACAACGTGACACCGTCCTAGTGATGACTTGGCCAAGACGAAACCCTAATGACGGCAGATCAGACGGCGTCCCACCTATAAGGCGACGTCATCGCAGTTGTAAAATTATATATAGAAATCGAATTTTCAGACTTTAAGAGGTAGACTTGTGGAGTAAAAACCTAAAACAATTGTAGTCCGGTTTGGACAGTATTTTAGGGTTCTCATACCCTATTTTACATCGAGATAAGTTATTTATTCCCTTGATTTCATTATGTCTTCGATTGAATGTGTGTATGCTTGCATGTTTAACATGTCCGGCTAATTTACTTGTGTGTTTGCTTAGATCTATGAAACCTAGTTATTAATTATTGATTGGTTGTCTCTTATCTTAATTGTAATTGGCTTAGGAGTGCATGAAGCCATCGTTGTGTTTTTAATGCTTGATTACTCTTTATGAACATTAGTTTATAATTACTAGTGGAATTGTAAGCTAAACATCCGAAGATAACCTTAGTGTTAAGTTTATGAATCCAAGAGATTTCGTAGTCATTAACCTTAAGGTAGTCTCAAAGAGTTAGGGATAAAAGCACACCCTACGACCTTAGAAAACACAACGCGTTAAGAATAAGGACGTGACAATTCAACCACCAATAAAAGATAACTAGAGAGTAATAGTATCTAGGTAGACACATCTTTAATCATCATACGAGCAAACTTCAAAAAGACATAAACTACCCCATTAGCTTAGATAATTAGATAGTAGAAGTAATCGGTAAAAGTAACAAACCCCCAAATTCAAACCCCGAGATTTTATCCTTAGCTTTATAAAAAAATATAAAAAGATAAAAAATAATCTTCCTCAACCTCAACCTTAGCGTAGTAATTTCTCACTAGTATTTCTATTCCCCTAGAGAACGATATCAATACCCGAGGCTTACCCAATAGTACACTACAACGATTAGGTTCACTGCCTAGGGTGTTCAAAAACTTGCTCGATGAAAAGGAAGTTTCCTTTTACCTGGAACACGCCTTGTACGCGCATCAATAATTCTAAAAAAAGAAAAAGAAAAATGAAAAAGAAACCTAACTCACTTTCGTAGGAATCACGGTTGCATTTAGCGTATGCAACAAGCCTTTTAAACCACTTGGTGTCCCAAGTGGATGAGTGTAGTCTCGTGAGGGCTTAAAGGGAACATACCCACAAAGTTCATTTAAAAACTAATACAATGTTATTGTGTTTAAAAAAAAGTGATACAGAGCATAGTTACGTCGTAACTCCTATTAGGAGTTACGCCGTAATTAGTGCAAAACCTAGCAGACGCTACAGGAGTGTAGCTACGGCGTAATCATTGCATGGGATTACGCCATAATTGGTAATGCTCTCAGAAACTACTGCAAAAAGTACGTTATGGCGTAACCATAAAAATGAGTTACGCAGTAACTGTGGACAGATCAGGTCCCCGTTAAGCATGCTGCAACAACTTTTCTTCGTTTTTCCTGCAAAAATGGGTAAAAACACAAAACCCAACTTATATGCTACATGTGTACAAGTTTTAAATTTATAAAAGATGATTTACCAATTTTACCAATAACACATACAAGCAAGTGCACTCGTCCGTTATAGCAAGATTTTGAAGGTAAGTCGGGATCGTTCACAGGGATTTGAGTGAATCTGATTAACAAGTCTAAATCAACTAAGGCAATCCAAAACATATAACAACGAAAATAGATATAATGAAATTCAGATGATTAAAAACTACACTTGCTTAAACTAGTTTCTTATCCTTGATTAGTATGATTGTGTTAACCTCTTAACATGTTGGTTATGATAATTAGTTGGTGTACTAATCTATTGTTCTTACAAGTTAAACCTTCGTCAAGATTTTAGTTCATAAAAACAAGCATTAATTTTAACCAATCAATTCAAGATCAATTAAAGTTTCATAAGTTTATTCTCACAAACTTAAACCCAAAAACATCCATTTGCTTTATCAAATTTGCTTAAGAAATGGTCAATACAAAAGGTAACCGATTATAGACAAAAGGTTACAATTGATTGTCAACAACTAATCTTACAACCTTTTAGATGTTTCCAATCAATACAACTTGATAATCAAAAGGCTTCTTATATACAACCACACTTTAGTTTCTTTGTTTAATCAAGAATAATGGGTAAAAACAATCATCCATAGACAAATGATTATAACTAGTTGAATAACAATAAGTTCTTTCGACCTCTACGATTACTATCAACTAGTCAAACTTGATTAACAAATGTCACTATGAAACTTTAGCACAATTGATCTTAGAATTAACTTGAAATTGAATTAAAACATGTTAACAAAATCACAAACTAATCATATGATAATCAACATCATTTAAGCAAGTGTATAAAGAATCTAGTCACTCATGACAAACATAAACATAAACTCAGAACTTTGAACATTAGAAAACATGATTAAGAGTCTTACAATGCTTGGAATAAGATTACAAATGGTGAAGTAATGATTCCTAAAGTATTGGGGTAGACTCCTTGAGGTTCTGACCTCCAAATGTGGTACTTCTGGAACTCCAAACTTTCTTGGACTTCTAAGGATGAATTTGAGAGCTAAGAGCTTTGTTGGATGAGTAGAGAGAGTTGTATTGAAGTGTGCGTCTCATATGCTCACAAGAGGTCTCTATTTATACTAGTTCCAAGGCCTAGGGTATTAATTGCTGAACTTGGCCTCCAAGGAGTTAAGAAGGGACTAGAATACACTAAGGGAAGGACCTAGAATCGTTTGGATACAATGGGGAAACTTAGTGATGAAGATTTGGCAGAAGAAGGTCTCCCAACTGGATCGGTCGAAGGTCCAGCCGATCCGGGTGGTCTTCTAGCAGTGCTCCAACCGAATCGGATGTGGGAGGCAACCGATCGGTTGGTCTATCTTCACATGTACCTTTTGACCATCATCCAACAAAGGTGTGTGAAAGGAAACTTCCATTTTTTGGTTACAGAAATGGGTTCCTCGATCGGGTACAAGGCGCGTTCCTCGATTGGGTTCCTCGAAAAGGAAACTTCCATTTGTTGCTCGACGAAATGGGTTGGTCCATCTTCACAGGTACCTTTTGACGAAAAGGAAGTTTCTTTTGACCCGGAACTTGAATGCTTGTTAATGGCATTTCGCTTGCGGTGAAAGGTTGGTGGTTCTTGGGCAAGCATCACATTTCTAGACAAGTTAACGTGCTTCTTTGAATATTGTTGGCCAATAGAATCCAGCATTAAAAAGATTTTTAGTTGTGGTGGAAGGACCATAATGTCCCCCAATTGGGCCATGATGACATTCATCAAGAATCTTGCGGGTTTCGGAACCAGAAACACATCTTTGGATTATTCCATCAGGGCACATTTTGAAAAGATATGGTTCTTCCCAAAAGTAGTATTTAAGTTCCGAAAAGAATTTCCTCCTTTGAGCGTGAGTTAATCCTTTTCTGAGAATTCCTCCTGCGAGATAGTTCGCAAAGTCAGCAAACCAAGGATCGTCATTTCCATAAACGGTCATGAGGGTTTCATCAGGGAAGTAATCATCGATTTCTTCTTCCTTCAACTCCTCTAGATCTGGATTTTCAAGACGTGATAAATGATCAGCGGCTAGATTCTCTGCTCCTTTCTTATCTTTGATTTCGATGTCAAATTCTTGGAGTATCAGAATCCATCGGATGAGACGCGGTTTAGCATCTTGCTTGGTGAACAGATATTTGAGTGCCAAGTGATCGGTGAACACGACTGTTTTTTAGAGTACGAGATAGGATCGGAATTTGTCGAACGCGAAAACTATGGCCAGTAATTCTTTTTATGTGACTGTATAATTCTGCTGAGCACTATTCAGTGTCTTGCTAGCAAAATATATGGGCCGAAAGTGTTTTCCTTCTCGTTGGCCTAAGATGGCTCCAACAGCAAAATCGCTGGCATCGCACATAAGCTCGAAGGGTAGTGATCAATTAGGTGAAACCATGACCGGAGCACTAGTCAGTTGAGATTTCAACGTTTTGAAGGCTTTTATGCAATCAGCATTGAAGTCAAAGACAGAATCTTTCTCAAGAAGTTTTGTCATTGGACGGGATATTTTTGAAAAATCTTTGATAAAGCGGCGGTAGAAACCGGCATGTCCTAGAAAACTTCTAACGGCTTTAACGTTAGTTGGTGGTGGAAGTTTCGTGATAACATCGATTTTTGCTTTATCTACTTCCATGCCTGCACTGGCGATTTTGTGGCCAAGCAAAATTCCTTCGGGCACCATGAAGTGACATTTTTCCCAATTAAGGACAAGATGTGCAGCTTCGCATCTTTCGAGCATTTTATCAAGATTGGAAAGACAAGCTTCAAATGAGTTTTCGAAGACTGAAAAGTCATCCATGAAAACTTCCATGGAGGTTTCGAGCATGTCTTGGAATATGGCTATCATACACCTTTGAAATTCGCAGTGCATTACAAAGACCAAAAGGCATACGCCGATATGCTGGTTTCAAAGGACAAGTGAAAGTGGTCTTTTCTTGGTCATTATGATCGATTGGAATTTGAAAGTATCCTGAAAATCCATCGAGGAAACAAAAGAATTTATTCCCTGCTAGTCTTTCAAGCATTTGATCCATGAACGGGAGTGGAAAATGATCTTTCTGGTGGCTTTGTTTAATTTACGATATTCAATACAAACGCGCCAGCCAGTGACAGTTCTAGTAGGGACTAGTTCATTCCATTCATTAGTCACAACCGTCATTCTTCCTTTCTTGGGAACACAGAGAACGGGACTCACCCAAGTACTATCCTCGATTGGGTAAATGATACCAGCATCGAGAAGTTTTATGATTGCCTTTTTGACAACTTCTTTAATGTTGGGATTGAGTCGACGTTGAAGTTCCATGACAGGTTTAATCCCATCTTCGAAATTGATTTTGTGTTTGCAGAAATTGGGACTAATTCCTGGGATATCTGATGTTTTCTAAGCGAAGGCTTGTTTATGATTTTTGAGGACAGAAACTAAACTTTCTTTCTCATTGGCCTCGAGTAATGAAGATATGACTACTGGAAGAAGTGAGTTTTCCTCCATGTAAGCATATTCAAGATGATCAGGGAGAGGTTTGAGCACGAGATCTGTTGGTGGTTCTTCAAGAGAAGATTTTATTCTCATCTCGTCATCGAAAGTTATTTCTTCAAAATTCTCTTCCTCCATTTCTTCCTCCTTCGTGTTATCTCCTTCGAACTCTACTTTCATAAAATCAACAAACTCTTTGTCAAGGTCTGTTTCATTGATTTTTTCGGAAGTAGTCATGAATGGATCAGATTCGTTAAGTAATGCATCCAATTCTTCGTAAGTGACTTCATTGATAACATCGATGTTGAAACAGGTGTCATCACTGGAACGTGGATAGCGCATTGCTTTATCGATCGAAGGTGATTTGATCTTTTCCAACTCTAAGGTTGAGTTCTTTTCCTTTCACTTTGATGATTGCATCACGTATTTAGAAATGTCTTCCTAAGATGAGTGGGACTTTACTATCTTCTTCCATCTCTAGGATTACAAAGTCCACGGGAAAAATGAATTTACCAACTTGAACGAGAATATTCTCGAGCAATACCAACGGATATTGATAAGAATGATTTGCTAATCGAATGCTCATCTTTGTCGGTTTAAGGTTGTTGCATAATTTGGAATACAGCGAATAAGGCATCAAATTGATACTTGCACCAAGGTCGGCTAAAGCATCGCATTGAATATTATTCCTGAAAGTACATGGAATAAGAAAGCTCCCAGGATCTCCGAGATTTGGCGGGATCGTGTTTTGAACAATGGCTGAGCATTCTTCGTTAAGGAAAGTAGATGATATTTGTTCTAGCTTGCTTTTGTTATTAAGAAGTTCTTTCAAGAATTTACTTTAATTGGGCATTCCGGCTAAGACATCAACGAGAGGAACATTGAGTCTAACCTCTTTGATTATTTCAATGAACTTCTTATAACGCTCTTCCATTTTTTCTTTCTTAAGGCGTTGAGAATATGGAATTTTTAGTGTGTACACCTTGACAGATGGGATGGTTTTCTTTTTGGTGGTTTGAGTTGGGTTGGTTTCCTCAGCTTCATCCTCACTATCTTGGGTGATAGGAGTATTTTCGGTAGGATATGGTGGTGGATCGTACGAGAGACCACTTCTTGTGAAGACAGCATTGATATGCTCATTTCTTGTTTGTGGTGGACGGTACGTTTTATCGATTGATGGTTTTGGGTTGGATTGGGTGTTACTCGGTAAAGAACCGATGGTCGAGGAATGTTGGTAGAAAATCTGCCAAATTTATTTTCAAGATCTTGGATAGATGCTTGATGATTTTTCTGTCCCTGCTCAACTTTGGCTTTGAGATTGAAAATTTGATTTTTGATGAAATCATTCGCAGATTTTTGAGCAGCCACGAATTCTCTCATGGTTTTTTCGAATTCAGATTCTTCCATCTTTTTTTTGGAGTTTTGTGGGGGCGGATTGTCAGTTCGAGGTTGAGAATCACGGTTATTATCCCTTGGTTGGCGGTCTTGCCAATTTCCAGAATTTCTACCGTAATAATTACCACGATATCCTCCTCCACGGTATCCGCCTTGGACATAATTTGCTTCTCCTTTGTTAGGTCCACCCACGGCTTATCGTCCTCTCTTACGATGGGTGATTTCCTCCACAATTTTTTGCATCCGCTCGCATTTCCTTCATTTCTTCTTTTATATCTTTGTATTGCGAGTCGAGTTTTGAGGTTAAGGCTTCCATTTTCTCCATGAGTTTTGAGGTATCGGTGTTTTCGACAAAAGCAATGGTTTTTCGAAGAGGTTTGGTTTTTGAATCTTTAGACCAATCGAGTTTGAGAAGTACTCGATCTTTGAGTAATTGGTGTGCATCGTTAGGAGTCTTATAGAGAAAAATTCCCCCGGCATCAAGGATACCTTGAGAGATTTCATCTAGTCCATGGTAAAAGATTTGGATAATGGTTTCTTTGGATAATCCATGTCCATGACAACTACGAAGCAAATCTTTCATCCGAAGCCAAGCTTCGATAAGTGATTCGTTGGGGTTTTGTGTGAAAGCACGAATTTCTCCCATTAATCGATCAAACATGGCAGGTGGAAAGAATCAGCTTACAAAGGCTTGCCTTATCTCCTCCCAAGTGTTTATAATTCCTGGGTTCAATTCATTGTACCATACTTTAGCATCTCCGACGAGTAATGATGGGAAAAGTTTGAGTTTGATGGCATTGACATCGGTGTCGCCATAACGGAACACGCCGCAAATTTCGATGAATTCGGCAATGTGCTTATGCGGATCGGCCTGGCAACGACCATCGAATTGACGGTCTTTGATCATAGAAAGATGATGACCCTTCACGGTGAAGTTGTCACCAAGGTTGACTGTAACAATAGCACTCCCAGGGGTTGGTGCTACGGCTCGGTTGGTTCCCCACATGGGTTGATCGTCCGCCATGGGAAAAGGTAAATTGGTGAAAGGGTTGTAAATGACTTTGGCTTCTACGAGGTTATCGAATGGTGGATTTGGTATTCTAGGTACATGATTTTCTAGGGGTATGAAAGGTGTTCTTCTTCTTCTTCGAATCAAACGTTCGGGGTTGGTAAGAGGTGAGATTGGTTCTATTCCAGCTGCACTAGTGTTCATACAATGACCTAGAGAATCCAGGCAATATCTAAACACACGGACAAACCAAGAAACAGATATCTGGACAGAAACACGTAACCGGATCGATTGCGAGGAGCGACCGATCGGTTAGCTCAACTTGATTATGGTTTTGAAGCAACCGGATCGGTTGTGAGACGACCGATCGGTTGGAGCTTTCTGGAAAAAAAAATTAGAAATGGATCGACTGACGTGGATTCAAAACTTGCTGAAGCACAATCAAATCCCCAGCAGCGGCGCCAAAAACTTGATGTGCTACGTGTGTACAAGTTTTAAATTTATAAAAGACGATTTACCAATTCTTACGAATAACACATAAGAGCAAGTGCACTCATCCGTTATAGCAAGATTTTGAAGGTAAGTCGATCGCGCGAGGATTTGAGTGAATCTGATTAACAAGTCTAAATCAACTAAGGCAATCCAAAACATATAACAACGAAAACGGATATAATGAAATTCATATGATTAAAAACTACACTTGCTTAAACTAGTTTCTTATCCTTGATTAGTATGATTGTGTTAACCTCTTAACATGTTGGTTATGATAATTAGTTGGTGTACTAATCTATTGTTCTTACAAGTTAAACCTTCATCAAGATTTTAGATCATAAAAACAAGCATTAATTTTAACCAATCAATTCAAGTTTTATAAGTTTATTCTCAAAAACTTAAACACAAAAACATCCATTTGCTTTATCAAAAATTTGCTTAAGAAATGGTCAATACAAAAGGTAACCGATTATAGACAAAAGGTTACAATTGATTGTCAACAACTAATCTTACAACCTTTTAGATGTTTCCAATCAATCCAACTTAGTGATGAAGATTTGGTAGAAACAGGTCTCCCAACCGGATCGGTCAAAGGTCCAGCCGATCCGGTTGGTCTTCCAGCAGTGCTCCAACCGAATCGGTTGCGGGAGGCAACCGATCGGTTGGTCGATCTTCACATGTACCTTTTGACCATCATCCAACCGATCCGGTTTGTAGGATCGTATATTTTATGTTGTTTAGCTGATTCGGGTGGTCTAGATAGATGATTATACAAGTATGCCATTGTTAGAGAGTGAAAGAGTAGAGAGGGAATTCTAGAGAGATAAACAAAAATGTGAAAGGTTAGATTAGAACTTCCAACCCTCTACCTTGGGAGGTAGAGGGTATTTATAGTTTACAACCTAAACGTCCTCCTGTCGGACTGTGGATCAGGCATACAGTGGGTAAAGACCCGTCCTTCCTCCACGGTGTTACACTAAGCTAAACTAAGCTAATAACTAACTAATAAACTACTAAATAACGCAAATAACGATAATTCTACGAGCTAACTTATGCTAGATCATATTTGGGGTGACCGACTCTTCACTATGGAATTTCTAATTCCTAACAATCTCCCCCTAAGGGAGGTCACCCCATGTTTTACATTTCGAATCCTAGCATTCTAATTAATCTTCAGTCTTGAGTTCGTAGACTTTAATTCTTCACTTCCGCAATCTTTGTGCTTAAGCAGTGACTCTTCATAGTCCGATTAATTTGTACTTTCAGTGGAGGTCTTTGAACTGATCCACATCTTGATGATCTTCGAGCTTTCTTTGAGATTATCAGCCATAGTAAATCTCTGGATCACCCTTTATTGTGTTGCCATCATGTGATGTTGTGACTTTTGGACCGACATGCTCACACTTTCTGGATCATGACATCTTTTCGTCAGATTAGCGGAAGCATCTTTGTATATCTTTGATTGTCATGATTTTCATTAATTAAGTGTGAATGCTGTGAGCAGTGACGGAACCAGGGGGTGTCCCGGGGGGTCCTAGGACACCTATGGATTTTTGTTGCGTAGTGTTAATTTTGTTAAAAAAAACCTCAATTTTTCTTAAATGCACCCGGTCCCTAAAATTTATGCTTGTAGCATTGTTTAGTTTATTCTAAGTGCACCTGGTCATTTTGTTTCCTGGTTCCGTCCTTGGCTATGAGCATGCGGCTGTGAATTGACTTCTCAATATTGATCAGCTGCAACCGTCCAATGTTCCTGCAAACAACAGTTAGCACTAAAACACACGAAAGTGTCTTTGTTCACTTTTGTTGAATATAGTTGCAAGAACTACGGTTCCCCGTTGATTAGTATAAATATTGCCTGTGATCAGGTAGAGTTTCGAAGAATCTCCTTGACAGGGTTTCGCAGCTGTTCTAGCCGTTCTCAAACCGGAGCGTCCCAAAGAAGACAACACGGAGTGAGTGAACCAGCGAATTGAGATTCACTGATTGATGAAAAATTGATTTGAAAAACAATAGCGTATTGCTTAGAAGAAATAGTTTTGCAATACGACGAAGGTTTTATAAGAAAGATCAATTTTCAATTTAAAATACTTTTTATATTTGAAAGAGAATACACATTCGATGTGCTAGAGAAAAGAAGAGATTTGCACATCGAACGGTTTTTCCAAAAGTATTTTTTCAATCAGAGATACTTTTTGTGTTTGAAAACATGAATACACATTCGATGTGCTAGAGAAAAGAAGATTTCCACATCGAACGGTTTTTCCAAAAGTATTCGTCAATTCATTTCCTGGACCAAGGTAGATTCAAGAATGAATCGCTCAATTTTTTCTGTCCAGTTGTCACAAGCTTGGTCTATTGGATAGATCTCACATGCCACCCACCAAGAGCTTGTTTGATGTTGGCTCTAGAAGGATTTCCATCTTCATCGTGAATATTTTACATATCACTCAGATGTTTTGGCAATACCACAAGGATAATGCGTAGGACTCTAAATATATACTTAGTTTCCACATTGTGTGAAACAGCAAGTCTTCATTAATTGTGTGTCCTAATGAGATTGTGGATGATCTCTTGGCTCTAGACTCAATTGTGCACATTTGGATTCCTATGCCGGAGAGCCGGAGACTAGGGAGAGGGTCTCCTTCTTCAATATCAACAATCTCTAAGAGAAAGTCGATAGATTATGTAGGTTCTCCGTGATAATGAAACAAGCCCTTTTAAGAGGAACTTGAGTAGCTTGGGAAGTTAGGTGCAGTGCGTCACTGGGTCCATGACGTCTTGTCTTCAATACCAATGTTACCTTAGTAGACACCAGTAGCATATGTATTGAACCCGGTTTCTGCCCTAAGGTTGAATTAATGGAGGGCTATTTCATTTCACCCTTTTCACATTCAATTCTTTTTCATTCTTCAACCCCTTCAGTGCTTACCGAGACTTCATAACTAGAACCTTGTTGGGTTTATTCCAGTACTAGCTCTGTCTCAGTCCGCACTCTTCCCGTATTCTCATTTTTCTCCTTTTTTCATCATACCTACGAACTCTACACTAACTAGTGGATTGTCCCTGGGTAGATCCCTCCGGCTCTGGCGGGATCGTGAGAACGAATACCTAACCTAACCATCCTTATAACACCATGCATAAAGTAAATTGGACGGTCTTTTGGTATTGTTCTTTCCTTCATGAAACCAATTGAAAAATCATTTGGAAAATCAATCAAGGTACTTGACATATAAAATCAAAACATTTTGTACCTTAATTATTTTTTATCATTTAGAAATGCTCCCCCTCAACATGTGCTTATGATTTTGAAATTTTTTAGCACATGGAGGCAAGAGTTCTTTGAAATGTATTCATGATCACAGTTTCCGTAGAAAAAGCCATTTGAATTTCTTTGGTAAATTCTCCCCCTCAATATGTGCGTAGGATATATGAAATCATTTTATCACATAGAGGAAAGAGTTCTTTAGAAGTACTTTTCACGATTGCCAATAGAAACAATTCGCTCCCCCTCAATATGTACATCGATATACGAAAGAGTTTAGCACATATTATAGAGAACTTGCACATTGAATCAAAACGATCATCTTTATCAAATTTCATATTAAATCACAAATTCTCCCCCGATCAAAAATATCAAACCCTTTGAGATTTTGGATCCCAAGTGATTTATTAAGGTTTGGAAAACATGGGAGAATATGTGGCCTTGTTTAAATACTCTTCTGGTTTTTGGTTAAATGCTCCTCCTAAATCACGTGCATTATGTATTTGAAATCGTTTGGCACATGAAGGAAGGAGTGCATTTGAAACAATCACCCTTTTAAAACCGATTTGAGATTTAAATCACGATCTCTCCTCCGATTAAAAATATCAAACCATTTGAGATTTGTGATCCTAAATGATTTAAATCATTTAGAAAATTTTAGGGGAAAGACGTGGCATGATTTAATTTTGAAAAATGATTGATCATGATCAATTTTAGACATTAAAGATTGTTAGTGTCAGGTATGATAGTTTAAAGAGATCTTTTAGTAAAATAAAACAATTTCACAATCAAACAAGAACAGAAAAAATTTCATTTTGAAAGATCTTTGAGTTTTAAAAAAAAATCATACCATGACATAACATTAAATCTTTAGATCACTACTTATTTAGTACAAATGGACTTTTATGAAGAAATATTGTTTGAAACTATTCAATTTGAAATCACTCTCCCCCTCAATCAATGATCGTAGTCGTTGATTGAGTGACTTAAGTTTTCAAAAATGAAGTCCAGTTGATTTCCAAGATTTAGTTCAATTTCTTTTCAAGCAAATATTTTTCCATTTTCAAAACAATATTATTCAAAAATTGTTTAAAAATGGTATCATCACTATTATCCTGCACAAAGATACGTTAGGTGGTTGAGCTGCTTTTGTTGTTGTTGCTGAAGGTTGGAAGAAAACCGTCTGCTGATGCAGCGAGACCTCTGAAGTTGCATCTATCGTGCCAACTATCCATGGAGAGATCTGATTAAGCTCCGTTTCTTCTTTTGTAGGCCCAAGATATAGTTACCCTTTCCTTTCGGCATCCAATCATCTTCTTATGTGGGATCCGGATATGGAACAATCTTATATACCAATATACCTGTATACGTTAGTGAACACACATACAGATATATGGTGGTCGACATCACCCAAACAGCAATCAACTAATAAAAGTCAATCCAACATATCAATCAGATCATACAAATGCATGGGAATTATGTGTTTATCAAACTCTAATTATCTAATCCTAACAATCATATCCTAGGCACCTAGTCCTTCAACGTAGGTTAACATGTTTTACATTTAAGTATATAGGATAATTAGATAAGCTCGTTAGATGATATAGATTTGAAAACATTCTCCCCCTCAATCAATGACTTATTTTTCCGAAAAGTTTAAAAGCGCTGAAGTCATTGATTGAGTTTTCAATTTTTTACGAAAACTCTGAATCTGAATGATTTACAAGCAACTCATTTACCACCATTTTTGAAAACAACAAATATTTTTCTGAAGAATTTATAGAAGGAAAAACATTTGTGTAGGAACAGCAGTCATTCGACATACTTTCCTCAATTTGTTATTAGGATAAGTGCACGAATTTTGTGAAAATCGTTTAAGCATAGCACTTTCCTTTTTTGAAAAACGGGTTGCTATCTAAAATAATAGCAAGCCATGGTTTAAGCATGGGTTACAGTCTGAAGTAACTGTAAGCCATTTGATTTGTGACATGTTTTGAAAAGAAATATTTACACCTTCTGCTCGAACTTCATCTATGGTCCCGTGCCAATGTTGAATGGCATTTCTAAGACCGCAGATGTTATCGATACCAGAAGACATGTCTTGATAAAAGCAGTATTTTTGGTCTTTTTCAAATTTTTTGATTTTTATGGGTTTTTGTTGATTTTATATTTTTCTATTTTGTTTTTGTTGGTTTTATATTTTTGTATTTTGTTTTTGATAAATATTTACAATGATATAGTTTAAGAAGATGATGATACGAGTACCGAGATAAGGATATCGAGCAACACGTCGTAGAAGATAGAATTCATCATCTCTTAAATTTCCACCACCAAAGCTTCCGAGGCTCCAGAATAGAAGATAGAACATGAGCCTTTGAGAAAGAGAGACTTTGGCAGCTTACCCCAAACCGAAAATCCATTAGATGAGCAGATTCGAAGCTCTATTTCAAGCTTGCCTTAGCCGGTACAGAGAAGCACACCATTATCATAAATCCCGCTTCTCCTTTTAAGAACGATAGTCGAGATTCTTCGTTCAGGGTTATATCATCAACAAGAAAAGAAGATAATCAACAAAAGCAACGTATCATCCCACACTTTAAATTACTTCTCATATTACCACTGAAGTCTGAAGCGATGCATCCCCAAAAGGTATCAAGAGACCACTTCCCCCATGTAGTTGAATTGATGCAGTCAGTCTTTTTGAATGAAGCTCATGAACCCGAATACACATATGGATGTGCTTCAAAGACATAGAAACTTATAACATCAAGTAGCGATTAAGTCCGATATCCAAAGAATAACCCCGATGTATACTTTTCTCTTCCCTGAAGAAAGTGTATGAAGCTCAAGAACCCGGCACCCGAATGACCAAAGAAAGAATAACTGAGAACATTGAAGAAGCATGTTGAATCACTGATTATCTCTGCGGATGTCAACTCCGGAATAAGTGATTATATCTCTGAATCACTGATTAAGCCCTCAAGTGAAACAGCTGAGCATCCCCAATGTACACAATCTCTCTCCCCTAATGATTGCGATAGCATCGAAATCATCACACACTTGTGTACCTCTTTTATCTTCAGAAACTAACTCTTCCATCTGTTCCCCCACATAGTTGGAATAAGAACACTAAATGCCATGAGATAAACATTGAGTTTCTCTGCGGTAATGACCATTGTCTTCCTGGGATATCTTCAATCACTTAGAAGTATTAAGTTCATCAAGTTTACTCGCGTTTAGATGCGTGTCTCCTTCCCCCTTGCTGGTTTTGATACTTCAGAATCAGCAACATATTATAAGCCCAAATACTTGAAATCTTTTGAGAAGATCACTTGAAGTCTTTGTGAGAATCAATTTGCTGAAGAATGTGAGCAAGTATAATTGGGGATTGAATCTGACTTATCACTCTCCCCCAGTTAGTGCTCTCCGCTAAACCGACAATCTGTTTGATAAATGCCCAGATTAAAAAGAAGTCTTTTAGATAATCAAATGCAACTCGTCTTTAGTCTTCTAACATGCAGCAGAAAATGTAGAACATATTGTAGACTCGACCTTCTTCAAGATTTCCGTTTGGGGATCAGAAAGTTAACATCTTCTTCTCACCACATGCATTCCCGTTAACTTGTATATAGCAAATCCCCTTAAATCAAATCCCTCCCAATCAAACAAGAACAGAAAGATGTTCATCAAGGAAATCAGCCTCACAACTGGAAGCACTTTGTCATTAAACTCATCAGTCCATGAGAAGATGTCAACCAACGGCTCATAGAAGAAACTCCATGTAAAGATGACCCGATAAGAAGAAGCTCGGTTCTTACATGAGTTAGGAGCCGTATGACCATGTATTCTCATATGTCAATCGACCATGCAGAATTATCACACTTCTTCTCCCCCTCAAGAATTGCATACGGAGATGGCATTCTTGATTAAGCATGTGAATATCTTCATAATGTAGTCTCTTCACACTTCTCCCCTTCAAAGGTAGCATATGATGTCGCCATCGTCATTATGATTGAGCAAGTGGAATAAGAAGACAATCAACAGTAGTTCGGTTCACTTGATGACTGAAGCGCTTAGAAAAAGCATGAAGCATGTTGATGAGAATGGTCATAAATAAGAAGATTTCTCTTCTTCCGAAGATAAAGCGCACTGAAACGTACACTTTTCTTTTCTTTGAGGTACGAGGCTTGAACCGTTTTGTACAAACGTCATAATCTGTCTCTTTTCATCTACTCTTGGAAAACTTGTAATCAGCCCCATTATCATTCAGTAGGCTCTTTGTAGTGACAGCTGATGGAGAAAACCCAATATGATGAATATGACCCTGAAGTAAACTATCCCGAACTCGTGACTTAAACTTGCACATATGTAACAAAGAGCGGTGCCGAGAGTTCATCCTCCATTGAATCTCTAAGTACTCTATACTCTTCATCCAACCAACCATCAAGTATAAGACGTACATCACCACTTGAAAATCCACAATTAAATGTGACACTGAGCACTACAACGTAACTCCTTAAAGTGATAGTTATTTTGTGGTAGTAAGAGCCCAATTCTCCCAAGTGGTAAAAGAAAAGGAAAAAGTCACCCAACAATAACTAGATTTCCAAGTCTTCGTTTTTGATAATAAGCTCGAACAAGGATCTTGAAGAATCTTCATCCAACCATCCCCGATACCTTTAGATACTAAGTACACTTGCCCATGATATTTCACTTCAACCTCAACTAAATAATAGTGAATTCACCCCGTTGTCACATCTTCTGGTTAAAAGCTCACGTCTAGCCTCCTTTGACGTTTTAAGTGAACTATGATAATGGTTTTCATCCCGACCATGGTTAAAAGCACATAACCTCGTAAAACCATGTAATAACCAAACTGCCATGACGAATATCCAAACACACATCCAATTCATGAAGTACACCCTTTTATCTCTTCTTCAAAACAAAAATCGTTGCACCAACATCAAATAAGATCCCAAAATACACTTTCCGTTCTCCAGGATGGTTCCATCATTACGGGATTTTGAAACTCTATGGTTTAAACAGAGAAATAGTTTCTTTCGCGGGATTTTACAAAACCAAGAATAAATCGTAAGATAGATCCGGAAATGCACTTTACAATTACCAAGATGTCAGCTTGAATGTGTTATGACAACTTTGGTTTCAGTGAATATCTGTTTTAGAGGAACATGCAGCGGTTCATCAACGGTTCATTATCCGACATCATCAACAATTCTTCACCCATACATAGATAACTTCACAAACCATACTAAATCAAGTAGTATACACTATTTCCCCTGGAGGTTGACCGTAAGACATCAAAGTACACGTTTCTCCCCCATGATTGTTTCGAAATTTCTGAAGCATCATAATGTGTACGACCGTTTGCACGAGAAGTTCTTGTCATAAGCAAACATCTTGAAAAATCATGATTGACGTTGAGGATTCTTGAAATATTTTGCTTAGACTGTGAAGTATCATAGACATTCAGTGGCATCGAATAATCTATGGGAATTGCTGATCACATCTCATCCATTGAACTATTTGGTAAACACACCATTCACGTACTTAGTCAGCTATTGTAATGATCGTTAGAAGAAGTAAACCCGATATACCAAACTTGAACATGAAGTAGAATTCCCCATATTTGTTACTTAAGCTTGTACTAATCCTTGTGAAAAAGAAACGGTGTACCCAATGTACAAGACCTCTTGACGTATCCTCAACTGTGTGAGACACCGAAGTGATAGTTACGTTGTGGGTTAAGTGAGAAAGAATCACAAAAGTAAGTAAATAGCCAAGTCTTTATCACACTCTATGAATGCCCAAACAAGTCATCTTCGCGGAAAGGTAGAAAGAAAGAAGACGAAATAAGTAAACGCGCCCAGAAAATCTCACTGCAAGTCCAAATACGAAATACCGTATAAACAACCCCGTAGTCAACTTAGTTCCAATAACAATTTCAGCCGAGACAAAAATATTCTCCGTGAAAATGTATATGCCAAAGGGTCAAACTGCATATCACAACAAATCTCATCATCTCATCAACACACACCAAATATCATTTCACACCAAATCTCATATTAATCAAATCTTGAGAAGCCCATCCGACTCAATCAGGTGAATGGTCCAAAATTGAAGCCCAGTTCATGAAAATCAATTGTATCATCCAAGTTATCACATAATATCAAGTTCCTTACGAAACACAGATAAACTCGTTCAAGCCCATAGACAATATGATTAACACCCGATTCAACTCACCATATTATCCCAGTATCACCCAAGCCCGGTCCAAGCACATTCATCCCATAAGTCCGATTCAAAACTAAATTGCACACCTCCAATAATAAAATCACTCAAATATATTACGAGATATAATCACACGCCCAATAATATCAAATACCATGTCTGCGTCCAAGTACATGAAATGATACCAATACTCGGGATACAACATCAGTCCATTATAAACATAATCCATCCCATCACGAGATCAAATCCAATGTTCACGAGGCCCAGTATAATGTCTTCACACGATCCATATCATATTACCAAGCCCATAATCAAAAACGGTATAATGAAATACACAACCCTAATAATCTGGTTATAAAAGATCACTCCACGCATCCCTTATATTTTTCAACCCTAAAAATACTTACACTAATATTTAGTCCGCCTCCCATCTATTGTAAATCCTCTCACCAAAATCCAGTAGTCCTGATCTCACTCAAATAAATCATGCTTCATCATATAATCAAGAAGAGACGCCTCATCAAGTTACAATGGCCTCGCCACAGGGATGGTTTGAGCACGACCTTAACGCCACAGGGATGGTCATGTTAGGTTATGTACCGGCCATGAGAGTAAAGGTAGGTTTTAGATCTTGAATTCGTTTTGAATTGATAAGTTAACCACTAACGAATAAAGGAAATGAGTTGACAGATTTGTTAATATCACTCCTTTATGTTCGGATAGTTTATCAAAACCCTTTTGATCAATGATGTTTAGATTGATTCGTGTTCAAGACTCTTGATAGTCTACGAGGTTTCTTTTGAGAACCACGAATTAATTAATTGAGATCAATAAGCTTTTAATTCTTGTTTTTGTTTATCACGACCGAAATAAAAACTAGGTAAAACAATCTTGTTTTAATCTAGCTTTGATTTCGAACAACAAACAAAAATTATATAAAGTGAGGAACGATATAATATCTGTGATGAAATCTTCTTTTGTGTATAGATCTTGTATGGTCTAAGTGTTTTGAGAACCACACACAAACAGAAGTGAAACTGAGATTGTTCATCCTTTTAGTTATGTATAACAAATGTGTCGAGATTAGAGATCTGTGATGGTGTTATTTCGTGAGTTTAGACCCAAGATGGTCTTGATAATAACATAGTATACCACGAAATTAAAACTGAGATCTTGAGAGTCTTGTTTAGATGAATGGTTGTGTCGAGTATTTGATGTTAGATTAGTTAGGATAGATAAGTGATGAAGACTTGGGTCAAATCTTCCTTTCTTGTACTCGCTTTTTAATCAAAACTCAAGAGTTATCAAAATGCTTCTTGCTCATACAAATCGCTTCATTTAGTTGAGTCCAAAACGCATACACTATCTGGTAACAAGTCACTTTTTCAAACCCTTATTTCAGATTGACAAATCGCTTTTGACCATTGACAAGTCGCTTTTGACCATTAACAAGTTGCTTTTGAACATTGACAATTCGCTTTTGACCATTTATCACACAAACCGCATAACTGGATACATGGAATCTGGACAACTTGTCAAGACAAGTCGCATATTGATAAAACCAGACAAATCGCTCAATAGAATAAGCCCAAATCGCTTGGATGAATGTATGCACTCAGAAACGTCTTAAAACCAGTTTAATAGACCAGGATTAAAACAGTTTCGAACCAGATTAGCAAAATCACCACCAACATATTCAAACTTAACCAACAACGCTTAAAACCAGAACACACGAATATAGTCACACTTAAAATCAGTAAGCACAGAATGATAACAAACTTGACATAATTCACAGTATGTTTTAATATCCAATCAGCAACAAAGCATCAAACATCACACACCCATATCTAACCGCATCAAAGATACACAAACCGCATATAAGAATCACATAAACCGCATTAAAGAACCATTTGAATCAACACAAACAACACAACCTAGGCTCTGATACCATTTGTAGGATCGTATATTTTATGTTGTTTAGATGATTCGGGTGGTCTAGGTAGATGATTATACAAGTATGCCATTGTTAGAGAGTGAAAGAGTAGAGAGGGAATTCTAGAGAGATAAACAAAAATGTGAAAGGTTAGATTAGAACTTCCAACCCTCTACCTTGGGAGGTAGAGGGTATTTATAGTTTACAACCTAAACGTCTTCCTATCGGACTGTGGATCAGGCATACAGTGGGTAAAGACCCGTCCTTCCTCCACGGTGTTACACTAAGCTAAACTAAGCTAATAACTAACTAATAAACTACTAAATAACGTAAATAATGATAAGTCTACGAGCTAACTTATGCTAGATCATATTTGGGGTGACCGACTCTTCACTATGGAATTTCTAATTCCTAACACGGTTGCGATTGCAACCGATGCGGTTGGTCTTCCTGAGTGACGGAAAATCGACCTAGCTTTATTATGACTTGTAGAGCTTGATTCTTCAATCATCTTGGTCTTCTATGGTACTTGAAATACTGATTTGTGCTTGACATGCTTCACTGAAACATAAATATTCCTTTTGTTGAACATTCTTTTACTTTTCCTTCCGTTTCCTTGTACTTGATTATAAATACTAGACAAACATCTTTTGATGCCATTAAGCACTAAAATCATACAAATATAACCAAATAACATATACAAAAGCACACATAACGCTACTGAAAACATGTACAATCTGAGCGTTATCACCAACAAAAATGAAAATAAAACAAATGAAAGGGATAATTCGGGTTGTCTCCCGAAAGAACACTTTTCTTTATTTATGAGTCTTTAAGTTAGACTCAAAGCCTCGGGGATTTATGGCGGCCTTTGGCCAACTTCCTCCGTTACTTGGCGGTAATCATTCATCTATTCGATAAAAACTCTTTTTCTGGTTATGTTGCCAATGCTGCATGTACCAAATTTTTGCGAGAGCCACTCATTGAATGATAAACACGACTTTCTGTAGTCGTCGTCTTCAATTATAGGATCAATTGTTGCACTTATGTTTGATCTCTCATCATTGGTCATTTTATCAATGATGTGATATTCATTGTAATCGTGTTTTAGCTGTTTCATTAATCTCGTATTGTTGTTCGAGTCTCCAAATCTTACCTTGTACCAATCTTCGAAGGATAAATTTCCAAATTTCATGTCGTGTCTCTCAATATCGTGAGGGCACGTCCATTCTTCCACCTTTATATTTCCGTCACAAAATTCACGAAAAGGGTTACACGAGGGCCATGCTTTCATTGATCCATCATGCTCCGTCATTATAGGGATGCAGTAATGCTTGTTAAGGTCCGGAGCTTCCTTAATGCCCCCAATCAGGATAATCGTTTCCTGTTCCTGTTCACAACTATCAAAATCTTGCCTACAATTGTTAGTTCTCAGGTTACAACATAAAGGCGGGTCGAGAGACGGAACATTGACAACATCAACCTTATTTGAAAATTCCAAACGGGGATTCAATTGTTCCTTCGTGCTGAAAGTAATTCGTTCCCCTTCAGTTCCCAAATAAATTTGTTTTTCAAAGACTTTTATATGCGCTCGACAAGTGGCCAGAAAAGGCCTTCAAACAATTAAGTTGTAAGTCTTCCGTTTGCCCATGTCAATAACCACAAAATCAGTAGGAAAAAGGAATTTACCAATTTTTAGGAGAACATTGTTAACAACTCCCCTAGGTACAGCCTTAGAGGAATCAGCCATTTCAATCATCATTGTTGTTTCTTTATAATTGGTAAGTTTTAAGGTATCAAAAAATGAAGTAGAAATAAGGTTTACCCCAGCCCCCAAATCAACTAAAGCGGGAATTTTTAGATTACCGATAGTGCATGGTAGAAGAAAACTTTCTTGATAGAGTTCCTTCTCAGGAAGTTGGCTTGGCAGGTCCTCGTCGTCTTCAGATTTGTCATCTTCTTTTAAGTAGTTAATCCCGCAAAGATCATTAGTGATAGAAGAGGTGCATTGTTCTTCCTTCGGTTTATCTTGTGCAAATATGGCTTTGCATGAAATAGCTTTGTCATTACTGGTCTCAAGATTTTTAGCTAACTGCCCAATTTGGGTTTAGAGGTTTTTAATTGCGGCATCTTGGTTTCGTAAGTTCATGTTGGTGTCTTCTTTTACCTTGACCATCCATTCTTTGAGTCTATCACTTTTCTTTGTAGATTCTTCAATATGTTTATGCATTATTTCTTCGAAGCTTGGTCTAGGAGGGTTATTGTTGATTCTAGTATAAAATCCTGGGGATTTTTCTCGGTATCTGGCCCCGTTACCATTGTATCCGTTGAAGGGGCTTCCACTTCCATATTTCACTTCTTCAATCCTTTTGACTTCCTCCTTAGATGGGCACTCCTTGGTGCCATCGTGTTCATTTCGTCCAACTTGTATAGAATGCACATTTTCCTTGAGCTTTTTCATGTCTCTTCCAAGACTCTCTAATTTGCTATTTATCGCTGCAAGGCCTTCCACATTTCCACTTTTACCTCGATTGCTCCCCCCATTGTGCCATTTGTGAGAGTGGTCAGCCATCTTTTGAATAGTTTCTAAAGCCATTGTTGGAGTCGTTCCAGGTATTGGCCCTTGAGAATCGATCATTTGTCTTGAGGAGATGTTTAGACCCTTGTAGATGACGTTCACCTTCTGCTGGCTATTAAGGTCGTGAGTAGGGAATTTGTATAATAATTCGTTGTATCTTTCCCATGCTTGGTATAGCGTTTCATCACCCTCCTGCTTGAAGTTATGGATTTCATCTAATTGCTTTGCAGTCCTAGATGGAGGACAATACCTTTTAAAGAAATAGTTTTTTAGGAGTGGCCAGGTGTTAACTGTCTCGGCAGGTAATCGATCAACCCATCTTTTAGCAGCTCTAGTGAGAGAAATAGGGAACACACGTAACATGACAGCATCGTTTGAGACTCTTGGAATTTTGAATAGGCTTACAACGTATTCCACGTTGTCCACAAGTTCGTGAGCATCATCGGTAATGCTTCCGGAGAAATGGTTTGCACGCAACTCCCTCATAAAATGTGGTTTGATCTCGAATTGAGCATCTTCGGCGATGGCCGGCCTAACGATCCCCGGTTCTTGTTCTTCTCTTGTCAACGCCAAATATTCCTCAAGAGTGAGCTCATCAATGTTGACAACTTCCATGGTACCTGAAACTTGAAAAAGATCGTAAGAAATTGAGAAAATTTAAAACAAAAATGAAAGACTTAATGAAAATCCTAATATAACTCCCCAGAAATGCCAAAAACTTGATGCGGTTTTCTTGACCCGTGTTTTAATATTTATAAATTTTCGTTATACCTATGGTCTACCCTAATGCACTAACGGGCAGTGTACCTGGTCATGTGTAGTGTAGTATTTAGTAAAACTGAGGTCGTCCCAAGAGCTATGTGTGCGGATTTTAACTAAGTCTAGGTGTCACAGATTTTAAGGTTGAAATGATTAATTAATAACTAAAGACAAAAAAATAAGAGAAAGTAAATAAAGGCGAGGGTTGTGATCATAGAGGAGAAGTGTGCTAACCTAGTTACTCATCTTATCAAGTTAAGTTCACGGTTAATTACTTCCAATTGCTTCAAGTGGGGGTAAAAGTCGCTAGAACAACATTTGGTCAGTTTGTTCTAACCTATCAGTAATGGCTTCCACCGGAGAACAAGCTACTACCATTGTAAGTCCAGTTGTTTTTAGTCCCCTAAGCCAAGTCATTAAGTTCCGCTACACGCAAGATTTGTAACAATGAGTGCCCGGGCGCTAGCATCTTAAACACTCATCCCTAACTTCTTAAGTTCATCCAAACGGTAGGTGATCAGTTGGTCAATTCTTACCTTTCCCACTCAGTCTACATACTTAGGGTCAGTTGGTCATATCTCCTAAGTAACTAGCCACTACCGCCATTCAAAACTACCGAAACAAGATGATGTGCATACCGTGTACAAGTTTTAAAAATTTATTAACACGATTTTATCCGTCTAATACTATAAAAACATACGAGCAAGTATACTCGTTCGCGATAGCAAAGGTGGGTAAGTCGAGATCGTCCCAAGAGATTTTGTGTTTGAAATTCTTTTAAAAGATTAGTAACAAGAAAGCTTTGTCAAGGCTTCTTCCAAAAGTGATGTTATAGTGAAATTCAATATAAAGAAATATATATACTTGTGTGTAGTCTATAGGCAATCATAGTAAGTGTTCATGAAGGCTTGGTGTAAACTCTTGATGTGATGCACAAATCATAAGCAAATGATTTCCAACCATGGTTTATGTTTGCAAAAATCATTCTAAGAACAAAAACATATAGGTAATCCTTTTGGTCCTTATCCTAATGATTATCCTTTAGAAAATCCATTTGTTTGTAAAATGTTCTTATTAAACTCGTTCCTCCGAATCTTTCGACCTTTCGTGATGAAAATGTTTCTAGTCTTGTTTTAATAAGTAAACATGGTGGTTGTCAATCACCATATCCCCATACTAGTTTGTCACTTAACTTTTTAGAATAAAACACAAGAGAAATCCTTTCGGTCCTTTTTTCTTAAAACATGTTTTACCGACAAATCAAACAAGACTAGTATTTTTCCAACAAACTCATTTAAACAAGATCATATATACATGCATCACATATGAGAACACTAGTATGATTTCCTACATCCTCACGCACAAGTATATTCAAAAACTACTACATGATAATAATAACAAAACACAAGAAATAACAAAGTAATTCCAATAACTCAAGAGAATAGAAATCCATAACAAAGTTCATAGAATACCTAAACTTTTGCGATTACAAGAACTAGAAATCGTGGCTTATAGCAACCACACGCCTCCAATTACCTAGCTTAACCATATAACTCCGAATAACCAAAACAATGGATGAGAATTGCTCTCTCCAACCTCCGGACGCTTTTACGTGAATACTAAACTTTTGGGATGAATCAAATGGTTGGTAATAGTTTTGGTGTAAACTATTACACTTTGGGTTGTCTCACACCTAGTAAACTAAGTCTAGGTTCAATATATAGCCAAAGAGACTTTACTAACTGGCCAAAAACGTTCCCAACAAGTTAATAACAAGAAATGATCGGCCTCCAATGATTATGGGGAGTTAAGGTAACATTAAATGTGTTTTTGTGTAACTCCAGTCCATGCAACCGAACCGGTTACGATGCAACCGGATCGGTTGCATTTTGACCATCGCCCAACCGAATCGGTTGCCGGCTCCAACCGAACGGTTGGAGCCTCTTTGACTTTTGTTGACTTTCTTGGTTTGCTGCCTCTTTCTTTGTTCTCGTGATGATTTCCAAGGCGAAACTTGATCTTTCCTTTCTGTAGATACTTAGAAATCATTGCACTTCTAATCATTGAGTCCAAAGGCTTCCTTGCTCGACTTCCTTCCTTGGGAATTCTCCAAATGTGCATAAAACTTCATTTCTTCATCATTTGTGATACCTGGCTACATATACATACACAATACGCATCTTTTGCACTTTTGCAACAATTATGAGTAAATATAACCGATTATCATTCACAAAACCAACAATAACGCTACTAAAAACATGTTCATTTTAAGCGTTATCAAATTCCCCCATACCTAAGTTCTACTCGCCCTCGAGTTGGTCTAACATTTGCAAAAATCGAATTCAATGGTCTTGATACCGTGGTTCCGAAAAATTTAACAATCATCCCAAAAGAGATAATCATTAATTTGCTTTTAATATGTGAAAAACTTTTAAAATGAACCAAACACTTTAGGTAACATAACTAGAACACCTCACGAATGATTTTAAGAATTCACTCAACACTCATATATTGGTGGGTATAAGTTGAGAGTTACGCCGTAACATCCAATTCTTTGTATTTTGCTCTAGAAAAGCTGGTTACGGCGTAACATCAGGAATGAGTTACGCCGTATCTTTAATAAATCATGGTTACGCCGTAATTGTGGAATGAGTTACGGCGTAGCTTGCAGCGGCGCGAAACATCATTTGACCTAATTAGTTACGACTTAATCATATGAGGGAGTTACGCCGTAATCTTCAGTTTAGTTGATTTTCTGAGCCACGCTTCTGTTACGGCGTAATGTGAGAGGAGCGTTAAGCCGTAACATATTCAAAATGGGCATACTATCATATATCATCAATAAACTCTCCAAATCCGCGTCTCATTAGCTCCAATTCTCGTAATTTACCTGAAAGTGAAATATAGAGGAAAACAAGCGTAAATCCATATAAATGATATAAAATACGAGCATTATCGGGGAAAATTGACACTTAATATTCAGGACTATTTGATGTTATCATTTGCTATGTCTAATGAATACATGTATATAATTCCACATTTTTCTTTCATTTTTTGGAAAAAAAATTTTCCTCTAAAAATTTAAATAACAATGGCAAATGTGAAATTAAGTAATGTAGTCATACAAAATACAAATAGTGCAACTAAAAACTAAACCGAGTCACCGAATAGTATTAAACGTGAGCTCAACTCGACTACTGAAGTTGAGCTTGAAACACAACTCGAACTCGATAAATCTTAAGATTCAAGTTCGACCTCGACTCATCTTTTAAAAGTCAAATCCGAATAGACCTTAATTGAGCCTACACTTTATGCTCATGCCTACATTTTATGCTCATGTTCATAAATAACCATTACATCACACTTTACTTTGCTCATTTCGTATACATACTACTTTACAATGTTGTGAAAAGCGGTCTAGGCTGGTCAAATCGGGCTAGGCGGGTCAACAAATCGACCGATTTTTGGTGTTTTTTTTTCTTGATTGTGTTTTTTTAGAAAGAGGGGTTGTTTTCCGGTGGTTTCTTATTTTTTTGATGAAGTGGAGGGTGGAGAAGATGAATGTGGGAAAGTTGAAGAAGGTGAAGTGTGGCTCTGATATTAAAGTTATGTAAATCTAATACCTTGATATATTTATTGGCATACTAAAAAACTTATACAATGGGCTCAAAAAATAATAAAATGGGCTTTAATAAAAGTAGACTAAAACTTAGGGGTGTTCACGAATTAGGTAATATCCACGGTAACCGAAAACGGAAACCGAACTGAACCAAAAATAACTGAATTGAATTTGTAACCGAATCGAATTGGTCAAAACCGAACCGAACCGAACTAAATATTTGGTTAGCGGTTTGGATATGGTTTTGGCAATGAAAACCAAAAACCGAACCGAATACCGAATTAATATAAAATATATATATTTTCTATATATATATATGAAAAAAATCACTAAAACTCTCTTTTAGTATAAATATAACATGATTCAAGCTTGAAAAAAATATCTTGTGCTAAAAAATATATATAATTAAATAAAAATAATTAAAATTATGTAATTCAGGTTATTCAGTTCGGTTTTCGGTTATACCTAGAAAAAAAATTAACCAAACTAACCGAACCGAATAAACCAAATAACCCGATAACCGAATCGATGAACACCCCTACTAAAACTTAATGAAAATCACATAATGTAATTTTTGCAACATATACAAAAAATATATAATTAAAAAGAAAATAATCAAATTATTAAAAATATATAAATAATGCAGATTTTATAAAAAAGGCCCCGCCTAAACGACCTAGGCACTACTGGTCGACCGCCCAACTAGCGCCTAACGATTTTTGCTACCTTGCTACTTTATACAACTAACAATAATTAATCAATTGTTTATATTCATACATAAGTTTAAAAGTATGAATTTAACCGTAACCCAATAAGACTCGCGAGCCATGTGAACCGACTATTTTAAATGAGAAATGATACATAGACATAAACTTATGCCTAAACTTAGACCTAAAAACACTTGTCATCATCTTGATGGGTTGTAAAATAAGTGGGTCCCTGTCTGCAACCATCAAGATGATGACAATTCTTTTTAGGTCCTAAGTTTAGGCCTAAGTTTAGGTCCATGTATCATTTCTCATTTTAAATTTGACTAAAAAGTTTACTCAGTTGTTTGAGCTCGAGTTATTAATGGGTGTTTGGAATTGCTTATTCTTCTTGCTTGTGTTTCGGCTTAAAACCAAGTACTTGCAAAAAAGTACTTTTGAAATAAGTGTTTAAATTTGCTTATTTTATAAAAAAGGAAATTTAATTGAGAAAATAATTATTTTAATATAAATTTTCGATCAAGTTCATTTATAAAAAAGTTTTTGGTTAAATATAAGTAAAAAGTCATTTAATTTCAATACCAAATATGTTAGGAATTAGAAAATTCCATGTTAAAGTGTTGGTCACCCCAATTACGATCTAGCATATGTTAGCTCGTGGACGTGTAGTTATTTACGTTATTTAGTAGTTTATTAGTTAGTTTGTTGCGTAGAATAGCTTAGTGTAACACCGTGTAGGAAGGACGGGTCTTTACCCACTGTATGCCTGATCCACAGTCCGATAGGAGGACGTATACTTTGTAACTATAAATACCCCTTCCATCCTTGGAAGGGGTGTGGCTTCTTTGAATCTAACCTTTCATATTTGTAAAGCAACTCTCTTTCAAGAACCTCCTCTCTACTCTCTTCATCTCTCTAATGGCTTTCTTATTTAATCATTGTCCTAGACCACCCGAATCATCAAAAAACATAATATTCACGATCCTACAATTGGTACCAGAGCCTAGGTTGTGTTATTTTTTGATGACTCGTATGGTTTAGATGCGATTTGTATGGTTTATGGTGCGGTTTTGATGTGTGGTTGATGCGGTTGTGTTTGTGTATAAAGCTTATGTCAAAAGTGTTGTTACTGGTTTTATGTGTGTTATCAGTTTGAGCAAGTTAACAGTTTCATTAAAATTCTTATCACTGAAAATGGTCTAGATGGTTGAGCAAGTTATAAACTGCTGTTAATTTTTACTGGTTATGAACTCGTATCAAAGCAGTGGTTATTCAATGCGAGTTGTGGTTATTCTTATATGCAAGTTGATATTCTGTCCAGATTCAGTGCTAAACATGCGTGTTGGTACAAAATGCGAGTTGTCATAACATGTCCGGATACATTGAACTGGTATGCGTGTTGAGTACTGGCAGTTAAGAAGCGAGTTATGATTCTGTCCTGGTTCAAAGTCATCAAATGATGCAAGTTGCACTCAACTTGCTTTTGAGCGTGTTGTAACTTATGCGTGTTGATAAACTGATTAATATGCGAGTTGTGGACTCGCATTTTTGAATGCGAGTTGTTAAAATAAAAAGAGCATGCGAGTTGGGTTTGATAAATCATGCGAGTTATGTACTTGCATAATTTTAAGCGAGTTGGAAGATGCGAGATGTCTGCATTTAAAAAAAAAAAAAAAAAAGCGACTTAAGGTGTTAAAGAAAAAGCGACTTGTGTTTGAGCAAAAGATGAAGAGACTTGACATTGAATACTGGAAGCAACTTGTTAACCAAAACAATACCAATGACCAAAACTCATTGAACTCCGGTTACATATAACCTTCATCCGTCCTAGAATCTAGCAAAGACAACACAAACTACAGCTAACATTCACTAATCCACATCATTCATCTAATTACAAACATCAAGACTCAATTCAACAATCTCTAATACATGATTCGATTCACTGCTAAATTAACTACATCAAGACTCATGATCTTAGATTCGCTCTGTAGGACCTTACTTTTATCAACCTTATCACACAAATACCCACGTTTTGCTTAGAACACGTTAACACAAACACAAACTATGCGTGAAGATGAAAGAAATAAAGATGAGAAAGATGGTGACTTGATGTTAAAACCGTGTATATTTGTAGAGAGAAGATAAACACAATATGTTGTATATTTCAAAGAAAAACACACACACACACACACTCAAGCACACACCTCAAATGACTCATTTGAGGTGTATTTATATAATTGAGATACATGATGCCTAAAGGCTTTCTATGGACCGTGGATATGGACTTGGATTGGATTGGGTTACTTGGACTTATACAAGGCAAGCTTATCATAACGCCTAGCCACTTAGCTTAGCCCAATCCACGAGCCCGTTGACTATTCTATCACAATATCTAACACACGTTACAAAGTTCCTAAATGTGAATGACCATCACTTCTAATAAAAACTATTAAGGCTAACAATCTCCCCCTAAGGGGTGGTCATTCAAATGATGCTCCACTTGATTAGGTCTTTACTTTCGAACTTTGTGTGTAGATATAGAATAGTCTTGAATCTTTGTTCCTTCATGCTTTGTGATCAATTAATGTGGTTGTCTGCCGTTGTCAACTTCGTTGGTTAGGTGTCTCCATGTCTTTCTCCACCATGCTCACACTTCTATTTGTCTTTTGGTTACCAATGATGTAGTTCTCGAGTCTTTAAACTTTGTAGATTCTTTGACATTGTGAAGAATCATCTTTAACTTTGATTAGCCTTTGATTTTGATGAGAACTTTCATGTGTTGTTGGTATGAGCATGTGGAGAATGTGCACGATCAATCGCTCAGACTTCCATAAGAAGAAAACATAAAAGCGGTTAGTAATAAGCGGATTCGGCACTTACAAGTTTGAATTTGAGGGTGTTACGGCATAGTGTGAAAACCGTCTCTAATTCTCACAAGGGCGTTCTGAGCTGAGTCCCACAAGTGAGATAGCGATATACAAATACATCTGAGTTCGGATGAGTAAAGTACACGAAGCATCACCCCACCTGACGTATACCGTTTGAGACACACTAAAGCAATCCACGGGGAGTTACGAGAAGTGACACTGCATCGAGCTGCTTGATGTTGACCACGGCAGTTTCCATTCAATCGCGAAGATCACAAATGTGAACTTCTCATAAATGTTACGGCGGTGCTAAGATCTGCGTAGGACTCTAGAACGTATCACTTGTGCCTTTATAGATGAACAACAAGCGATGTCATGTCATGTGTTCCTATGAGATCTTTTGATGAATCTCGTGGCTCTAGACTCAATTAGTGCATTTTGGTTTTCTGGCGGAGACTAGGGAGAGGATCTCCTTCTTCAATACCAACCATCTCTATGAGAAAGTCGATAGATTATGTAGGGTTCGGTGAGAATGAAACAAATCCTTTAAGAGGAATTGAGTGGCTAGAAGGTTTAGGTGTCGTCCTTTGGGTCCATGGCGTCTTTGTCTTCAATACCGGTGTCATCTAAGTGACAACGATAGCGATGAATTGAACCGGTTTCGCCTAAGGTTGAATATGGAGGCTATTTCTTTTTTTTCATTACATTTCTTATTAATTCTTCAACCCCTTCTTTCTCCTTTCTCACATTACTCCTTTTTCCAATCATTCCTAAGGACTTCTAATACTAACTATTTGTGATGTCCTTGGGTAGATCCCTCGGCTCTGGCGGATCATAGGAAAATTTCCTATCCTTAGTCGCCTTATAACTCCATGGCTGTCCTATTGTTGCCATAAAACCATTTTTCTTGAAAATCTCTCAGAGTGTTTATGATAGAAAACATGTTTGAGACACTCATGAGTTTTATATTTTGAAACACTCCCCTTCACATGTGCTTATGAGTTTTAACAGAAATCTGCACATAGAGGGTAGAGTTTGCACTTTTGAATTGATCGGCTCATGATAGACAATTCCCCACGCGAGACTGGATTCGTTGCCTATTAGTTAAGAGTTCCATTGTGGAGTTTTTAGGTGACAAATAGCTCTAATAACTAACTTGAAGTTGTAAACACTCCTTGAAAAGGAGGTTAGACCCATGAAGGTGCATATCTATCACAAGTTTCTCGAGATGGTACATTTACTAACATTGATTCCGTCAATTCATTGGTTCCGTGCGAGTTGAGCTCATTTTGAGATTCAAACACCGATCATTAAACATTTTGATCACATTTTAATCCGCTCTCCTCCCCTCAAAAATAGCATATTCGTGATATTTTTTATATCAACGGATTAAACAACATTTTAGAATCTTTTGGAGACAAGCTTTGATTTAAGCATGAATATGGAACATTTTAGTTTTATACTCCCCTTTAATAAAGCATAATCAATTAAAGGGTTTTAGAGGGAGTTATCTTGAGCACAAAATATTTTGAAAGATTTTGAAAATCTTTTGAACAATCTTGAAAAGGTGCTCAAGATGATGATGATTTCTCACCATTTTAAATGTAGTGCCTTTGAGCATACACTTGATTTTCATTAAAAAACACGAGTTTTGATTTGAAAAATAATCAAAAGTCATCATTTTGGTCGGGTTTAAATCTTGATGTATCTGAAAGCCATTTTATGAAGCAATTTTGAGAAACGACATGTTTTAGAAAACATATTAAAGAACTCTCGCTCAAGCATCACGTACATACATATCATTGTTGAATGACATTTCTAGAAGCGTCTGAATATCGATTATCTGAGAGACATGTCGTGAGAAGAATAGTTTTGGATTTTTGATTTTATATTGTTTTTGTATTTTTGAAAGTTTTATATTTTATATTTTTTTCTTTGTTGGTTTTCAAATTTTGTATTTTGTTTTTCAAAAATATTTCTGTGAAGCTTTTGGAAAATCATTTTCAAGAAGATTAGAAGGCGTTCTAACTCCTCGGGGTTGGGCTTCATTCAAGTCGTCGAACTAAAGCGTCAAACCTTTCTTTTGGAAGGGCTTTAGTAAATAGATCGGCGAGTTGGTATCTGTCTTCACGAAGAATAATTCAACGATACCATTTTCGTACTCTTTGATGAAGTGATAGCGGACATGGATATGCTTAGTCTTTGAGTGATGAACCGGATTGCATGATATGGCTATGGCACTTTTCGAGTCACAATACATAGGTATTTTATAGAAAGTAAAGCCATAATCTGTGAGTTGTGTTCTCATCCATAGAACTTGAGCACAACAACAGGATAGAGACACATACTCACTTCATGGGTTGAAAGTGCAGTGCAATCTTGTTTCTTTGAAGACCGGTTACTAACTTTTCACCCAAAATTGTGCTCCTCGGATGTACTTTTCTTTGTAACTTGATCACTGCGTGGTCCATCGAAAAGGCAATTAGATCAAATCCGGTTCCCGGATACAAAGTCCCATGTGAATGGATGTCTTGATGCAAGATCCTTTTAACCTCTTTGAGGTGCGATTCGGTAGGCTTTGCACGGCTTAGTGCTAATAAGCAACAGCAAAATGAATATGGTCGACTAGTAGTGAGGTACATGAGAGAACCAATCATGCTCGATATTTCTTGGATCAATAGGTTTCCCAAACAAATCGGCTCCAATTTTTGGTGAAGTTACCATTGGTGTTCAGACAGAGTCACAATTATCCATACCATGATTTTTCAAAATCTCGGTTGTATATTTAGCTTGATTTATAAAAATTCCACGAGGGGATTGATGTATTTGTAAACCAAGAAAAATTTTAGTTCCCCCATCATGGACATTTCAAATTTGCTTTTCATGAGATTTTCAAAATGTTTTGAAAGATTGGGATTAGTGGACCCAAAGATGATGTCGTCCACGTAAATCTGAACAATCAAAATGTCATTTTTGCATTTTTGTGTAAACAAGGTAGGATCAAGCTGGCCTTTGGTGAAATTGTTTTGGATAAGGAAGGGGCGGTTCGTCATACCGCTCTCGGGCTTGTTTCAATCCATAGATTGCCTTTTGAGTTTGTAGACGCGTAGTGCGGATGATTCATGTCTATGAAGCCTTACGACTCACGTACACTTCTTCTTCGAGTTCCATTCAAAACGCGGTCTTAATGTCCATCGAATAACCGTGATGTTTTGTGGCGGCATAGGCTAAGAAAATCATTTGCTTCTAGTCTAGCTACTGGTGCGAATGACTCTTCAAAGTCTATCCCTTCCTCTTGTCTGTATCCTTTGGCCACAAGGCGAGCTTTGCGAATGTGACAGTCATTTCTTCATCCCGTTCTTCCATAACCATTTAAGATCAATGGCCTTGACGTCAATGGGTCTTGGAACCATTCCCAAGAGTCATGTAGGCGGGTATTGGAGAAGTTCCTCTGCATTGCTTCTATCCATGCGGGGATGCCATTGCCTCCCGAATGTTCTTCAGTTCAATATTGCTAATTGAGCAAAGGTAAATGCATAAGTCGCAATCGGTGGCAAGTTGGCGTCTGCGTGGAATTGGCCTTGAAGGTTCACCAATAACTTCAATTGGGTGGTCTTTTGTCCACCAGGTAGAAGGATACCTTGGTTATACATATGCGAGTTAGATGGTTCTAAAGCTTGAAGAAGATTCGGTGATTCCGTAAGCGGCGTTTCAAATAATAAGATCATCTAACGTTGCATCGTTATGGTTTTGGTTTTGCTCATCAATTCTTTGGTAGAGCGGGTGCAGAAGCTGGAGTAGATGTAGATGATGTTGATGGAGTTGGTGCATTGGTTTCAACCGTTGTAGATGCATCTTCTGTTGGTGGTGGAGGATGATTTTGGCGGTGCGTGAATGATGGTTTGATGCATTTGTCGAAGTTCCACCA
Source organism: Chrysanthemum makinoi (assembly GCA_910596185.1). Taxonomy (NCBI): domain Eukaryota; kingdom Viridiplantae; phylum Streptophyta; class Magnoliopsida; order Asterales; family Asteraceae; genus Chrysanthemum; species Chrysanthemum makinoi. The sequence continues at coordinate 165,066,960 of OU343225.1, read as the reverse complement.
TAGTATTCATCGAACATTAACTTCGAAGAAATTCTCCCATTCTTGTTCTTTAGGATTGTCAAACAAAGTTGATTGAGCTCTTTGAGATGCAGTCTGAGCTGATGTGTCGATCTGGTTTTAGTGCGGGTTCTAGGCGAGTCTCTGAAGCCATATGTGAAAGTTCGTCAAACTTCACATTCATCGTCTCCATGATCCTCCTAGTTCTCTGTTATACACCTTGAATGCCCTCGAGTTATCTGAATATCCAAATGAAGATTCCAATATCACCTTTGCTTTCAATTTTTCCAGATCTTCTCTGTCATTAGGTAGGATAGCACAAAGCGCCAAACACGTGAAAGTAAGAGATATTCGGTTTTCTATTGTTCACAAGCTCATATGGGTTTTATTAAATCTTGGATGGATGAGGGATGGGTTACGAGTGAAACAAGCATTGGCAAGCATCGACCCATAGAAATAACGGTGCACTAGAATAGATTAGCATTGTGCGAGCGGCTTCCACAAGAGTTCTATTTCTTCTTTCAACTACCCCATTCTGCGTGGAGTTCTAACGTGATGTCGATGTGTGATTCCAACATCTTCAAAATAAGATCTTAACTCGATTTGTGAATTCGGTGTGGTCATGCGTTCTTACAACCCTACTGGAGTTTGAAGAAGTACTTGAATTAGTTTTAGAAGGTGATGATGATGCGGTGCTTGTCTTTTGATCTCAAAAACTTAACCCATGTATATCTCGAATAATCATCGACGATAACAAGAATATACTTTCTCCCATTAATGCTTTCAACTCTCATTGGGCCACATAAGTCCATGTGCAACATATGCAACTTTGCTTCGAACTAGGTGCGGTTTTGGGTTTATATGATGCTCTTTTGCTTTTTCCTTGTTAGCATGATGGACATAAGTGATCCTTGGTGTATTTGAACTTTGGAAGTCCGTTGGCGATGTTGTCTTTGGCAATTTTGTTGATGGTGTCGAAATTGAGATGGGATAACCTTCTATGCCACAACCCAGGACTATGTTCAGATGCTGCGTGTCATAAGACATAATGGTGATGAAGAGGCCATTTGATTGATGTCGATAGCATACAAGTTTGTATCACGATTCGGTTAAAGAGATCGTGCCATCAAGTTTCTAACGAAGCAAGCATTTTCCTAAAAGCAACCTCTAAATGCATCCGAAGCGCCCGGTGAAAACAAATTGTGTCCCAACCCTTAGACATAGTAAAGTGATCAAATAATTTCCAAAAGCGATCTCGGTTCCCACATGAATTTCGAATGAGAATTGATCGGCGGCTTGAATTCGGTCATGTGCTTGGAGCAACCCAGTCGACGATCCAAAACAAATTTCGATAACGCGGCAAAAGAATATTGTGGAAACCGTTTTGATTTTGGTTCCTTTGGGTTAGAGGTAAAATCTGATCACACAAAGAGGTTTTCTGAGGGGAATTAGTTTTATCACTCATTTACCATTACAGGTGTGAAAGTTCTACGTAGGTTTCCAAATATCATCCCTATAGTATACACTATAGTTCCTGTCGGTAGTGTAAAGCCTAAGTTTTGCAACTAGTCTTCCTACTCGTTTAGCGTAAGATCTTTTGGGGCGTTCTTCTTGAGGCTTATCATTCACAATCTTAGAAACACAATCATCTTGAACATTAATTAAAGATTTCTTGCAAGTTAAACAAAGAGATTCAACACATTCATTAGACTTAGCAAGTTTCATAGGTTTAGTACATTAGGATGAAATGTCTTTCATATTACAAAGCGGTAAATTCCTAGGGTGTTCTTCTACTTTCTTCTCTTTATTCAAGCTACTACTCCTAGAGGCGTCGTGAGACTCTATTGTTCATTGTATTGCTCTTAGGCTTTAGTCTGCTGCTCCTAGAGGTGCTTTCTAGTCACATAGAAGGTAAGGCATGGCATTAGGATTTTTTTTAGAAGGGAGGTGGTTTAAGCTTTCCTAGTCTCTTTAGAGTGCTTTTCTAAACTTATGTCGTTTGTTCCATATGTTTTAGATGTGGAGCTGACGCATTAGTGGTACTCATCTTAAAAGGCAGTGCTAAAACTTTTGGTTTCTCGATAACGCTTTTCCTTTATCAACATTATGTTTAGGTAGGCGGTGGAGTGGCTGGTTTTGATGAAACATTTTCTCATTGACTTTTGGAGGAGGCATAAAGCAGAGACATTTTGGTTTGGAAACCGTTTGGGAACATTTGCTTTCTCCTCGAGTCAATGGTTTTGTAATCCACGGTATCCACCTTTCCTTTTTGACTTTCGGTGAGCCCTCAAAAGATCATTTTTAGCTTTCATGTCATTGTAGGCACGCTCATACGACAATTTGTCATATTTGCATTCCTCAGTTTTTCGATCAAGTTGTTTAAAATATGACACATTTTCTTTTCAAGTTTTTCAAGAGCTTTTTCATATTTTGAAACAATTTGGAGGTCTCGTGGAGTCTTTCATGATCTTCAACGAGAATATGTTTGCAAAATAATGGACATAATATCGTAGTCAGAACATCTTGAAGAGAGTCATTTAAAGTTTCCAAAACTTTGATTTTTCAACACTTCATTAGCTTGCTTTGGGGTTTTATGGTCCTTGACAAAGTCATTTGTTTCAAAAAAATGCTTGTTCAAAATGAATTACCCTTACTGATGGCATTGGTGAGGGGCAATTTGAGTTTCAAAAACTTTTCATTCAATATCAAAACTAGAGAACCGGTTGTTAGGTGTAATAGTGGTTTTAGTTTTACGAGTTTCTTGAAGATCCACAAGTCTAGTTTTCACATTGTCTAAAATACTTCTCGCATCACTTGTGTTAAAAGGATTGTTTGAAGACATTTGTTCAATGTTGAAAGAGATTTTGAGACAACGGCGGTTTTAAAGCAATTTTGAAGCAGTGTTGACTCTTTGTTTGGAACATTTGGTGTGATGGAGAACTTTGACTTTTCTTTTTGATTGACAAAAGTGATTCCGTTAATTTTGTTCCATTTGTTATAATCAATAGGTTTGATTTCCGGACCTTTTTGTTTCATTTTTTCTCTACTCTCCTTAGATAGTTCTAACGTTTCAAGAGAATCACGAACAATTAGGTTCATGCAAGGTTTTCCATTGTTCAACACATTCCGCTTTCGAGCTTTCTTGAAGGCGAAGAAGGGTCGTTACCAAGTGCCATTCTATGTGAAGTATGAAAACATGGATTTACTTGATTAGAAAGCATCTTGTTTGTTTAGTAGAATGACCCGTTGTAATAAGCAAATTTTCCAAAGTTTTATCTTTTCATTCTTATCAAGAATTTCATCAAGAAGAGAATCTTCTCGTTTTGAAAAATCGGTAATCAACTCTTCTTTTTTCAAGATCAAAAACAATGATTTTTGTTTAGAAAGTTGGTCATTTAGATCAGAAATTTCCTTGTTTAAAGATTTAATTTTCAAGTTCGAATTCACATCAAGTGTGTTATACTTGATTTGCAATTCTTTTTCTTTAAAACCAAATTTGATAACCAATTTCTAATTGATTCTTTGTTTTAAATTCAAAGGCTTTTCGTTCTCCTTGTAACTCTCAAGCGCAGCGTGGTCAATTTAGCATGTGGCCTTAACCAGCGATTGACCTTCTAACTTTCTCAATTTCAATGCCACATTGATTGATTAATGATTCAAAATAAGCACGTGTTTCCTCATCGTCTCGTATTTTGTGCCACGGTCTCCACTAGGATCCACATGCAGGTTTGAGTTAGTATTGCTACAACTCGGATTGTCAGTATGTATCATAAGTAGGTGCTAATGTCACAGAATGTTGTTCATCATGAGTAAACACATCAAATATGACATTGTTATAGCATGGATCAATGATTGGTACCTCGGATACTGCGTTGGCGTCATAGGCGGGGAGGTCGTCAAAAATGGGTGTCGTACTTAGTCTCTGAAGATTTGCCATGAAGATGCAGGTTGCATTGAGTTCTTCGAGGTCTTCCAAATCATCCATAATAGCCATGAAGTCATGTTCCTCGGCACTCAATTGAAGTCCAGATTGTTCCTTTTGTACCAACATGATAGCTTTCGAAGGTACGCAAGATCCTTCTTTTTCAGCTTAGTTGGACAATTCCTTTCCATGTGACCCAATCCTTGCGGTTATAACACTTTGATTACCACGATTCACATTTCCATAATTCCCAACATTTGGGCTGCAACATTCCCATTCGATTACCTTTGCTCTATTCCCAACATTACATCCCATCGATTTCCAACATTCATGCCGATTACCACGATCGGAACCGCTGATTACCCATGCGAAATCGATATATCCTGTGATTCCCAATAACTCAACCATTTGACCTTGATTGCCCATGTTCACACCGGTACGTGCAATTTGCCTATTGCGAATGTTTGATGAAATCCTTTGGTTGTTGTTAGTTGGTGTGGAATAGCGACTTACTGATGCTTTACCCAAGAATACAAATGCTTGTGACAAAGCTTCTTTACGGTTCCATTCAAGACCATTGATTCCTTGTTCGGTAATGTTGTTGTTCAGGTGGATAGTTTTGTTGTTGAAGGATGTATTGCTGCAAGTTGTTGTTAGTGGAAGATGATGAAGCTTGTTGTTGTGTATTCACTGGAGTTTGAGTCTTTGCAATGAGTGCCAATGGATCATGATTCTTTGCTAATCTTTCTTGCATGACTTCATTCACTTCATTTTGGTTTTGTTTGGAAAATCGTTGAGTTGATCAAAGTTAACCTGATGTAAGTCTTTTGTTTGGTTGACAATAGTGACATATCGTCCCCATTCTTCGGTAAGATTGTTTAGGAACTTGATGTTGCTGACGATAGTTACGGGTGTCAACTTGTTTCTGATCAGCTCATTCATCAAAGTGCAAAACCTTCCATAGTAGGATTCAATGGATTCTCCTAGAGTGGATGTAAACTTCTCCCAGCGAGTTAGCAACTTGTTCTCATGTCTTGTTGACCAATTTACGTTCCATGACAAAGCCGTCTAACACGTTCCCACATGTTGGCGAGTTTCACAGCTGTCTGGCCGACAAAGATGTCTCTTGGTAAACCCAATTGGACAATGTGAATTGCCATGTCATCTGCTTCGACTTGTTTGATCCTCTTGAGTATTAGATTCTTTTGAAGGCGAAAAATGGTGGGGCGGGAGGTGTGGCATCAGCATTTCCAGGGTCTTGGACTTGTCGAGGTATGAAGGGTCCATCCTGAATGGATTTGATCATCAATTTTCCATTAGGTTTTGTCTTGATGTAGAAGCATCGACTTGTCCATTGAAGATAACCACCTTTTCAAGGAGGGCGGTTTTCGGCCATAGCTGCATGAATGTCTTGTTGAGTTGCCATTGATGAAGGTATGATCGATAAAGTTGATGTAGGGCGATTCAACGATAAAGGAGTTGTGTTTGTAAGATATTGCGGTTGAAGTTTTCTAAAAGTCGTACTCGTAACTTGGTTCCTAAAAATTTTCTCCCAAAATTTGAAATTCACTATAAACTCAATTCTAAGGTCGTATGTAAAATTTTGAGTTATGACAATTTTGGCGTAAATTTGACCGAAAATTTGAATTTAGGCCCAAAAATTGAATTTTGACCAAAATTTGAATCAGCGTAAAAATTGGCGTTTAGTCTCCTCAAAATTTAAATTTTACTCAAGTTCCTTAAAAATTTTTTTTTTTTTGTAAAAGCTTGAGCCGAAGAAGTTAGTAGAGGATATGGGGCTTAGAAGTAGGATTATGGCGTAGAAATGCTTATGCGTAGAAAGTTTAAGTTAAGCGATAGAAAACTTATCGCGTGAATTTAGCTTATCGCGTAAAGACTTAAGCAAGAAAAATACTTAGTAAAGTTGTTCTACGTAAGTCTAAGCTTATCGTAAATTAGGTTTTGCCAAAAAATCCTTTACACTATCCGATGTAAAAGATATCCAAAGTCGAAGTGTTCCACAACTTATCCAAGTGAGGGAAGCTTGAGTAACCGTTCTTTCGAAGAATCTGCAAAAAGTCTTATCATTAGAAAAGGCGTTGACTTTTCTTACGCGTAGAACTAGGGTTTTGACCTACGCGTAAAAATTTCCAGTGATTCAAACAATTTCTCTTGCACAATGACCTTAAAACACTCCAATAACACAAATCTTTTGACCTTTTCACCCAAAGTGCTTAGAACTTACGGCGTAGAAATGACCAATGAACCAAACGAGGTTGAAAAATGAAGAAAAACACGTAAAGCTTCTTTTTTGCAAAAACTAAAACTTTAGCACCAAATAAACCTTAAACCACAAGAATCTTGAATTTTTAAGTGCAAAATTAAAGTTTATCGCGTGAAAGATGATAACGTGAAGCGTCTGGCGTAACCCTTCAAAACAAACACAAACACTCATTAAACCATTGTTAAATTGATACCAATTGTAGGACCTTACTTTTATCAACCTTATCACAAATACCCGCGTTTGTAGAACACGTTAACCACAAACCAAACTATCATTGAAGATGAAAGAAATAAAGATGAAAAAGATGGTGACTTGATGTTAAAGCTTGGTGTATATGTGTGTAGAAGATGAACACAATATGTTGTATTACTTCAAAGGAAAAACACACACACACACACACTCAAGCACACACCTCAAATGACTCATTTGAGGTGTATTTATAGTTGGAATACATGATGCCCTAAAAGGCTTTCTATGGGCCGTGGATATGGACTTGGATTGGATTGGGTTACTTGGACTTATACAAGGCAAGCTTATCATAAAGCCTAGCCATTTAGCTTAGCCCAATCCACGAGCCCGTTGACTACAAAGTTCCTAAATGTGAATGACCATCACTTCTAATAAAAACTATTAAGGCTAACAGAACTCGGTCTATACACATGTGGCATCAAGACTTTTGATAGTCTCAACGAGCTAGTCATGACCAATCTTTGATATTATGCGAATCAGAAATGGAAGAAGAATAACAACTATATTATCATTTTCCATTTGTTCGTTCATAAATCAAACTCAAAAACAAAATCAAAAGAGATAATATAAATTGATTGAATCTCAGAATGTTTTGTGATAATTACATGGAGCGACATGACTGCCAAGAGTCTTACTCACGAAAACTAATCTTCATCGACTCATTTTTTGAAGATACTTCTTCAAAGACTCTCCGAAATCAATAATAAAGAAAAGAATTATAACTATTTAGTTATCCTCTTTCTTTCATTTCGTTCAAAGGCTTAAGTGCAAACACGAATCAAGATTATACCTACCTGTCTCTGTGTGAAACCTTCCCTGTGGCATACGACTTTGTAACCATCGAAGGTCCTCTAGCCATCCCTGTGGCGAGGCCTTAGTGTTAATTGTTGCTGCGAAAAGGTGAGAGGATTATCTGAAGTTTAATGAGGGGGCGGATTATTTTGAGTGATTAGGGTTTGGTGAAGCTTATTGTGTGATCTGCTATGAAATTTGAGTGATTAGAGTGCCGTCTGTTTTGTGGGAGAGATTTTAGGGTAAGTGGGTGGAGTGATAAGGTGTTTTAAATACCCGAAATTAGGGTTGTGATATGTTGGACCTTATCATTTTTCTCACATGGGCCGGTTTTGGATAGGGTGTGGATTGGGCCGATTTATACACTCGTATTAGTGTTCACGTGGGTTCATATATTGGACATGTTACTTATCATTGTGAACACACGATAAATTGATACACTCTACGTATTCAATTGTGGATTTTGGACGTGGTTGTATTGCATTTGGGATGATAAATTGGATCGGGAGTTTAAATGAACTAATGGAACGGAGGTATTGAACGGACTTCTTGTTGAACCCATTTGTGTGATTTTGACATGATTGGTTATATGAGACGGTGGTTAAATTATTTGTGCTATCCGAACTTTACTATCTCATAATGCGGATACATACGCGATGATATTTCTTGAGAAAGAGTGGTATGTCAAAGATTGAAAGCGGATATGGGCTTGAGTTATTTATGTGATAACGTGGATATTGGATGATGGTCTGATGGGCTTCTCAAGAATTTGATTTCTTTTAAATATTGGATAATGTGAGATTTTTTTAAAGAGATTCGATGATGAGTTTTAATTATGACATTTGTCGATGAGACTTGATTAGTTGTGAGTGTTGATGATGTGATTGGATATGATGACGAGAATTGTTGTGATGAGGTTTGATACTTTGGTTTATACATTTTCTCGAATAATTTTATGTCATGGCTTGAATTATTGTTTGATCGAGGTTGACTACGGGGTTGTTTGTTCGGTATCTCTTATTTGGATTCGAAGTGAGGTTTTTCATACGCGTTTACTTTTTCGTCTTCCTTCTTTCTACCCTTCCGCGAAGATGACCTGTTTGGGCATTTATAGAGTGTGATAAAGACTCGGCTATTTAGTTACAGTTGTGATTCTTTCTGGCTTTACCCACAACGTAGCCATCACTTCGGTGTCTCACGCAGTTGAGGATATGTCAAGAGGTTTTGTACAATGGGTACACCGTTTCTTTTTCACAAGGATAAGTACAAGCTTAAGTAACAAATCTGGGGAATTTTTCTTCATGATTAAGTTTGGTATATCGGGATTACTTCACCAAGGGGTCACTGCAATTGCCGACAAAAATTCGTGAATGATGTGTTTACCAAAGTGTTCTTGGATGATTGATGATATAGATGATGTTGGATAATGAACCGCTGATGAACCGCTGCATGTTCCCCTAAAACAAGATATTCACCAAAACCAAAGTTGTCATAACACATTCAAACTGACATTGTTTACGGTTCTGTCTTGATTTTGTAAAATCCCGCGAAAGAAACTATTTCTCGGTTTAAATCATAGACTTGTAAAATTCCGTGACAATGGAATCATCCCAATGTAAGTAAAGTGCATTTCCGGTTCGATCTCACGGTTTATTCTTGGTTTTGTAAAATCCCGCGAAAGAAACTATTTCTCGGTTTAAACCATAGAATTGTAAAATCCCGTGATGATGAACCATACTGGAGAAAGGAAAGCGTATTCGGATATTATCCGATCTTTGGTACTACGGTTTACCTTGCCGAAGAGGATAAAGAGGTGTACCTCAAGATTTGGGTGTTTGTTTGGATTATCCTCCGGATTTGGTATTACAAGGTTTTACTCGGTTACGTGACTTTTAACCATGGTCAGGATTAAACCATTATCAAAGTTCATTTAAATGTCAAAGAAGGCTAGATTTGGCAGTTAGAAGATGTGTCAACGGCGTTAATTCAGTATTATTTATTTGAGGTTGAAGTGAAATATCACGGGCGAGTGTACTTAGTATCTGAAGGTATCGGGGATGGTTGGATGAAGATTCTTCAAGATCCTTGTTCAAGCTTATTATCAAAAACGAAGACTTGGAAATCTAGTTATTGTTGGGTATCTTTTACCTTTTATTTTATCACTTGGGGGAATTGGGCTCTTTCCACCACAAAATAACTATCACTTTAAGGAGTTACGTTGTAGTGCTCAGTGTCACATTCAATTGTGGATTTTCAAGAGGTGATGTACGTCTTATACTTGATGGTTGGTTGGATGAAGAGTATAGAGTACTTAGAGATTCAATGGAGGATGAAGTCTACGCTTTTTTGTTATATGTGCAAGTTTAAGCCACGAGTTCGAGGTTAGTTTCTTCAGGGTCAAATTCATCATATTGGGTTTTCTCCATCAATTTTATACAACAAAGAGCCTATCTTGAATGATAATGGGGTGATTACATGTTTGCCAAGAGATGATGAAAGAGAGATTATGGCGTCTGTTCACATCGATTCAGGCCTCGTGCCTCACTTCATCATAATGGCCGTATGAACACAAGATTCATGCCTCGTTCTCTAAAGAAAAGAAAAGTATGTACGTTTGGTCGCGCTTTATCTTGGAAGAAATCTTCTTATTATGACCATTCTCATCAACATGCTTCATGCTTTTCCATGCGCTTCAGTCATCAAGTGAAGGGACTCTGATAATTACTCTTTTTCCTCTTGCTCAATATAATGAAGATGGCGACATCATGTGCTAATTTTGCAGGGGAGAAGTGTGAATAGAATACATTTGGATGATAATCACTTGTTTAATCAAGAATGGCATCTCCGTATGCAATTCTTGAGGGGGAGAAGAAGTGTGAATTTTTTTCATAGTTGATTGATATTTGAGAATATATGGTCAAACGGCTCCTAACTCATGTAAGAACCGAGACTCTTCTTATCGGATCATCTTCACATGTAGTTTCTTCTAAGAGCCGCTGGTTGACATCTTCACACGGGCTGATATGATTAATGACAAAGTGCTTCCGGTTAATGCTTCACGTATACATCACCATGATGATTCCGAACAATCTCTCTGTTCTTGTTTGATGTGATTGGTAGTTTGGTGTTACCATTTAGTGTGTGTGTGTTCTTGGGGCTGATTCTTGATTTCCTTGATAAATATCTTTCATTTCTTGTTTGATTGAGAGGATTTTAGTTAAAGGGACTTGCAAGAGGTAAGGGGATGCTTTTAGTGTGATGAAGATGTTAACTATCTATTCCCCAATGGGACAATCTTGAAGCGGTCGAGTCTATCAATTCTACATTTTACGATGCATGTTAGAAGACTAAAGAGCGAGTTGCATTTGATTATCTAAAGACTTCTTCTTAATCAGGCATTTATCAAAGCAGTTGTCGGTTTATCAGAGCACTAATTGAGGGATAGTGATAAGTCAGATTCAATCCCCAATTAGACTTGCCCATATTCTTTAGCGATGATTCCTCGAGAAACCCAATCTCCGGTTATTCCTCGAGGCGTTGATATTGACTATTGTAATATTGCAGTTGCACCATTGAATAATAATCCGCTCTTTGGTATTCCTTTGCCAAATCTTCACGGATTATTGTTCATGAAAATGATCGCTCTTTGGTATTCCTTTACCAAATCTTCAAGGATTATTGTGCACTCTGTAAATCAACCACATGAACATTAAGGAAAATGACTACCTCATCCGCTCGAAGACATTATTGGTGAATCTTCCGGATCGACTCTACATGAATAGCTTTAGGAAGAAGGCATTGATGTTGAGGAATCATTTGTTCGAGTTCATTCGATGGATCAATGTACATCCGATTGTATGTTTATTCACGTGTTGGGCATTTGACTCAAGTTGATTACTTCGGAGTTAATCATTTATCACTTATTTGAGATTGAAGTTGACTTTCACAAAGGCGTGTTCTTATTTGATAACTTGCTCGGCTTAAGAATTTGAGTTGAAGACTTGGTTTATCTAGTTACCGGTCCGGGGTGGATGGTTGAAGACACAGTTAACTATCACTATTAGAAGTTACGTTGCTTTTACTCGGTGACACACGCACATGGCGTTATGGATAATCGCAAAGGTGTTAATGTCTCATACTTTGATTAAGTAGTGAGTACTTAAGAGATTTGCTTGGAGCATAAATTCTCAACACCGTTCTTCCTACATTAGTGCAAGATTAAGATACAAATGTGGGGATTTCTACTTCAGTTTCAAGTTTGGAATATCGGGTTTTCTTCATCAGTGGTCACTTCAAATTGTCTACATAAGGGTTGATAAAAATAGTCAGAGAGAGTCTTAGCGATTTGATTCTCAAAAGAGTTCAAGTGTTCTTCATAAAGATTTCAAGTATTTGGGGCATATCTATATGTTGTTGATTACGAGAGTGTCAAAACTATGATTTGGGGAAGAACAGACAAGCATCTAAGCAGAGTAAACTTTATGAACTTAATTCTTCTAAGTGATTGAAGATATCCTGGGAAGACAAATGTCATGACCACGAGAAACTCAGTTTTCATCAAGGCTTTTAGTGTTACTATTTCAACTCACGTGGGGAAGTGATGTAAGAGAAAGTTTACGAAGATAAAAAGAGGTACACACAAGTATGACATTCTCGGGGAGATAAATGTATAACATGGAGGTGTTATCAGTTATTCTTTCTTAGTGATTGGTGTACCGGGTTCTTGAGCTTCATGCTAGATCATCGGGGAAGAAAAATGTGACATTGGGGAGGTGTTTTCTATTCCCCTCATGATGGATATTGGAGAGTTCTTGAGCATTATATAAAAGGCCGGTGCATCAATTCAACTACTTGGGGAATTGTTCTCTTGACACCTTTTGGAATGGATTAAATCGGACTTCATTGGTTGAAATTTGAGAAGATTATTTATGAATGGGATGATCGTTGTTCTGGTGATGATGATATAACCTCGAGCGAAGAATCTTGACTTTGTTCTTAAAAGAGCAAGGATTTATGATAATGGTGTGCTTCTCATTACTTTTGGCTAAGGAAAGTTTGAAATTGAGCTTATTATCCGCTCATCTTATGGATCTTCGGTTTGGGAAGCTACCAAAAGTCTCACTTCCAGATGGTTCAATTTCTTTTTTCAATGCAAGAGCCTCAGAAGCTTTGGTGGTGAATGTTTAAGAGATGATGACTTGTTTCTACAGGGCTGCTTTCGATATCCTCTCGAGTCGTGTATCACTTCTTATACTATATCATCTACTCTATCTTTGTAAATACTTATCAAAAAGCAAAATAGAAAATTATAAAACCAACAAAAACCCATAAAAATCAGAAGCCTCACTCATAGGTATCCGAGCAATTTTTCCTGTTGCTTTTACAGAACTCCCCTCTTGTATCAGTAAACCATCACCCATTAATACAACACCAACATTAGTTGATTCCAAATTAAGAGCAGTGCCTATTGTACCCTCTTGAAATTCTACTAATTCACCCGCCATTACTTCATCAAGACCATGAATACGGGCAATTCCATCACCCACTTGAAGTACGGTACCAGTATTTACAATCTTGACTTCGCTATTATATTGCTCAATACGTTGACGGATAATATTACTAATTTAAAATGGCTTGAATGGTTTACCATGAGTATTTTTTAATTCTTTTTTGAAAAAAAAAAAAAAAATAAATAAATCAAAAATAATGCCTAAATGTAGAAGGACTAATCCGTTATTTGTTTCGCCCATATGCCAATATTGGCTACGATAGTCGTAAATGTAACTCACTGGTTAAACAACTATTCAGAGTTCCTAGAGCTCCTTGTAAGGCTTGTTGGAAAACCCGTTGTCGGACTTGATTACTGGCCTTTTGTATTTGAAAAATACCAAAAATATGTTTTCTCAAGACATGTCTTCTGATATCGATAACATATGCGGTCTTAGAAATGTCATTCAATAATGGCACGAGCGTAGATGAAGTTCGGCGAGCAGGAGATGTAAATATTCTTTTCAAAACATGTCACAAACTATGGTTTCGATTATTTGCTGTAACCGCAAAAAAATGGCTTTATTACGTCGGTGTAACCGTGCTTTATACTATGGCTTGCTATTATTTCCGATAGCAACCCAACTCTTCAAAAAGGAAATCTGCGCTAAACCAATTTTGAAATATTTGTGCACTTATCCTAAAACAAAATGAGAAAGTATGTCGAAGGGCTACTGTTCCCACACAAATGTTTTTTTCATAAAAATTCTCCAGAAAAATATTTGTTGTATTCAAAATTGGTGGAAAATGATTTGCTTTCAAAACAATCGAAGTTTTATAAAATTTGCAAACTCAATCAATGACTTGGCTTTTAAACTTTTCATAAATTGAGTCATTAATTGAAGGGGATAATGTTTTCAAATCTATATCATCTAACGGGCTTTCTTAATTATCCTATATGCTAATTAAAATTGTTGTTAACCTACGTTGAAGGACTAGGTGCCTAGGATATGATTGTTAGGTTTAGATGATTAGAGTTTGAATAGAACACTTATTCCCATGCCTTTACATGATCGATTGAGATGTTGCATTGACTTTTATTAGTCGATTCTTTGTTTGGTGATGTCGACCACCATATATCGTATGTGTACTAATGTATGCAGTATATTGGTATATAAAGAATGTTCGATCCGGATCCCACATAGAAGATGATTGGGCCGAGAAGGAAAAGTAGTAAAAATATCTTGGGTTGACAAATGAAAAAAAAATGGAGCTTAATTTGACTTCTATGGAGTTGGCATGATAAAATGCAACGTAAGATCTCAGCATCAACCGGATGGTTTTCTTTATCGTCAAATGAAAGAAACGGGCTTAATTTGACTTCATGAATTTTGGCATGAAAAAATGCAACGTAAGTCTCAACGCATCAGCAGATGGTTTTCCATCAACAAATGAAGAAAGCGACTTAATTGGACCTCTATGAAGAGTTGGCATGACAAATGCACAGCGTCGAAGTCTCTTGCATCTGCAGACGGTTTCTTCCTGCCGACAGCAACAACAACAACAACAACAAAAAGCGGCTCAACTACATAACGTATCTTGTGAGGATAATAGTGATGATACCAATTTTCTAAAACTTTGAAAAATATTGTTTTGAAAATGGAAAAATATTGGTTTGAAAATAAATCGGATTCAAAGTTTTGAAATAAACCGGACTTTATTTTGTCAAATCATAAGTGATTTTAAATTAAATATTTTCAAACAATATTTATTCATAAAAGTCCGGCTTGCAACATATAAAGTGGTGATATAAAGATTTAATGTTATGTCATGGTATGATTTTCTTTAAAACTTAAAGATCTTACAAAATGAAATTTTTGGCATTCTTGTTTGATTGTGAAATTGTTTTATTTTACTTAAAGATCTCTTAAAAACTATCATACACATGTAACAATCTTTAATGTCTAATATTGATCCTTAACAATCATTTTTCAAAATTAAATCAAGCCACGTCTTTCCCTAGAATCTTTTAAATGATTTAAATCAATTAGGATCACAAATCTCAAAAGGTTTGAAATTTTGATCGGGGTAGAGATCGTGATTTAAATCTCAAATTTGTTTAAATGGAATTGGTTTTAGTCCTTTAAAGGCACTCCTCCATATGGCGATTTCTAATACATAATGCACATGTTGAGAGCATTTATCAAAAACAAGATGAGTATTTAAACACGCCACATTTTCTCCTATGCTTTCTAAACCTTATTAAATCACTTGGGATCCAAAATCTCAAAGGGTTTGATATTTTTGATCGGGGGATAATTTGTGATTTAATAATGAAACTTGATTAAAGATGATCATTTTGATTAAAGATGATCGTTTTTTTTGTTCAAATGTGCATCTTGCTCTCCATATGTTAAGCTTTCGAATCTCAAGCACATATTGAGGAGCATTTCAAAGAAACTTTTCAAGGTACAAAAAAAAAATTTCTTAAGTTTCAATAAAAAGTACCTTGATTGATTTTCTAATGGTTTCATTATGGCTATATGATCGTGAATGTGCTTCTAAGAACTCTTCTTCTTACCTGTGCAAAACAATTTCAAAAATCACATGCACAAGTTAAGGGGAGCAACTTTTTTAAAAACCACATCCTTTCCCATAAAATATCTTTAACAAAGTATGAAAAATACTAACTTTGATCGGGAAAGTGATGGTGATATCTTTTAGAAATTGTCGATCAATGAATCGAATCTTTCATTCTCAAATCTGAAAGTTTCAAGTCCTCTTGCCTCCATGTGCTAAAACCGTTTCAAATACATTTGATGCATGTGGAGGGGAGTTTTCTCTAAAACTATCAAAAACAATTCGGTATAAAATATTTTGATAATGTATCACGGTACTTGGATTGATTTTTCAAAAGGTTTTTGATTGGTTCCAATGAAAGAAGAACAATACCAAAAGACCGACCAAATTTACTTTATGCATGGAGTTATAAGGATGGTAAGGTTAGGTATTAGTTCCCCGCGATCCATGAGGCGAGGAGGGATCTACCTAGGGACAATCCACTAGATAGAAAAGAGTCCTTAGGTATGATGAAAAAGGAAAAATTGAGAATATGGGAAGAGTCTTGGTTGAGATGAGCTAGTCTGGAATAAACCCAACAAGGTTCTAGTTATGATGTCTCATTAAGCACTGAAGGGTTGAAAGAATGAAAAAAAATTGAATGTGAAAGGGTGAAAAGAAATAGCCCGATAATATATTCAACCTTAGAGAAACCGGGTTCAATACATACTCTGGTTGTTGGTTGTGTTAGGAATTAGAAAATTCCATAGTGAAGTAGCGGTCACCCCAAATATAATCTAGCATAAGTTAGCTCGTAGACATATCGTTATTTATTTGAAGATGTTTATTAGTTAGTTATTTAGTTTAGAGTAACAGAAAAACCGGTCTTTGTGCCTGTGTGGGGTTTTACCCATGGGCGGGTCTTTACCCAGGAGGGCGTGATCCACAGACTATAAATACCCAGAAAGTGATTCGAACTATAAGGTTGGTTTCTTCATCCCAAGGTAGAGTTGGACTTTCTCATTCTCTCACATTAATCTAACCTTCTAAGTTTTTCTCTCTAAACTCAAGAGTTGAATCAATGACTACGAGCTCATACTCTGCAAGATCAATTGAACGATTGTATTCAATAGTATATGAATAGGTTCCGGTGATCTTTCTCAAGTATATGTAATCATCTTTATGAAAGTATTTTTGTTAAAGTAACTCTACATGTTATTTGGTATATAAGAGTTATGTGGTGTTTATGAAATCCATCTCTATAATAATTTAGCTCGGCATATCGTTATTTACTGTTTTATTAGTTAGTTATTTAGTTTAGAGTAACAAGTGGTTTTTTAGGTGGGAGGGTTTTGGTTTGTGAAAGGTGATGTGTTTATTTGAGCAAGAGATCATCTCTTACATAAATTTCTAGTGGTTTTATTTGGTTTGATTTCTTGTGTTAAAGTTTGGGTTTTCATTTTGGTTGATTGTACTTTTGTGTTAAGGATCATCATAAGTGGTTAGGTTGTGATTTGGAAGGCTTGAATCATCGTGGTTGGGTTGTTTTGGAAGGTTGAAAAGTGGTTGGGTTTATATATGGTTTTCAAGCTAGCGACTTAAAAGTTCACGGAGGTTTATATTTTCTTAGTAGCGACTTGCTTCACATTTTTCTTGTAGCGACTTCTTCACATGTTGGAGCTAGCGAGTTAGATCTAGCGAGTTAAAATTACAAGTAGTGGATTCTCCACTACGGGAGCTAGCGACTTTATTAGATAGCGACTTAAAGTACAAGATGTAGAGTTGCTCCCTACGGGTAGCGACTTGTGTCTCGCGACTTGTGTCATGTAGTTGCTCTTTAGCGACAAAAAAATTGGTTAGCGACTTGAGTTACATGTAAGCGAGTTACTACCAAAAATTTGGTTAGCGACTTGCTAGCGAGTTACTACTTAGCGACTTGGGACTTTTCTGTTAGCGACTTAGGGGTGTAGCGAATTAAGGGTTAGCGACTTAGTGCATTAATTTCTAGCGACTTGGTGCATTATCTTAGCGACTTGGGTCCTAGCGACTTGGTTTAGCGACTTGGTTCAAGAATTCTTAGCGACTTGTTGACTTTTACCGACAAAACTTCAAACGGCTATAACTTTTGATCCGTAACTCCGTTTTCAGCGTTCTACCCATCAAAACGACCGTGAGAACGAGGAGAATGTCGCGCGCCGAATAAACTAAAGTTGATTCGGGTAAACCTTCGAGGTCTAAATCCGCTCTGAACAGAAGTTATTGAGGTTTTTATGTTTTTAGACCTAAATTTCTGGGGAAAATCGTGCATAAACCAATCCAAATCTCAACCAAACAACATCTCTGCTAACCCTACAAACATTTATATGTCCTAACACACAATTGTCTATCATTTTGACAATCCATCAGTCATCTTAACACGTTCCATTGGTCATTGCTTAACGGTTTGGTCTTGATTTTAGTAAAATCCCGCGAAGGATTCTATTTCTCGGTTTAAATCATAGACTTGTAAAATCCCGTGCATACTACCACATCATGTCTTATTCTCGACCCGGTGATTTGAAGTGCTTAAATTGTATGATGATGTGGACAACAATGATCTTGTATGCTACCTGAACGATTAAAGATGATTGAATCAATCAATGAGGATATGATATCTCAGGGTTCGGACTCTGTGAAGACGAAATGCACCATCAATGCTACAGAATGCCATGCAAAAGGAAGCAGACATTGAACCTTATCAACAACGTCATTCTCACCTCATGTTACTTCTACCCACATCAATGGAACGAACATGCATTGCCCTCTTTCGTCGGGATTTTTCCACATTACAGGAACTCTGTGTAAACCTAGAGCAATTGGAGCTACAACTTGACAAAGAGAAGGTTCATAAGGATAGTTACAGCGCTGCACTTCAAGTGATCTACAAACACTTTCAGTCATTCATTGAAGGAATTCACATCGATTATGATCAAGACATGATGAAATGTCCTTCAAGAGACACACTGGAATGGACATTAGCGTGTTTACGGAGACACTTATCCATCTCATGGATAATGTGGAGAAGTATATTGAGGAAGTTACTCAGAAAGATGCAAAAGTAGATGAGAGTAGGGTACAGTTGAGAGTTATTTGTGATAAGTTGGGAAATGTATCAGAAAGGTCGGGTGTTCTTTGAATCAGAATCGAAACAACAAAGAATGATGTAACCAGCTTCTCAGTGACTCCTGTCTCACAAGAAGTGGATGGTTATGTCGAGAAAGGCGAATGTATCTCGGGTACAATCAATAAATTGTTGTGTTGAGACCGGTATGGCACGGATGTTGGATCGGTTGACGAATAGAGGCTCGAGCAGATAAGCTTGAAACAGCCAGGTTCATGACTCTTGTTACACATGATGTGGATGCAGATATCGGACCGAAATTGAACAGAGTCATGTAATGAGGTACCCTTCTTTGTTCAACATAGTGCATCAGCGCTAAAGTACTTAAACAAAGCTGATCATGATGCTGAACATAACTTTCATAAATGTTCTTACATGAGCTGAGATTAAGTGTTTCAAAACAAAAGATATAGTTGATAAGAAGGCTTTTGATGAACTTTCAAACAAATTCTCAAATCTTGAAAAGCATTGCATTTCTCTTGAAATCGCGATTCAGAGTAAAGAAGAAAGTTTTCAACTTAACAAACCATGTAAACAACCGGAACTTCACGAGATTCCGTGAACTTTTTTAAATTAACACTTTGAAAGCTCAGCTTCAAGACAAAGAGTCAACCATTTACAATCTGAAGAAACATATTTCTGTCTTGAATGAGAAAAGTAATTTAGTCATGAATACACAAGACATTGATGCTATTATAACAAGAAATAATGAACTGTCAATTTATGTGGCTAAATTACTAAAGGAAAATGAGTCTTTGAGAAAGCATCATATAGAACTAAGTGACTCTGTCAATGATGCTAGAACTAAATCAATAGAACAAACAAACTCTTTGATAGCAAAAACTGATGATTTCAAAGCTCAACTTCAAGAAAAGAGTTTCGCTATTGTTGCCTTAAAAATGAGCTTAGGAAAACTGTAGGGAAAGGTGTGAATACTAAGTTTACAAAACCATCAACCTTGGGGAAACCAGTTTCTCATCCCATTAGAAACCGGTCCATTGTTAGGCAGCCTCCTGCGTTTATATCCGAAAGACCAAAATTTTCAAAAACACGGTTTGCCTCCCAAGTTGATGAGAAACAAGTTTTGTCAAAACCAGTCACTTCACCGGAGTTACCTAAGAATAAGGCTTCTAGCTCCGTTAACCCTCAACACGTAGCCACTTCTACTCCCAGCACCTCTAGGATTAGTTCAGAAAGATGTCAAAACCATGCATTCAAACCCAGAATTCATATGATATGAATGACTTGTGGAAGAACTATTATCTAGAAAAAGCTAGGAAAAGGCACATTCGAAAAGGCGGAATTTTAGGTGCAAAACCTAGGGTGATGAATTCTACGAGATTTCAAAGCACTACTAGTAGTTGTAAACCACTACCTAGAAACACTCAAAAGACTAGGGATTGGCGTACATCTAAGAGTAGTTACGTGCATAAGAATGCTAAGCATGTAGAAAACAAAACTAGAAATTATGAGTCTTTTCCACAAAAGAAACATTTTCCTAATTCACATGCTAAGGTACAATCCCTTAAGACTACTTATGCGACTAAGGTCCAACATGTTGTGAAGCAAAACAAACCAAAAACTTCTCCTAGATGGATACCAACTGCTAAATCTTTGGAAACTAGGAATAAGGATAAGTCTTCCACTGTGCATAAGAAGCCTAACAATCCTAGACCTTGCCATAAGTGGATACCGTCAGGTAGAATGTTTAAGGATGCTGGACTTAGGTGGATTCCTACGGAAAGGCTGTTCTCGATGACAAAATCAAGGTGGACCGTGAAACCTCAAAGGGTTTGGATACTAATGTCACTAACCAATATATATGCAATCAAGCTTGTAATGTTAGTGCAGGTAGACCTTACTGATTCAGTGAATGCCGATCCTTCAATACATGGACTGGTTTAAAGTATGGATAACACAAGGATTGATATCTCATAACTCACGGGTTCAAGTAACTCAATCTTGATATTCTTTCGGATATGACGTATGAACACAACAGTTCATGCCTCGTTCTCCAAAGAAAAGAAATGTGTACGTTTCAGTGCGCATTATCTTCGGAAGAAGAGAAATCTTCTTATGACGTATGAACACATCAGTTCATGCCTCGTAAAGAAAAAAATTATGCGTTTGATCGCATTATCTTCGAAAGAAGATCTTCTTATGGCGTTTGACACATTCAGGCCTCGTACTTCATCATAATGGTGTATGCGCGATAACTCTTGGGCCCGTTCTTCAAAGAAAAAAAAGTGCGCTCTTCGTGGCTTTATCTTCACTAAAGAAATTCTCTCATGAATGGCCATACTCATCTACATTATTCATCAACAAACTTCATGTTTTTCCACGCTCATTCAGTCATCAAGTGGATCTACGTTCATTGGTGTATACTCTTATTCACTTGTTAAATCAAAATGGCAACCGGATGCAATTTTGAGGGGAAAAGTGAATATACTACATGATGATGGATGTTTGAATAATGGTTATATGACTTAATTTTTGATGATGATGAGTGTATATTCTTTTTGATGAAGAGTGAATATACTAAGGATTACTGGGATTCATTGTTTTGATTTTTGACGACTCTCCAACGCCTAATGTTTCACTCACTAAGGATAAATGGGATTTATTGTTTGGGTTTCATTGTTTCAAGAGATGTTTGATGAGTATTTCCAACCGCTAGCGAATGTTGATCATCCAAGAAGTCTGACTCTCAGGAACTCTCGAAACCTAATCTCGATTATTCCTCAAGGTGTTGATAATGATTATCATAATATTGCAGTTGCACTCATGAATAATGATCCGCTCTTTGGTATTCCTTTGCCAAATCTTCACGGTTATTATTCATGAATAATGATCCGCTCTTTGGTATTCCTTCACCAAATCTTCACGAATGTAATCCTCTCTTTGTTTCCTTTGCCATTTCATGTTTGTTCCTCTCATTGTGCACGCTATTAATCAACCACATGAACATTAAGGAAAATGACTACCTCATCCGCTCGAAGACATTATTGGTGAATCTTCGGATCAGTCACTACATGTATACTTTTAGGAAGAATGCATTGATGTTGAGGCATCATTTGTTCTGGTTCATTCAGTGGGTGAATGTACATCCGATTGTATGTTTATTCACGTGTTGGGTATTTGAAATAAGTTGATTACTTTGGAGTTAATCGTTTATCACTTATTTGAGAGTGAAGTTGACCTTCACAAAGGCGTTTTCTTATTTTATCTTGAAGGATGGTTGGATGCATAACTTTCAATGATAACTTGCTCGTGATTGAATTTAAGTTGAAGACTTGGTTTATCTAGTTACCAGTCGAGGCTGGATGGTTGAAGACACGGTTAACTATCACTTCAGGAGTTACGTTGTTTTACTGTGTGACACGCTTATATCGTTGTGGATAATGCAAGAGAATGTTAATGTCTCATACTTTGATTGAGTATTGAGTACTTAAGAGATTTGCTTGGTGCATAAATTCTCGACACCGTTCTTCCATCTTTAAGTGCAAGCTTAAAGACAAATCTGGGGAATTCGACTTAGTTTCAAGTTTGGTATATTGGGTTTTCTTCACGGTGGTCACTTCAAATTGTCTACATATGGGTTGATAAAGATAGTCAGAGAGAGAGTTTATGTAGCAGTTGATTCTCACAGGATTCATTTGGGCTATTTGAGTTCTTCTCACAAGATTTCAAGTTTATGGATATATTATGTTACTTGATTGTTCGGTTGGAAGAAATATGAAGAATATTTGGAGCGTGAGATAATCGCCTATCGACATCTTATAAACGGTTTATGATAAAGTGCTTTCGGTTATATGCACAACATGTTCACTTGATCGAGCTAATTCAGTTATTTAAGAGTTGACATCCACAGAGATGATTAGTGACTCAACATGTTACATGGATGTCATCGTCTCTACTCTTGTTGGGTACATGTGTACATTATGTGATGATTGGTTATATGTTATATAACTGGAATGCACTTGGTAAAATGAAGATGTTGATATATTGTTCCCTAAATAGACAACTGGTCAATCTTGAAGAGTAAGGTGTACATCGGGGATGCCAACTTGAGTTCATGTGATCGGTTAAATGTCAGTTAATCGGTTTGATAACCAGAGATGATCAATGTTTCAACTTGTTACTTTCGGTGTTCTCGTGTTCTTCGGTCTTGAGCTTCAATCAATGAGACCGCTTTGTATTCAACTCTACTTCTTAAGGAAATGGTCTTTATTCGATGTTTGTCGGTTTGGGGGAAGGATACCAAAGATTCAAATTGAAGGCTCATGTCTCGACGATTTTCTTAGAAGCCTCGAATGCTTTGGTGGTGAAGTTTAAGAGATGTTGATTCTATTTCTTTTACAAGCGTCTGAACGATATCTTTAGCTCGGTACTCATTTCATCATTCTCTTAAACTAATTTATCTCTTGTAAATATTTATTTGAAAAACAAAATACAAAATTATAAAACCTTCAAAAAATCAAATAGAAAAATATAAAACTTTCAAAATCCATAAAAATCTGAAAAAAATTGAAAAATACCAAAAATATTGTTTTCTCAAGACATGTCTTCTGGTATCGATAACATCTACGGTCTTAGAAATGTCATTCAATAATGGCACGGGACCATAGATGAAGTTCGAGCAGGAGGTGTAAATATTCTTTTCTAAACATGTCCAAAAAAAAGATAAACTAAAGTGCAGTTACTTGATTTGTAACCCGTGCTTAAACTATGGTTTGCTATTATTTGAGATAGCAACGTTCTTTCAAAGAAAGGAAAGTGCTTTAGCTAAATCAATTTTCAAATATTTCGTGCACTTATCCTAAAATACATTGAGGAAAGTATGTCGAAGGACTATTGTTCCTACACAAATGTTTTTCCGTCTAAAATTCTTCAGAAAAATATTTGTTGTATTTCAAAATGGTGGTAAAATGAGTTGCTTGATAAATCAATCGGATCGAGAGTTTTTATAATTATTAATTGAAACTCAATCGATGACTTCAGGCACTTTTAAAACTTTTCAAGAAAAGAGTCATTGATTGAAGGGGAGAATGTTTTCAAATTTATATCATCTAACGGACTTTCTTAATTATCCTACGTTCTTAATTAAAAATGATAATTGCCTATGTTGAAGGACTAGGAATTTAGGATATGATTGTTAGGTTTAGATGATTAGAGTTTGATTAACATAAACCCATGCCTTATATGATTGATTGATTATGTTGAATTGACTTTAATTAGTCGATTCTTGTTATGGGTGATGTGACCACCATATATCGTATGTGTGTTCACTAGCATATGCGGTATATTGGTTATAAAGATGTTCCCGATCCGGATCTCACTATTGATGATGATTGGATGCCGAAAGGAAAGGGTAACTATCTCTTGGGTTGACAAATGAAGAAACGGAGCTTAATTGGACTTCTATGGAGAGTTGGCATAAATGCAGCGAAAGAGGTCTCCTTGCATCCAGATGGTTTTCTTCAAGTGATTGAAGAAGCGGAGCTTAATTTGACCTCAGTTGGCATTCAAAATGCAACGAAAGAAGAAGTCTCACTGCATCAGCAGACGGTTTTCTTCCAAGCCCTACTGCAACAACAAATCAACAAAAGCTGCTCAACCACCTAACGTATCTTTGTGCAGGATACCATTTTTAAACAATTTTGAATAATTTGATTAAATTGTTTTGAAAATGGAAAATATTGTTTTGAAAATATATTGGACTAATTTTTGAAAATCACAGGACTTCTTGTTATCAAAACCTAAGTCACTCAATTATTGACTTCTATCATGGATTGAGGGAGAGAGTGATTTAAAATAAAATATTTTCAAACGATGTTTCTTCACAAAAGTTCCGTCTTGTGCGATAATAAGTGGTGATCTAAAGATTTAATGTTATGTCATGGTATGATTTTTCTTTTGAATCAAGGTCTTTCAAAATGAAATTTTTACTGTTCTTGTTTGATTGTGAAATAATTTTATTTTACTTAAAAGGTCTCTTAAAACTATCATACCTGACACTAACAATCTTTAATGTCGAAAAACTGTTCCTATCTGTCATCTTTTCAAATTAAATTTTGCCGTCTTTCCCCAAAGTTTTCTAAATGATTTAAATCAATTGGGATCACAAATCTCAAATGGTTTGATATTTTGATCGGGGTAGAGATCGTGTTTTAAATCTCAAATCTGTTTTAAATGGAATTGGTTTTAGTCCTTTAAAGGCACTCCTGCCTCCATGTGCCAAACGATTTCAAATACACAATGCACATGTTGAGGAGGAGGATTTATCAAAACCAGGATGAGTATTTAAACCAGGACACATTTTCTCCCATGTTTTCTAAACCTAATTAAATCACTTGGGATCCAAAATCTCAAAGGGTTTGATATTTTTGATCGGGGAAAATTTGTGATTTAATAATGAAATTTGATAAAGGTGATCGATTTGATGAAATTAATTGCGGTGCTCTCTCTCATATGTGCTAAACTTTCGAATCTAGAAGCACATATTGAGGGGAACAAAACCATCGAGGTACAAAAGTTTTTAAAGAGATTTTAAAATTTTACCTTGATTGTGTTTCAAATGGTTTTCTTAATGGATTTGTGATTGTGGATGTGCTTCAAAGAACTCTTGCCTCATGTGATAAAATGTTTAAAATATCCTATGCACATATTGAGGGGGAGAATTTACCATGAAAATCAAATGGCGTTTTCTATGAAAATTGTGATCAAAGAAAATATTTCAAAGTCCTCTTGCCTCCATGTGCTTAACAATTTCTAAATCATGCACATGTTGAGGGAGGTTTTCTAAATGATCAAAACTATACAAAATGCTTTGATCTCGTATCACAAGTACCTTGATTGTTTTTCCAAATGATTTTTCAATTGGTTTCATGAAGGAAAGAACAATACCAAAAGACCGACCAAATTTACTTTATGCATGGTGTTATAAGGATGGTTAGGTTAGGTATTCGTTCCCACGATCCCTTGAGGCGGAGGGATCTACCTAGGGGACAATCCACTAGATAGTGTAGAGTCCTTAGGTATGATGAAAAAAGAGAGAAAAATGAGAATATGGGAAGAGTGCGGATGAGACAGCCGAGCTAAATCTGGAATAAACCCAAAAAAGTTCTAGCTATGAAGTCTCGGTAAGCACTGAAGGGGTTGAAGAATGAAAAGAAGAATGATAAAGGGTGAAAAGAAATAGCCCTCCAATAATTCAACCTTAGGGCAGAAACAGGGTTCAATTCATATGCTCTTGGTGATTACTAAGGTAACACTATTGAAGACAAGACATCATGGACCCGGTGATCGCCTGCACTAAACTTCTCCAAACCACTCAAGTTCCTCTTAAAAGGGCTTGTTTCATTCTCACGGGGAATCGACATAATCTATCGACTTTCTCTTAGAGATGGTTGATATTGAAGTAGGAGTCCCTCTCCCTAGTCTCCGGCACAGGAACCAAATGTGCACTATTGAGTCTAGAGCCAAGAGATCATCCACAATATCTCATTAGGACACTAAATTCTTGAAGACTTGCTTTTTCACACAATGTGGAAAGTAAGTATATATTAAGAGTCCTACGCATTATCCTTGTGATATTGCCAGAACATCTGAGTGGTATGTAAAAGTATTCACGATGAAGATGGAAATCCTTCTAGAGCCAACATCAAACAAGCTCTTGGTGGGTGACATGTGAGATTTTGCAAAAGATCAAGCTTGTGACAACTGGATAGAAACAATGGGGAGATTCATTCTTGAATTAACCTTGGTCGAGAATGGAATTGTGAATACTTTTGGAAAAACCGTTGATGTGCAAACCTTCTTTTCTCTAGCACGTCGAATGTGTACTTATGTTTTCAAATTCAAAAAAGTATCTCTGATTGAAAAAAAATACTTTTGGAAAAACCGTTCGATGTGCGAATCTCTCTTTTAAGCTAGCATGTTGAATGTGTACTCATTCTAATATAAAAGTATTTTGTTGAAAATTGATCTTTCTCATAAAACCTTCGTCGTATTGCAAAACTCTTTCTTCGAGCAATACGCGATTGTTTTCAAATCATTTTCATCAATCGGTGAATCTCAATTATTTGGTTCACTCACTCCGTGTTGTCTTCTTTGAGAGCGTTCGGTTTGAGACAGTGCGAAACCACCTGTCAAGGAGATTCTTAGGAATCCTACGATCCGCAGGATGCGTACTTGTACTGCGATCAGCGGGGAACCGTGGGCGTGTACCTCATTCAGCGAAAGTGATCAAAGACACTTTTCGTGTGTTTTATTGCTATGTTAGCTGCGGTACATTTGGACGATTCGCGTGATCGAGAATTGAGTCAATCCAAAGCGCATGCTCATGCATCCACACTTAATTTGAAGAAATCATGACGATGCATATCTACATAACTGGCTCGATATTTCTATACTATGTTCGTGTTTATTGCTGCAAATATCATGAACCGTAAGGCTTCCGCTACTCGATGGAAGATGTCATGATTCATAACTGTGAGCATGTCGGTCCGAAAGTCACAACTTCACATGATGGCAACACAATAAAGGGTGATCCAGAGATTTCTGTGGCTGATGATCTCAATGAAAGCTCAAAGATCATCAAAGATGTGGATCAGTTAAAGGCCTCCACTGAAAGTACAAACCACTCGGACTATGAAGAGTCACTGCTAAAGCACAAAGATGCTGAAGTTGAAGAATTAAAGTCTCGAGCTCAAGACGAAGATTAAATAGAATGCTAGGATTCAAAATGTAAAACATGGGGTGACCTCCCTAAGGGGGAGATTGTTAGGAATTAGAAAATTCCATAGTGAAGTAGCGGTCACCCCAAATATAATCTAGCATAAGTTAGCTCGTAGACATATCGTTATTTCTTGTTTTATTAGTTAGTTATTTAGTTTAGAGTAACACCGTGGAGGAAGGGCCGGTCTTTACTTGTATGCCGATCCACCGATCCAGAAGGAGGGCGTTTAGTTTGTAACTATAAATACCCTCTACCTCCCAAGGTAGAGGGTTGGACCATTCATTCATCTTAATCTAACCTTCTAAGTTTTCTTTAACTTTCTCTCTCTAGAAAGGTTCCCACTTTCTCTCTCTAAACTCTACATAATTCGAACCATATATTGTTATGTGATGTGTTTATGAAATCCAATATGTTACAGGTTGTTACCAAGGTAACACTGGTATTGAAGACAAGACGTCATGGACCCAGTGACGTACTGCACTACAACTTCCCAAGCTACTCAAGTTCCTCTTAAAAGGTCTTGTTTCATTCTCACGGGAACCTACATAATCTATCAACTTTCTCTTGAGATTGATATTGAAGAAAGTGAATCAAATCTGGTCAAACCAAGCAAATCATCTAATCCTTCAGTCTAAAAATTAATGAAGACTGTTGTTTCACACAATGTGGAAAGTAAGTATATATTAAGAGTCCTACATTACATTATCCTTGCGGAACATCCGAGTGATAAGTGACAATATTCACGATGAAGATGGAAAGCCTTCTAGAGCCAACATCAAACAAGCTCTTGGTGGGTGACATGTGAGATCTTTTCTAAAGATCAAGCTTGTGACAACTAGATAGAAACAATGGGGCGATTCACTCTTGAGTCAACCTTGGTCCAGGAAATGAATTGACGAATACTTTTGGAAAAACGGATGTCAATCTTCTTTTCTCTAGCGCATCGAATGTGTATTCATATTTCAAACATAAAAAGTATCTCTGATTGAAAAAATGCTTTTGGAAAAACCGTTCGATGTGCAAATTTCTTTTCTCTAGCACATCGAATGTGTACTCTTTTCAAATACAAAAAATATTTTTTGATTGAAAATTGATCTTTCTTATAAAACCTTCGTCGTATTGCAAAACTCTTTATTCTAAGCAATAAGCGATTGTTTTCAAATCATTTTTCATCAATTAGTGAATCTCAATTACTGGTTCACTCCTCCGTGTTGTCTTCTGAGACGTTCGGTTTGAAACGGCTGAAACATTATGAAACCTGTTAAGGAGATTCTTCGAATTATACGATCACAGGCAATAATTGTAATGATCAACGGGGAACCGTGGGCGTGTACTCAATTCAAAAGTGATCAAAGACACTTTCGTGTGTTTTATGCTAACATTGTTTGCGGGTACATTTGGACGTTCAGTTGTCAGTGAGAGTCAATCCAAAGCCACATGCTCACAGAATCCACACTTAATTGAAGAAATCATGACTGGTGCATATCTACATGTAACACCCCCAAATTCGGTATACGCAGCGGAATTAAGTTTGGGGTATTACTTCATGGAGCACAGTCATAATAATAGATAAACGGCTCAAAAGAGACGTTTAAATAAAAAAAGTTATCATTCATTTATTTAAATCAGAGTTTTACATAATAAAGGTCCCAACGGAAATTCGGAAGTACATAGTTTTATTCTTGTGAATGATAACAAAATGGGCGCCCTTTTTAAAGAAAGTCCATAGCCACTCCGTGCCAGATCGTGCTCTAATTTCCTGAGATAAAACATGCTAAAAAGTCAACACAAAGGTTGAGTGAATCCATAGTGTTTGAATAATAATCAGTTGAACACAAGATAAGCATTAGTAAAATCAGTAATATTGCGATCTGATATATTGCCCTAAGTCTCATGACACGCAAACCTTAACAGTACGGCGTCATAATAATGAAGTGAGTTACAAACACCATAATGATGATGTGAGAAACAATGCCCTCCGGTAGTATTTTGCCATTCTCCTAGTATTCTCAAATAACGTGCATTTGGTTACCTATCCGGCTAACACAAATGGGGCGTCAACTGCCAATAGATCTATTCACGATATTCGCGTTCACTCGCAAAGTGATTAATGGTTCATGATATGAGGGGCTTTTAGTGGCCTTGATATACAAGCAATATCAATCATGATAGCATACAGAAAAATACTTGTGTTCGGTTGTTGTAGCATGTATCTCCCCACAAGTTTTGAAAACAAATAAGTAAGAGTGGACTATGCTCACCTCGGTGTTATCGTAGTCCGGATGGAAAACAAATTAGATAATATGAACAAACCGCTCGACCCTTGACACGGTTGGTATATCATGTATTTAGTATTCGTGTTCAAGTTTATGCGACGATAATGTTCTTTATAACATGAAGTCTCTACAAAAATTTAATATACTTATCATACTTATTATTATGAATCAAATGATTAATAATAAGTTTTTATCAAAACCAAAGTTGTTAAATATTTTATGTTTCCAAAATGTTATAATTTATAATTTTAAGTATTTACAGTTTTTACCCTTGTACTTTCAAAAATGACACTTTATACCCTCAACTATGGGTTATTGACAAAATCAGCCCTTATATGACTAACTTCACAGAAATTACATTTTTAATCCAAAGGAACTTTATTTTACAAAAATTACAATTTTCATGCTTAAAATTTTATAAGAGAAATTTACTAGTTTTTGACCTAAAAGTACGAGTGGATAAAGGCGAGACCTTAATAGGTTTTTACTACATTCTTGATCCTTTCAAGAGTTTTTCTGGTGGTCTTTCTAATGGTTCAAACTAGAGGTTTTAAGCTCTTACGGTTTGGTCACAATAATTTTCCAAAGTAGAGGGGTTATGTGCTTTTTGTTGTTTTTGGGCGATAACGGGGCTAAAAGAGGGCATATTTTACACGGGACAAGCTAGTGTTCCTACATCACATTTGACCCTTTAAACACTAGGCTGTAAGCCCTTCTAAATGGTATAAGTCTCATGTCCTAGTTCTCTTTGATTAGAAAGATACAAGTCGAACATGGCACGGCTTGGCCCGCAGCGTTTTATGAAAATTTTAGTTTTTAACTATATCCTTTGCATGCGACCTTGTGAAATATTGTTTTACCCATTTCTAATGTCTCTAATACAGTTCCTAATCAAATTTATCAAAAATCCCACGTTTTCCTATATATTTGTTGTAAAAGCTTTTGGCATTTATGACTTTTGACCAAATTGATGGTCTTTTTTAGAGATAACGACTAGGCTTTTTAGGGTCATGAGGCGTTTGTAGTATCCCGGTGGTCTTTACAACGGTACCTTGGATGACCCTAGTACTTCTAACACAAAGTAGATAAATGCGGGGCAAGTTGGGGGGTAAGGCCTGTTTTGGCGAAATTTCAGTAGGGGAAAAGTAAAACATGCATTTTATTTAGTATAGACCTATAGGGTGTTGGTAATTAGATTAGATATTTATTTTACTTGTTAAATGGGCTCCTAACATGTTCTAACATTTAAGTAAAACTTATTACAAATAGGTGTTTGTCTATGGGATGCTTCAATTACAGAAAGGTTACAGAAAGAACATGAAACATGATTTTAACTTTGTTTTTCCACAAAACACTAATCTATAGTTAATTATATGTTTTATTAAATGTTTATAATGACTAAAGAAAAGAGTGTGAGTGTACTTACAAGCTTATGAGTTGTGTGTCTCAAACAAACGCCTATATGGCTGCTAAAGGTCACCAAGTTACTTCACACCTTCCAAGCTCTAGCTTAGCCTTCTTTTACACTAACTAAGGTCTAAATTTCAGAATGTTTGTGAGTATAGGAGGGTTTATATGGGGCGTATGATATATAGGTAATATGGTATCATGTGTGTGTTTGCATGAGACTCAAAAGGAAAGGTGTATGGGGCGTTATATATAGGCCTTGAGATGCATGGACTTCCAAGTGATATGTCACCATGTCTCACAAGGGAAGAGACATGGTGATGTGTTCTATTACACATGGAGGGTAGAAATGGATGTAAGGGGAAATGGATAGGTGTACCAAAACACATGGGAGGTTCATATGCATTCAAGGGAACATGAGGAAGTGTGGTAAAACTCTAGCCAAGAGTTTTACCCACTAAAATTGACCATGGTAATATTTCAAAGTAAAAGAGTGAGGTGTAACTTTTATATGCAAGTAAGTAGTTTGTGGCTAGGGTTCTTACATGTACTACAAGGTAACTAAGTAGTAACTTGGTTAGTTAAATTTTAACTAGGGTAAATGGGGGTTAGGCATATGGGGTAGTAACTAGGGCTTTTATTGTTGTACTTAAGTGGTAAATGGTAAGTACATGGTTAAAGTTTCTAATTTACTTTAAGTAAAATATAATTTAGGTTAATTTGTATGTAAATAATAAAAGTAATGTCTTAAGTTTGGTGCTTTAATATTTGTACATTAGCATTGTTTAGTTGTACCTACCAAAAATAAAATATATTTTTAAGACTTGCGCTTGAAAAGTTTGTACAATGTGCTTAAAATTAAGTACACCAAGGTTTACAATGAATCTTATATTAAATGAATACTCTTATGCATTAATGACTTGTACATTGGTTTAATAAACTTGTACCTTGGAAATTGGTAAATGTTTCATTTATATCTTTAATTTTAGTTTGTGATTTTATTTACATAAAATCATAAGATTTGCATATTAGAGTTTTAACCGGGAAATGCCTTGGAGTTAGGGTTTTATGTTTTACACTTGTACATTAAGTTTAATGGTTTGTACATTAGGGTTTATGACGTAGTATCGAAATTATTATAAATCAATACTATAAGAAAACCCTAATTTACTTAGTGACATTTTATTGGAATTGACGCTAATATCATAAAGATTACTTTATACCGGACATCCCGTATGTTATGTGAAAGCACAACTAGCATGGATGACCATGTCGGTAAATTTTAAGTATGCCATTGTTATGAGACTTCCATTGTCACTTAAGAGTGTCTATAGCAAAGGCATTAATTGTGAGAGTGAGCAGTTTGTGAGTACGGCTTATTATCTAGTCGTAGGAAAAAAATTGTGCGTAGAAAAATAAATTACTATTAGTATAAAGGTAGATTTTTACCGGTGGTTACACTACATAACCTGGTTATGATATTTTTATACTATGCTTCTGCTACACTGCTGCAAATATCATGAACCAAGATAAAAGCTTACTCTCGATGGAAAGATGTCATGATCCAGAAAGTGTGAGCATGTCGGTCCGAAAGTCACCACATCACATGATGGCAACACAATAAAGGGTGATCCAGAGATTTCTGGTGGTGATGATCTCCATAAAGCTCGAAGATCATCAAAGATGTGGATCATTCAAAGACCTCCACTGAAAGTACAAAATAATCGGACTCTGAAGAGTCACTACAAAAGCACAAAGAATGCGGACAATGAAGAATTGAAGTCTGAGCTCGAACCAGAAGACAAAATAGAATGCTAGGATTTGAAATGTAAAACATGGGGTGACCTCCCTTAGAGGGAGATTGTTAGGAATTAGAAAATTCCATGTTAAAGTGTCGGTCACCCCAATTATGATCTAGCATATGTTAGCTCGTAGACGTGTAGTTATTTACGTTATTTAGTAGTTTATTAGTTAGTTTGTTGCGTAGAATAGTTTAGTGTAACACCGTGGAGGAAGGGCCGGTCTTTACCCACTGTATGCCCGATCACAGTCCGATAGGAGGACGTATACTTTGTAACTATAAATACCCCTTCCATCCTTGGAAGGGGTGTGGCTTCTTTGAATCTAACCTTTCATATTTGTAAAGCAACTCTCTTTCAAGAGCCTCCTCTCTACTCTCTTCATCTCTCTAATGGCTTTCTTATTTAATCATTGTCCTAGACCACCCGAATCATCAAAAAACATAATATTCACGATCCTACAAAATAGCTAAAACAAAATAAGCAACTCCTAACCTGCTTATGAAACACGGGTTTTATGCTTTGTTCAAAACAGAAAAGCATCCGATGTTTGGAGGGAAAAAGTGTTTTTCTACTTAAAAGAAATCCGGAGGAAAAAAAAAAAAAAAAAGTGAACCCAATTGCCAAACACCAAACCAAGTAGTTTCCGACTAGTTCGTCAAACCTGGAGGACCATTTATATAACCTTTTGTTTTGTAAAGCTATCCGACACCGTTTAATTTATTTAGGGCTCATCGTCTACACTTCAGTGCAAGACTAACGACGGTACCACCACCTCTTCAGGTACGCAACTTTACAAATACGATTTATTCTATCCTAATTTAAAACAAAATTAGGGATGTTCGTCGATTTGTCTATTCATCTGCCACCGGTGCTCTTGCTGGTCTCATTCTCTTCCGTATGTTCCTTTTTTTAATCATTTCATTCAACTTCTTGATATTCGTAACTTTATCTTTGATAAAGATTCATACCCACTTTGTTGACTGATTATGAAATTAGGAGCTTTTCGTACAGAGAGTTAACCTTAGGGTTATGGGTTTGTGCTGTAAGATTTCAACATTCTAGTTTTCTGGTAGTTAAGTTTTTTATAATTAGGGATTTTTTTTTTTACTTTTTTTTAATTATTATTATTATTATTATTTTTAAATTTGGGTAACCATGGTTTCTGACTTTTTGGCGGACTAATTTACGGCCCGCTGCCACACATGCTTGAACCGGTTAAAGCCCTCCCCTTTTTTGTGAAGGTTGGCGTGGCCACTGGCCACATCAGAATTGTTCGCACCAAGCTCTCTCATTTTAGTGATGATATTCGTAAGCTTTTTACCACTAGGCCACCACTGAAGGGCTAATATTAGGGATGTTGCAGTTGGGTTTTGATGATTATTAAGAAATCATGTTTTGGGGGTTTCTTTCATGTTAAAAAAAAAGGTTGTTAAGTAAAGTGACTAGTTAACCTCAGTGGCGGATCTAGAAATTCTATATAGGGTGTGCACGATATGTACTTGATAATTTTGTTTTTTCGGCTCAAAGATTTTAAGGTCCAAGTCGGGTTTTACGGGCCGGGTTTCCCAAGATTTTTTTTTTAAATCGGAACTTTATGGTCACATTTTTAGACGTTTTTATGTTAATAATCAACTATTAACAGTTTTGAATTTATTTCTTTTGTTGGCAACTTATTATTGTTCGTGTTCATTGTGTATTTTAACATTTTACTTGTCTCCAAACACTAGAAAAGACACATACTATGAAGAGGTGAATTAGTGTAAAAACATTTTCTAAGCGCAATTCGTGTAAATGAATGTGTCCATAATGTAACAACATTAAATCATTTATCACAAAAAAATAACGTTAAGGCTTAAATAAAATATTCATCCAAAATTCCTAATTGCAATTTATGACACCTAAAATTTCCTAAATATTGAGTATTAACTACATGGGCTTGAAAAAAACAACTGGGCCAATGTCCAATTTATAAACAATTCGACCAGAAATGTAAAATCCATAAGGCTCTTTGACCTACTTACTTCCTTTTGCAGTCTCCTTCAACTGACGTCAAACGACAGTGGTTCTTTTATTCTTTTTCCTTTTGTCATGAACAATAGTAAGTTAAATTAAGGTATGCACTCATATTTTTCCAGTGTTTTAAAGGGTATGCACTCACAAAATCTGCAGTGTATATTGTAGTCACTTCTGTAAATATCAAATTTTTTCACACTACAAGAAATTTACACAGGGTATGCACATGCATACCCTGTGCTTAAGCTAGATCCGCCCCTGGTTAACCTAATGTTACTGTTGTGTTTCGTTTGTAAATTTAAGTGTTTTACCTTTTGATATGGCTGTAGCTGAAATACTGGTTGTGTTGAAATTTTAGATTTAGGGGTGTCTATGTTAACGGAATGGTTTGTTAGCTTATACTGGTTGTTTTGATTTGGTTTCACCTTTTTTATATGTGCAATTTGTTTGTTGTTTATCTAGTGTCACAGACTAGGGGGCTTAAGTTAGGCTTTTTTTTTTTTTTTTTTGATAAATTTACACTATGCACAAATAATTAACTCACACTTTTATTATTATGCAGGTGTTTGTTTATTCTAGTTAAGAAAAGTAATCCACTTAAACATTCAGTTAACCTTCTTTTTCGTCGAATATGGATATCGACGAAGACCAAAACCCTAACCCTAACTCCACATTATCACCACCAAACACAATCACACCAACTGAATCTTCACTTCCACCAATTCCACCAATTGCTCCAATTCCAACCCCAGCCGTACCGCCAATCGCCCCAATCCCACGGCCACCGATTCGTCCGGTAAACGGCGAAACCACGAAAAAAGATGACTCCAATGATGAGGATGATGATTCTGGTCCGGAATATGAGGTTTCAGAGGAGAGCAGGTTGTTTAGAGAGAAACAGGAAAAGGCGAAGCAGGATTTTTTGATGAAGCAACGTGCGGCTGCGTTAGCTGTGCCGACGAATGATAAAGCGGTGAGGTCGAGGTTGAGGAGGTTAGGTGAGCCGGTGACGTTGTTTGGTGAAAGGGAGATGGAGAGGAGAGATAGGTTGAGGATGATAATGGCGAGGCTTGATGCAGAAGGTCAGTTGGAGACGTTAATGAGGGTTTTGGAGGAGGAAGAAGGTGCGGGGATGGAGGATGGTGCGGGTGGTGGTGAGGATGAAGGTGAGGCGATACAATATCCGTTTTATACGGAGGGGTCGACGGCGTTGTTGAAGGCGAGGTATTGGATTGCAAAGGAGTCGGTTTTGAAAGCGGCGGTGAGGTTAGGGAGGGCGAGGAGGAAGAGAGATGATCCGGATGAGGATTTGGATGCTGAGATTAATTGGGCGTTGGAGAATGCTAAAAGTTTTGATATGGATTGTAGTGAGATTGGTGATGATCGGCCGCTTTCCGGTTGCTCGTTTTCGTCTGATGGCAAGTTTCTTGCTACATGGTATGTCCTTTATCTTTTACTTTATGTTCATAAAATTAGTAAATGGTTATAAGTTATAACTACATTTTATATACAACTCTGCATAGAACATATTATTCGAAGATTAGAGTATTAGGCTATAAATGTATCCAAGTGTTTGGTGGCCAGCCATACAAGTTTAGTGCTGTAAAACAGGATAGTTGCAGGGGTTTGTATTTCAAATCGATAGGATCAATCGGCCTTCAGGCCTTAGTTGGAGCGATTAGTTATGGTGGTGACCGGTAAATTTAAAAGCGATAGACGGGCCATTTAAAATGTTTTAACAGATGGGCCCAAAACCCAACAATATGATAATTAATAATGGGCTTTACACAAACACAAATATATGTTTTTAATCTTGAAGAACTTGTTAATGTTTTAAATCTTTATAACTTAGCACATTTTCAAAGTCATTCATATTTATATGAGAAATTAATATTATTACTTATTGGGTCATCAGGCGAAGCGTAAATTTTTTGAAAGTGGCAAGCTCTAATGTGACATTGATACAAGTTTAGTGCTGTAAAACAGGATAGTTGCAGGGGTTTGTATTTTAAGGGCATAGTTATTAGTTACTAAATTTACCTATAGACGGGACCCACTGTAGCATATCATATAAGAAACTGAGCAGTCATCCTGGAAGCTAATGACAATCTTTAATTGATGAGTAGTGAGTTTTGGTCTATACATGACTAATAATTAATGTTTGAAACCTAAATTTTTCATAGGTCAGAATGTTAGTCAACCATGGTCTTTTGTTTCTTAATAAGGTTTATAACAGGTTTATAACAGGTTTCACCTCAGATGGAATTTCTCTTTAGCTAGAGCTAATCTCTCTTTCTCTTCCTTAGTCTCCTTGGAGGGTTCCTTACCAAACCTGTCGTAGCTTATCGGAATCCCAAAGTCTGTACTCTGTTGAACTTAGTTGCTAAGTCTTGATAGACTTGGTTTTGAGCTAAACACACTAGTTATTGCACACTTTCAAGAATATCAACTGCGTATATCGGGTCCCCAAAATATTCGTAGATGCTTATTTTAAGTGCCTAGGTCTGTCACAATGTGTGATCCATTTATGGTATTACACATTCCTCAGCAACACTTCTATTATAGACCATCTGTTGTGATAATTAGGACGTCTCGAACTTACCAGTTACCACTGGTTCATAGATTACTGATACGAACCAAACTAGCAAATATTATTAAAAACAAACGATTGCAAAAATAAAGTAAGAAAGATAGGTTCTACAGTTCGAGATTGTAGACTCTCCCCTGTCAATTGACTACCCAGAATTCTGAATACCCTCTCCAGACCCTCAGGGTTCTATTTATAATCCCACTGAAACTTTCAGAACAAGAAACAGTGATAAAAGGAATTAACTATAGATAAAGAAACTAATAAACTAATTTAACTCTTCCATCCCACGAGTATTATTAATTGCCTGGAGCTCCCTTGACTTGTTTAAAATTAAAACGCCTCTGATACTTCTTTTCCCATCTTTTACCATCATTTGTATCATTACCCCCATATCCTAGAACCACCTTGTCCTCAAGGTGAAAATCTGGAAATTGATGTAGAACAGTAGCTACTGGTTCCCATGTATCGTCGTGTTCAGGTAATTTTTTCCAACGAATCAACACTTCCTTATCACCACTCTTAGTCTTTCCCTCCCGAATGCCCATTACCGCTTCTGGCTGAATGAGCATTTCCATTTCATCAGATAACCCTTCAGGAAGATCATGGGCCTCGACTTTGTTACCAATTACTTTTTTTAGCTGAGAAACGTGGAATACCGGGTGAATTTTCGCTCACGCAGGTAAATTTAACTTGTAAGCTACCTTCCCAATTTGCTCTAATACTTCATACGGTCCATGATACCTTGGTGCCAGTTTTTCGTTACGACGACGAGCAACTGATTGTTGGTGGTAAGGCCGTGATTTTAAGAATACCTTCTCACCAATCTCAAGTTTGACATCTCTCCTATGAACATCTGCGTATGCTTTCATACGTTGTTGTGCCTTAGACAATTGATTTTTTAATTCTTCCAGAATCAGATCTCGTTCCTCTATTGATCCACTTCAAATGCAGGGGTTGGTTGGCTACCATAATGCACCAAACGAGGTGGGTCGCGACCATAAAGTATCTTGAAAGGGGTAGTGTGGCCGAGGAATGATACGAAGTATTGCCAGTACTCTGCCCATGGAAGCCACTTGGGCCATTGTTTTGGCTTCTTAGAGGTGAAACACCTCAAATACGTCTCGATGCTCCTGTTAACCTCTGTTTGACCATCCTTTTGTGGATGATATGCGGTGCTAAACCTAAGTTCGGTGCTTTGTAGTCGAAATAATTCCCTCAAAAATTACTCAAGAACACTTTATCTCGATCAGACACAATAGAACTAGGGATTCCGTGTAATCGAACTACCTCTCGTAAAAATGTGGCAGCCACGGTGGCAGCCGTGTACAGATGTTGCATTGGAATAAAATGGCCATATTTACTTAATCGGTCGATGACAGCCAAAAGGACTGTATATCCATCAGACCTGGGTAAACCGTCTATGAAATCCATAGATAATTCATCCCAAACTTTGTTCGGCAATCCTAACGGTTGTAATAACCCAACAGGCAACAAATTTGAATTACTTATTACGCTGACCATAGTGAAATCTCAAAGGCACGATTTTTCGTCACGGATGCGCCCGTTCCCAAATGCGAACGGGTTTCAAAGCTGATGGATCGCGTTCAATTCGCCCATCAATTGCGTTGAAACTGGTCAACGCCGCGTTCCATGTCGATGGTCGATAGATCAATCCGGGCTTCAAATCGTTTAGGAGCGTTTTACAATGAATTAGCCCATAAAGGATACGTTTCTTGTATTATTCAACTGGGATACACCGATTTTTATATATGGAAGCCATGGAGGAACGGGGTATAGTAAGGAAAAAAACACAATACGAAAAGAAAGAGAATAATAAAGAAGTAGTAGAGCATCTTTTGTTTTGTAATGCTATCACGTGGGTTGGGTGACAAAGTACAAATAGAGTCCTTTCTCTAATATTTTTATATTTTATGGAGTAGCTTGTTTTTATTTTTGTTTGTGGATAATTTTATTTAACATAGACGTATAAACTGATGTTTTTTTTTACTAAAATTTTTGTTAGGAAGATAATTTAATGGTTAAGAGTTTTTAATTGATGATTGTAAGTCATATTTGTTTAAATTTTTGAATCTTGTGTAATATTTTTTTGAAAGATAATTTTCCATACACTAACATAGTATAGAATATATTAACTTTACTTTACTTTTTTTTTTTTATATGGGAAACTAATATTATTACGTATTGGGTACACCGTACCATGTTATATATTTTGTCGTATCGAAATGAGCCTACCCCCTAGTGTATCGAATTTTAGAAAGTGGCGATCTGCGTTCCCGATCCTCGTTCCCGTACCGGAGCGTACCGCGATCTATGTGACATTGACGCTGACAAGTGTCGCACTCGGAAACAAACTTAGCTATATCTTGTCTCATTGCTGCCCAGTAAAGTTCAGAAGCCATACGTTGGTACGTTTTCAGAATGCCCGAGTATCCCACTATTGCACCACCATAGAAAAAAGTAACTCCAATACCGTCTTCCACGGGTTATGGGTCCCAATACCGTCTTCCACGGTGTATGGGGGAGGTTGAGATGTGACCTTACCCCTACTAACGTAGTTACCCTACCTAAGGTAGAGAGGCTGCTTCCGGTTCTACGAAAGGTAGAAAAGGACCTCCGGCCTTGCAAGGGGTGAGGATCGAACCCTTGACCTCTGGCTCAAGAGGCAAGGGTGTTAACCACTTGATCCAACCTTGCTCTTTTCCCCTATTGCACCACCATGAAACTCATTAAAAAGTAGTGGTATCCATTTTGAGGTCCTGGGCAAGACAATACGACCTTTACAAAACAATTGATTTCCAGTGATAACATATCCATCAGTGTTGACATTATTACTTAGAATTTTTTCCTTAATTAAATTCAGTTGAGAATCTTGCATAAGGTCATTCCTCATTTCCTCCCAATTTACAACACTCTTAATTGACATAGCCATGAGTTGTGTGTTTCTTCCCTCCGAGATAACGCATCAGCTGCCTTGTTTTGATACCAGCCTTATATTGGATGTCAAACATCCCATCAGCTTGGTGAGCCATTTTTTGTATTCTTCTGTTATTAGACGTTGCTCTAATAAATACTTCAAACTGCATTGATCAGGCGAACGATGAAACGCTTTCCTAGTAAGTATGGACGCTACTTCTGGATTACAAACACAATGGCCATGAGTTCTCGTTTGTACACCGACTTTAACCGTGCTCAAGAACCCAAAGTTTGACTGTAGTACGCAACCGCACCCCCTTGCATTATTACGGCTCCAATCCCACGAACTGAAGCATCTGTTTCAACAATGAATTCTTTGCTAAAGTCTGATAAAGCCAAGACCGGAACCTGAGTCATCGCAATTTTCAAAGCTTGAAACGCTTTAGTTGCTTCTTCACCCTAATAAAAACTGTCTTTTTTGAGTCAAGGTTGCCAATTGGACGATAGGATGCCAGTTGTAACTGTATTTAACTTTTGGTGCATATATGTTAGCCATACCTTGTAACTATATTAGATAGCAATGGTCTGAGTGAGATGAAGTTAACCAGTTTCGCAAGATTGAAGTTAGACTTTCTTATCTCTTAAGTGGCCCGCCAACCTAGTGAGAGTTTGCTACTGTGCTAGGCATCTTGACGCATTTCATGTGATAATTTGGGATACATTAAGCAGAGTGTGCTAGTAATTATAGTCCCTTTATACGGGTAGTTACCAAATATAAAGCCTACTTAGAAAGGTTGGTGCTTGCTTAAATTGAGAGGTTAGATGAACTGTGAACTTTTGTTGGGATGTCATTGAAATAAAGGAAGCTCTCAAGCTTTCATTTGTTTGGTGAAATGTTGTCTTGTCCTTACTTGATCATATCTCTTGAGTCAATAGTTACATATGAAGCTCTATCATGTGGATAGTATGCACAATGTAGTTGATTTCTTTTAATTGATTGATAATGCCTTGGAACTTAATCTCAAACTTGACTT
Organism: Chrysanthemum makinoi; assembly: GCA_910596185.1. Taxonomy (NCBI): domain Eukaryota; kingdom Viridiplantae; phylum Streptophyta; class Magnoliopsida; order Asterales; family Asteraceae; genus Chrysanthemum; species Chrysanthemum makinoi. Next base: position 165,025,714 of record OU343225.1, on the reverse strand, counting down.
AAAATCTTTGCCAGTAACAAGGAATTCTGCAGAGCTGTATGCTGTATGATTATCTAGTGGCTCTCAATTGTGTGTATTGTTAATGCTTTTAGATTTAGCTGATTATTTAGTGGCTCTCAGTTGGCATATTTTAGTGCTAATTTTATTTTTTCCTTTTCTCGTGGGAGGTCATGAATGCTACACTGTTAATCAACGTTTGTATTAAAATGTCAATGATTTTAAGATGCTTGTTTTTTGTTATATACCTGATAATGTTGTGTCAGCGAACTCTTTTACTGTTATGAGTAGAGTAACCCAATGTTCATTTATGCTTATACATGCAAGTCATAATATAATTGAATTCATTCTACTCCAGGTTTGTATTTATTTCCATGTTAATGACTTGGTGCTTATTTTGTTAAATTTTTATCAGTTCTTTAACTGGAGTTGGTAAGATATGGAGCATGCCAGAAGTAAAGATTGTTTCTTCATTAAAGGGGCATACTGAACGAGCTACCGATATTACATTTTCTCCAACAAACAATCACATAGCAACTGCTTCTGCTGACCGTACTGCCAGGTTATGGAACACAGAAGGAACTTTGCTTAATACATACAAGGGTCATTTGGACCGCTTAGCTCGTCTTGCTTTCCATCCATCAGGGAAGTATTTGGGTACGACTAGTTTTGATAAGACATGGAGATTGTGGGATACTGAGACTGGTGAAGAGTTGCTTTATCAAGAAGGTCATAGCCGAAGTGTGTATGGTTTGGATTTTCACCCTGATGGCTCACTTGCAGCGTCTTGTGGGCTTGATGCATTGGCACGTGTATGGGACTTGCGGTCAGGAAGAAGCATTCTTGCTTTGGAAGGTCATGTGAAGCCGGTAAGAACTATCTTTTCTTTATCTTTATCTTGATGTGGTAAAATGAGTGGGCTGGGTAATCGTTCAAAACGGGTTAGGTGTGGATGGGTCCCTAAATAATTGTCCACTTGACAAAACACAGTTTTTGAACTAATTATTAAAGGGTGTATTTAGCAGAATGAAATTTTACCCTTTCACCTATTATTAAGTTCTTTCTATGATTTTTGTGATAGCAATATTAGTTAGGGCAATATGTAATTCATTACACATATTGCACCTATTGTTTTTTTCAAGTGGACAAATATTATGGGAGAAACTAAAAACAGTAACCCAGATGCTAATATTGGAACTCTTGGACTGTCACACTAACAGTTTACAATCTCTTATCTTTATACCGAGTATATAGGCAAAGTTTTTAAAAATTTGTCATTTCATAATTGATGATGTGTCGGCTTTTAAGCTATGATGATCTCATTGTTTATCCGTATTTTAAAAATTATAGTTATCAATATTTATTATGTTTTTATGAGGTTCTAACGCAACTTAAACTCAAATTTATCAATACTAATATTTTTATCATGTTTAGTTGAGATTCCTAAACCAACCCAAACCCAAACTTATGTTATAATAATATATTTGTGTTTGAACCGACTCAAACTCAGTTTTTAAAGAATATATTATTAGATTATGTATATCAATAACATATTATTTTTTATGTGTTTGTTCATTATTTATTTTAACTATAATAATTATAATTCCGGTTAATAATTTATATCTCTTTCAATATGGCACGGGTAAAGTGTGAAATATCTAAAACGGGCTTGATTTTAATGTATGATGTGTTCTAACTTAATATAACTGTTGACGAAAAATTTGCAAAATTCGTGTATCAAATAATTCACTTTGATAACTTCTGTTAAACGCGGGGCTATAAATTAGTATTGTTTAAAACGATGCATGAGGTTATATGCTCTATAACATAAACAATGGATAGCTTTCAGACTTGGTAGACTGGAAAATACCTCTTGACAATACTTGTTTATAAGTAACTGAGCCGAATTCTAAACCTCTTATTTTATTGATTTTTTAAGTTAGCTGATAATCATTTTATGGGTACCTTTACAGGTTTTGGGTATTAGCTTTTCACCAAATGGGTATCATTTAGCAACAGGAGGTGAAGATAATACTTGTAGAATATGGGATTTGAGGAAAAAGAGATCGTTGTACACAATTCCTGCACATTCAAATCTTATTTCTCAGATTAAATTTGAGCCTCAAGAGGGATACTTTTTGGTAACTGCTTCTTATGATATGACTGCTAAGGTATTTCACAACTTCCCTACTCGATCATTTTTTTTGGCACTATTAATAGATACCTTAGTGTTTTATTGTGTCTATTGTTGGATTTACATCTCAGGTATGGTCAGCAAGAGATTTTAAGCCGGTCAAGGTCCTTTCTGGTCACGAATCTAAAGTTACATCTGTTGATGTAGTTGCAGGTAAGTTCCATAATCTTGAGTCTTGACTAACTTTTGCTAGTATTTGCTTTATTTTTTGTCTTTTGTAACCTGAAACAACATGCCAAAACAGGTTTGGGTTTAAACAGGTTAATTTCGAGTATGGTTTGAAACAGGCATGGGTCAACACATAAACACTGTTAAAAACTTCAAATTTTATAGTTTTAGATAAATAAATAATGTGCGACTCGTGTGTACGAATACGATCTATGTGCAACCTGTTTCTTTTTAGCTAGTTGTTTTATTCGACCCGTTTGACCCTAGACAACCAACAAAGACCTATTCATCATTCATGAGTAAATAGGTCAAAATTACCACACATGTGGGTTAGGTAGTAATTGAAGCGTGGTGGGTGGGGTTGCACTTACTGCTTACTTATCTTATGGTGATTTTTAATAGCTGTAAAAAGGAAAAAAAAAAAAAAAAGGTTTTAAAGGTTTTTAAATTTACTCGTGTTAATGGTTTTGCAGATGGTCAAAGTATCGCGACCGTTTCTCATGACAGGACAATAAAGCTATGGTCTAGCAAAAATGTTGATAAGGAGAAGGATATGGATGTTGATTAAGTTTCTTCCGAGTTCTACATTGGCAAGTAATGTAAGTCACAAAATAGATGCGCACACGCACAAACGCATACCTACACATGAGAAAAAAAAGAATGTGCAAAAGTTACAAGCTAACATTCATTATGTATTTTGACACAATGGTACAATTATTGTGCTATATTTGAATGACTGCGAATAGTAGTTACATCCCTATCAACTGTCATTCAAATACGCATAGGTTTTATTGGTGGTTATTGCTGTTTGTTCTTCAGGTTTTAATTTTCTGGGCAAACTGTTAAATTCAGTAATTCACCATTTACTTATTTCGTCATTGCTATTGTTACATAAGATAATTTGAATTGATTTTGCTCCACAAGGTGCTTCATGGTCATTGTCATAGGTAGTTTTTTAACATTTGGATTCAACATTTTGACAGATACACCAGAGGATACTACAATTTCAAGGCTTTGCCATTTACTCCTACAAGAGTGCAAAATTTCGATCGTTGATATTCGGGTAAGTGTTTTTGTCAAATGAAGGAGAGGCGCAGACTGTAGAAAGTGGAAACGACACCTTTGATGTGCCTTCTGTAACTTCTAATACTTTGATGAACACAATTTTGTAGAATCGGACTCATGGGAATAGTTAGTTCTATTTAAAACGTTACCTCGAGGAGTTGATGGTAGCAAATATGTATTCTTTGGTTTAAATCCCCAAAGGAAGTTTTAGTGATTGATATAATGGCAGTGTCTTAGGGCAACTGATTAGGTTCTACTGTTCTATGGGCTATTGTTAATTGGTTTTGACATCCATTCTGTAGTGTTTCTAACACTGCTGCTGTGTTTGGTTTCTTGACATGGTTAATGGTTTGGTTCTCTTTTTCTGTTTGAGTAAACAGTACGATGTTGATGGCGGTGGAATTGGTGCATGATAGTGGAGGTGGGGAAAGTGGGATATTGTATGAGTCGATATATAATTTCAAAATCTCCTTATCTTTTGAGCCTTTTATGCAAGGCTGTCAAGATCGCGATCCCGTGTAGGATCGTTTTTGTCTTTTCAAGATCGAAATCGTAGGATTGGATCGCGATCCTACGATCCTACCAATTTGTCATAGTTTGTAAACAAATGATAAACGAGTCAAACTGTTTTACATTTCTATTCAACATCAAAGATAAATTCATATAATATCATCTTGAAAATGACAAAGTTTAAATTTCAAACACCAAAATAATAATAAAACACAAAAAAATAAAGTTTCAAATCGTTAAATTAACGATTTTGCGGAATAATATTATATAACATGAGTCTTAAATGTCTCAAAACATACGAGCCATCTACATGATTTCAAGGAAACATACATTTCATTAGTGGCATTCCAAAACATACCCTTTGATTAGTTTAATCACAATGAAGTAAAGTAATTGAATTATTGAACATTTTAGACTATAATCTATTTAGAAAAGTAGAAAAGTAGGTATAAATTATAATCTATTTAGAAAATGAAACAACAGTGATTTACTTATTAGACATTAGTAAAACACTTTTGTTGTTTGGCAGCAAGTGAGATGAGAAAGAAAAGAAAAAGTAAAAAAAGGTTAACTCGGATCGCGTGACGATCTTACGATCTTACGTGCGATCCTACGATCTTACTTACGATCCTACCACATATGCGATCCTACCACGATCCTACACGGTTTTATCTAGTAAACACGTAAACTCGTACGATCCTCCGAGTTTACACGCGATCTTGACAGCCTTGCTTTTATGGGTTTAACTGTTAATTTCTTGTCTGATTTTGACACATCAAGAAATTATTTGTGGAAAAAACAAATCAAGTAACTTGTTGAGGTTTATGTTTTCTTTCTTCAGCAAAGCGTATGAAATAAATAGGGCTAATTGTGGCAATACACCTTTTGCTCAAGGTGTCAAAACTTTATAGGAAAAAAGTTGGGGTATCTCTTAAATAGACCTTGAGACTTGCGATTTTTCTACTTTTAATCTAAAGCTTGACAAGTGTCCCTCGTAATTTGTGTACCCAATTATTGTTTCTGACTTTTACCAGCTATGATAGTCTGTGTGAATCGGCGACTTTTAAAGATTCTTGCGAAATTATTTTTGTCCTTTAGTAAAAAAAGTCAAACTTACTAAAATATTTTTTTTATACTTTTAGCTCTTTCTCAATGCTGAGCAACTTAAGCGAAATAATATTAGCGATTTGTTTTACTTTATACTTTTGTACCTTTTTATACTTTTTTTATACTTTTCAAAATTATAATTTTAACTAAATTGTCTATTATACCCTTGTTTCTTCCATTTCCACCAATTATTGTTCTCATTCATTCCCTATACATAACATGAATATTCTAAAATATAATTATGACTCGCGTTATAAATCCTATGTAAACACCGACTTCAACTCGGTAATTCAAGTTATTCAAAATTATATCGCTTATAAATGATCATTACGAGTCCCAAAAGCACATTCAAGAACATTATATGCCAAAACCCAAATCTATAATAACACAATCAGTAAGAATTACAACAAATTTTATTGAGGAACACTAGTCTCAATAAGAATCTTCTTCATATGATCCACAAAATCTTGCATTTGTTCCCTTGAATGAGTTGGAGATGGATATACGCACCCAGATGCAGCAGCAACAACATCAGTTGGTGGTACAGTGCGTCGTCATAGCGTCCCAACCATCGGTACACCCAGCTCTGGGCTGAAACAAAAAGATCTGACATGCATAAATACCAAGTCGAACTCGAACAAGATAATAATGATCATCAATAATTCAATATCAAGTATAAACTGGGTGTGATTCTTAGGTCAAATGCTTTACCTTCGCACCAGTCCGACCACCAGTAGCTACTGAGGTGCACTGAAATTGGTCTGCAGCGAGCATCACCGGCCCATTGGGCATCGGTGATATTGGTGACCGGTCGTCCATTCCAAGGTTGCCAGCACCATAATCCTTGTAGTCAGATACAGCCAATTCATCCTCTGGTTCCTTAGTCTCTTCAGGTTCCCTGTAGAAGAACAGATCAACCTGCAAAAACAAGCCACTTGGTTAAAAGATAAAACGGTGAACTAGACGCAATGTTGAAAGACCGGAGGGTTTTATGCATACCATAATATCCCACTTGTGCCCTTGGTTAATCACACCCGCGCATCGCAAAACCATCCTTGCTAGAAGCCAAAACAAACAACCAATGATGTGCTTTCCCTTGTTGTTGGCAGGGATACCGATGTCGACGTATCTCATGGGTGAGTCGTGTCACGAAAGCAATGGTGGGGATGTTTCAAAGAGACTTCCTTAATGGGTCGTAAAAGATCAACAATAGTGGCATATTAATAACAACTGACAAATTACAAGATGGAGCAGATGAGAACAAAGACTAAAAACAAGTAAATGTACAACAAACACGTATATTGTATAATAAGATCAATAATAGTGGCATATTAATAACAACTAACATAACAGCATTACTAGGATTGAAGATTACAGTGAGCCAATGAGCAGTTAAAAGCACAGGATTAACAGAGTATCTAAGCCCAAAAACTAATGCCCCAAAAACATATATGCTAGCTTCTCACATTTCCGAACTAGTTTGGGGCAGATGGCTTCTTAACATACTCATCTTCCATCTAGACACCACAATTTCACGAGAATCATCAGATAATGCAGAAAAGACAAGTAAAATATCATTGATTGACCGTGATTAAGCAAAAGACAACATCATATTTGGATAAAAACTCACTTAATATGAAATTTTTTACATAATAGTCAATCAAGTATATATACTTGGATAACCAGTCTCCAAAAAGCCAGAAGTTAATCTTACCATGTCGATGTAATTAGCCTATCTGTCTTCCTCCACACCTCCAAAATCTGAATGATACTTCTCGTTTTGCATTAACGTACATGTATTAAAACAAGTTTCATACAGATTATCCAAAGTCAAATTTAAGTTTCAAGTGTTTGGGAATTTTGAGAATACAACTGCTGAAGTTGTTTTAAAGCGTTCTAATGCTATAAACTAACGGCTCGGATGAAAAGAAAGGAGGAGCCGGAATAGATGGCAATATACCAAGCTTGAGAGACCTGAATGTGATGGAGACTATAAGTAGAAGTATATAAAACAAGATGTTTGTAAGTGTGGGTTTGAATTTAAAACTGATATAATGTATGTTTTTTAGGATTTTTCTCCATGCAGTGGTTTCTCTAGTTATGCATACATGTTAAGTCGTTATTGTTCAAGTTGAGAAGCCACGCATGTGAGCTACAATATCATAAAACAATTTTTAATGGATAAGATCATATTATTTACATACTTTATATATCTTGTATTAGCAAGTGGTATCTCACACCATAAAGCTAATAATGATAATTATTACGTAGTAGTAACTAATCTTACCTTAGATGATTCAAAAGCCGCCCATGTTAGTTGCAACCTTCTTAGAGAAATGTACCTGCCAATTGTAGAAAAACATTATGAAAAGAACCTATTGCAAAATAACTTGACAGCTTGTTCTATATGCTTGAAAAGAACCTATTGCAAAATATCTCTCTAAAGTGCTTCATGTAATTTTATACATGCTCTCTTCGATTTTGTACTTAACCTGTCACAAAAAATGATGTGTATCAAACTTTGTTCCCAAATTACTTAATGAATCTATGACTGCTCTGTACCCTTTATTTATACCTAAGTTTGCTCTGTGAAATCAATAATGCACAACAACAGCGAAATATTAAGTTATACCAATTTCAACAGATTTTATTTATACCTAAGTTTGCTCTGTGAAAGGTCATTACTTATAAACCATTTCTTCATAAAAATAACGATAGCACTCATTAACTGGAAAACAAACCCGCTAACAATAGAGCATATTACTAAGTATTAATAGAAATCCTTAATATAACAATTGAATTACCTTTTATCACGCTAAACATCTGAACGTTGATCCACCAGGCTCTTTCTTTATCGAGCTGAATATCTTCTACAACAGACCCCGTCAGTCCAACATAATGAAACTGAACCATTGACAAACATAGACTATATGCGGCATGACTATTGCCTTACTTGTTAATAACCTACAAAACCAAATGCCAAACATAAGCCGAAAATACACAATCCTAATAATAAATACGTATCACCATGTTACACATGAGTCTATTTCCCAACATCAAGCTTTCCGTGCATTCATAACACATAACACCAAAATACTTTCTACAAAGCTAAATGAATCTAAAGAAGCCATGGATTAATCCGAATTTCGTAAACCAATATTCCAATCAAAGTTGTCATATTAACAATAGCATGATCACTTTAAACCCTTTGCTAGTATATTTTGGTAACTAGTGCTACGTTATAACAACCCGTAAAATTTCGGATTATTTTAATAATATTTATCGCGTCAGAAAATTCAAAACAATTATTTTCTGACAAAATGTAATATCAAAATTTTATGAGAGGTCATCTCGTTTCCTTAGAAATAAGACTAAAACGCTTGTCCACTATGTATCCATTATAATAAAGGTGAAATTTATTATTGTCAAGTTAAAATTTAGCGTACATAAGCTTAATCCATTAGTTATTCATCTTTACTTGCGCAGTAGCATACAAAACTAAAAATAAATGCTGAGATAAGAGAAAAATACACTTTTTATCAATCACTAATGATTCTGAAAAAGAGAAGTTATCTCGTTAATTGAAGAAAGTCACGCATGCAGCATCATACCGACACCAAATTAATACGACAAACTATTATAATCAAATTCCAACATAATAAAGATGTCATATTATTACACTCATAAAATCGCTCCTAAAAATATAACTTTTATATTTTTGGATACGAAGGAAATACGTGTACAAATAAACTTCGACAAAACACGCAGTTTATAACATGTTTATCAAATAAAACAAAAAAAAAAAAGATAGCTGGCATCTCTCTTCCTCCCACACACGACAAAATCACAAAACTTCGAGAAAATGAAAAGATATCCAAATCTCATCTTCAACCTCTACTCTTAGCCACTTACATAGATCGAATCTTCCAAAGAGGAAAAGCCCACATGTTATCCCATCATATCCTCCTCTTTCTTACCAAAACCATGTAAGTTTTTGATCTCTCCAAATCCTCTCTTTGATCTTGTAGGCTATGGTTTGAATAAGCCAAGAAGGGAAGTCACGCATGGACCAAGAAAGAAGAATAAGAGCTTTCCATTTACTTCCCTACAAATAGAAAAGAGTTATCACAGTTTTTCACTCATCACTCTCAACATCTCACAAAAATTAGGGTTCTATAAAACAAAAGGGTTTTCAAAATTGATAAGGGGGTTTTGTTACTTGGGATATAGAGAGTTTAAATCAAGCTTCAATTCGTTCAAGTCCAACTATTTTAGCGCTCAATTGGAGTCTTCTTGTGTTCGGTTCATCCACCACAACCCAATGTTTTCTTGTAAGATTTATAGTTATTGTGAATTTTTATTTGATATTTTAATTTTTAATTTATGTTACTCCTTTTGTTCGAACATGTAATCAAATGAAATTTTATTTCATGTTATAATTAATTATTGTTGTTGTTGTTGGCAAACAATAAAATAAAACAAGATGTGTAAAAGAAAGTTTATAATGGCTCAAGATTGGAAAGTGAAATTTTATTTGTTTTGCTACTAGACATATCGCTAAGCTTATTAGACTAAAATAATTTTTGGGTTAAATTGTGTTTGGTTTGATGTCGAGGTCGAGCCTCAACTGTCTAAGCATTTGTATATGCTTTGTAGTTGGAGGGTTCCTTTTTTTGTGTCTACTGTCGAGAACCACTACCCAAACAGTGGGGATTGTTTGGTTATTTGCGTGCTTGGTCAAAAACCAAGATGGGTAAATATTGCTTCACTTGACCCATCTCAAAAGCCACTAACAATATTTAAAGGTGTTCATCTTTGCTTATTATTTCGGGTCAAAATAAAATCAAGACATAAAATTTAACTCATTTAGTTAATTTGACGTTAAGCACAAGTCCAACCACAGTTGTTGTTTTGTTCAAAGGAGTCTATATGAGTGTGTATAATCAAGTCATAAAAGTATTTAGTTAGTTTTCTTGAGTCACCTAAGACACCCCGAGGATGTTGTCACCTTGTCTAACAATTAGACCTCGAAGAACACTCGTAAGAGTCCCACTATGTACATAATCAGTTTTCAGTTTAGGCTTGCGTTCGGTTGTCCTTCTCGCGTCAATCCTATGACAGAAACATAAGTTCCAAAACAGCTCATAAAGGGTGCGTTTCATCTGCTGAATTCCAGCTCATATAGAGTGCATTTGTCCGCTGACTTCGGCTTAGAAAGAGTAACGTTGGACTGTATTGTTCAACTCAAAAGAGTACATCTATACTGCTATTTTTTTAGCTCAAAAGCGGTGTGTTTGCCGGTGATTCTGACTTCGAATAGGGTCGCGTTTGTTTCTTGATTTTCTGCACCAAATAGGTGTGTTTGTTTTCTTTGCAATTCAGCCCAAAACCATGTTGGTTATGCTTGTCTTGACCACCGAGGGGTGTTCGTTTCGGCTTGTTTTCACACACAAAGGGCTTTTGTTCGCTTATTTGCAAACCAGCTCGGAGCGTGGAATATGTATCATCTTGAGTTTTTCGATTAAGTTTCGTTTCTCGACATTCCTCCCATCTCATCTCGACATACATTTACACGACTCAATTCCAATTGTTCAACTTCGTATTCACCTTGTTTGACTCACCTCCGTCCTACCTCGACTCGTCATAACAACATACCATAAACATACGACACATTGGTCTTTGCTCGCCCTCATCCCATGATTGTAGACACATCTTGCAATATATCATTAATGTTATTTAAAAACGGAAGTTACAAAGTCAAATGGCAAAATGTAAAAGTCAAACAAACTTGAAAACATACTATTTAAATAAAACGAGTTTTACACATAACCCATAAACTTATATTTCATATAATTTCAAATGGAATATTTTTTATATACTCTAATCATTAAGGCGGCTGGCAAACAATTACTTGCAATAACTAATTAAAATTGTTTAAACTTAATGAAACGTGCTTTTATAAAACTTCGACGTTAGGTACATTGAATAAATGAAATATATACTGGTGTCATACCATAGTTTGATAAACATAATTATTTTACAAATGAGAACTTACGTTGAGTTTTTTTTTCAAATGTAATTTGAATAAATTAAAATAAAAACATTTGGTTCAAACAAATATTGGGGATACATGAAGGGTATCTCGAGGCTTACATTAGCTTTCTAATCTCAAATGTACACAATATGGTATATACTTAAGCTTCTAAACACATTTATTCTAGATATTAGATGACATGAAAATATATATATTATATATATATTTTAAACACGTCTTCTTCATTCAAACCGCCTGAGTCTCATAATATGTGTACTTTCCTTTTCGGATATCACCTTTCATATCATCAAGCCAAGGTTTCGTTCACTCTTGATATTCTCCCATTTTATACTTTTTGCGTGTACACTTCCTAGAGCTTATACTTAAAAACAATTGGAAAACTATTCAAAACTTAAATGCTGCCACACAAACAACAACAACAACAAAAACTTTTAAAAACTTATAAAGTTAGTTAAACTTTATCGAGTCTTAAACATAAAGACTAAATTGCCGTATTAATTAGGTTGCGTGTCGGAAGCCGTGCACTATCACTCATTGATTTAATTCCCTTTTGGCTTCTAATGGCCAAGGTGAGTTTCATAGCCCCTACTCTTACTTGTTTTATAACTGTTTTGGGGGAAGATACATGCTCATTTTACTTAAATCATTTTACTTGTGCATTCCATGCATACTATGCTTTCACATGTTTAAAGTTTTCATCATACATAGATGTTTTATAGAGCATACCAAAATGTTTGACCTAGAATATTACGCAGTTTAGCCTAAGTCCTTAGATCCCAAATTGCCCTCTTCATGAGCGTCAATTCTCTGGCTGGGAAGCACGAATGTTATAAATAGATCTATTGAGGGTGACTCCTGCGTTGCGGTTGACCCGCTTGGGTCAAGACGTAACATATAGCATGTCGGGACCGAGTGTATTGGGATAAACACTCGCCATGGGCTCCTTATTTGTATGACTTCTTTGTGCATACGAGAGCTGTCGTAGTTTCGGGTGCATGAACTTAGTGCTAGCGTAATAGATTCAATATATGACATTATATTCGTTGTAATGTACATATACCCTACTTATGGTCCTCCAATGAAATCTCTTTTATGAAATCCTGTTATGAATTGAAATCATAAACTTTATGACATTATGCAAGACGTAATGACCATTAAAAACCAATTTTGAAACATTGTACTGAAATTCCTTTTTAAATAAACCTATGAACTCACCAGCATAAGCTGACCCCTTTTAGCATGTATCTTCAGGTTTTGAGGTGATAGCTTATCTTTGGAGGCCTTGAAGGCAAAGGCATGGCGTGGTCATAGACGACTCTGATTTATGTATTGGGACCACTCGTTTATAATGGGCCATTTTACGCACTAATCAATGATGTAAACATTGTTTTTAAGAAACGAATAAAAGTTTGTTTATGAAAACCTGTTGTTCTATTCTTATGTTGTGATACCAATTTAGTAGCACCCCAATACGTGTATGCTTCCGCTGAGTCATTTTTGGGGGTGTTACATACGTTTCTCGAAACCACTGCCAGTTCGCTAGTTACCACTGTAGCAGACATTGGTATGTATGTATGGTTATGTAGTTCACACTAGCTGTCATAATTACACAACAGGAATCTAATTTTATCGTCTGGTGTTAGTAATCTTGTGCTACTTTTCATGTAATCGTGTTACTTTTTTATATGTGGGATGGATCACTAGAGATATTTTGAATACAACGTACAAGTAAAATACACACTGATCCGAGTAACCTGTTTAAAAGTTAGGTCACTAAATGGGGGACTAGAAAGTACTAATACCTTGTAGCGTATCTTAAATTCAAATTGTCATTCATATACTGAGCATTGCAAATTCCATTAAGAAGTTGACCTTTGAATAATCGCTAAGCTGCCAACCGGTTGACTGCTACTTCTTCCTCTTCTCCCTGATCCTCGTACTCCTCTAATGACACTTCACCATAGGGAAATCTTAAGGTTGCGTTTGGCTACATCATAAAGAAGACTTACTTTACATATATTTCGTAAAAGCTCAAGGTTAGTGGCATAAAGATGGGCCGAACAGGAACGAACAAACCACTGCTAGTATATTTTGGTAACCACTTTGCTACTTTATTTTATTCCACGCTAGTGTTACTAAACCACTTGCTAGTATATTTTGGTAACCATACGTTTCTCGAAACCATTGCTAGTTTCTTGTCGTTACCATTTGCTAGCTTGTTTTGATTCTATTGCTTGTGTTTTGATTCTTGCAGGTTGAATAAGTTTTCCTATCAATAACCCGAAATTAAACTTCTAATAAATATGGGACTCGCACTATTGCATACTAAGTCCACACAACAATTGGTGATAATCGAAGATCATTTCAGTTGCAAGTGCAAGTTTTGTATCTTTGGTTAGAAAGAACTAAGCGAATAATAGCACTAATGGAATAATTTCCCAAAGTATTCTTATGGTATCACTTGCACGGCAATCTTTGTTGGAACATAGGAAAGACAACCTCATCCTTTACAACGGTGGAGGTGATGACGACGGTGGATAACGACGGAGAAGTTAGGGTTTCGACCGACGGCCGGTGGATAACGGCAGCGGTGATGGATTCGATGAGTATATATACGCTAGGGTTTCATTTTTGATTTGAGATGAAAATAAGAAGTTAATGAATGTGTAGGTGAATTTTTGCTTTTGGGAGTATTTACTTGTTTGGTTTTGGTTTTATATGAGCGTCCTTGACTTTTTGTTTCACTAGAGAAGTTATAAAAAAATAGGTTATAATAATGATAATCTATCGTTTTAGTCGGAAAACTAACGGTCGGCAAAGGCATTTTGTTTGTAGTGACGGTTTGGTTTTGTTAAACTTTAAAAGTGAATTGGTAGCGTGCCCAAATTCAGAGTTTTAGTTTCATAATTTTAGTTTAAAAAGTGAATTGAGTAGAGTAGTAGGCTAATTCACCGGTGTGGGGTTTGGTTTTGTTAAAGGAAAGAAGATGCTCAACATGTAAAAATAGTTAAGGTACAATATCATTCTAATTTAAAAAGTATTTAAAAGTTATGTAAAAAAAATATAAAAGTACAAAAGTACAAAGTTAAAAAATCGCTCAAATTTCAGTAATTGCTTAAGTCATTCGCGCCGCATTGGGAAGGCTTGTTAAAGGAATAAAATAATAGTTTCCAAAGTTTGACTTTTTCGAAAATAACAATAAAAATTCGCTAAACTTTCGAATCTTAAAAATTATTTGGATATAAGTCGATTAGAAAACATAAGGTGAAAGCAACTTTCAATGATCGGGTTCTGAAAAGTGGAAGGACACTTGGCGCTCCTTGATTGGAAGGAAAAAGTCGCAAGTCTCAAGGTCTATTTAAGAGATACCTCAACTTTTTTCCTAGAAAGTTTTGACACCTTGAGCAAAAAGTGTGTTGCCACAATTAGCCCAAATAAATATAATATAAAAAGGCTGGTGGACTTTAAAATAGGGTAAATGAGACAAAAAGGTATTCAAATTAACTTAGTGTCTGTTTTCAATTAAGGTACTATATTTTTTCTCTTGCACATAGCTTTTTATTTTGCCGATTTAGGTTTTCTTCTCAATTCCGTTAACCAACTGACGACCGTATTGTTAGTAAATTGCATGTTTGGTCATTGAGGTTGTATCGTCATTTCATGTAAAGTTTCCACCACTACCTACTGCCACCACCACCAGTCTCCGCCACCACCACCTGCCACTTCTACTACCATCGTCCACCACCAGCAGCCACCACCACCACTACCAGTTGCCGCCACCATCACCCACCACCTTCACCACCAACCACCACCAGCACCACCGTCCGTCACCACTGCCAGCTTCCACAACCACCGTTCGTTACCATCACCACCACCAGCTTCCACCACCATATGCCACCACCACCAACCACCGCCACCATCACCATCCACCACCACTACCCGCCACCACCACCATCTACCACCACCAACTGGTGGTGGCGGAGGTTGATGGTAGTGGATGGTGACGATGGCGGTTGATGGTGTTGGTTAAGGCTGGTGGTGGTGGTGGCAGCTGGTGATGGTGGATGGTAGTGGTGGTGGCTGCTGCTGCTTCTGGTGGTAGTAGGTGGCAGTAGAAACTATACATGAAATGACTATGTGGAAAACTAGAAGGAGGGTTGAATAGTTTTGCCGATTTTAAATTTAGTTTCAAAATATTTAGATTCGATGTTATGTGAAATCGTATGGATGGATAGAAAATATAGATCTATAAGTAATGCAAGTAAAGAAAGCAAGTAAAGTGAAGGATAGAAATGACACAACCGATTTATAGTGGTTCGGCTACAAGAACACCTTCCTTGCCCTACTCCACTCCCCGAGTCACCTACTCGAGATTCAAGCACTATGTCAACAAACTCCTTCAACTTGGCGGAGAAGCCTTCACAACGTCGCTTACACTTTTTCCGGTACAAAGCTAAATACCGAGTCCTTAACACGGAGGACCAAACCAACAAACCTATAACACAACAACTATGTGAAATATGAAATACAAAATCTTTGCTACAGAAATCTTGTTGAGGAACAAATCAATCAAAGACCCCTTTCTTGGATGACTTGTAGTATCTCGTGATCTCACCTTAGAGAAGGACCTATATGAGAATCACACCAAAAGAAAGAAGAACTACTATATAGATCAAGATATCTGAGATTAGAAGAATGAAAGAATATATGAGAGAGTTTATAAGAAGAGGTGTGAGTTACAATGAAGAAATGACTCACTATTTATAGGCAAAAAATCACTACTGTTGCAAGGATCCTATGGATCCCTTACATGAGGGATCCGTCCAGTGTAAACCGAGGGATCCGTAGGACGCTCCCCCTAAATGGGTCATGGGTCATGGGTCGTAGACTTTGGACCATGGGTATCCAAATAGATATAATGTATCTAGAAGATGCAATGCATCTAGTCACTGGGTCATGGGTTAGTTCTATGGGTTATTGATATGCTCCATGGGTATGGGTCATGGGTTATGGTTTTTACCCATCCGAATAAATTATTACAATAAATGAATCATTACAACAATTTTTATTAAATGACTATATATGTAAATGCTTTACAAAAATAACATGTATCCTTATAATTTTACTTATGATAACTTTATATTTGTTATCAACAAAACACAAAGAGATCGCTAAATATTAATAAACGTTTTTACGATTTATTTGTATTAACAGACTATATAAACTCAAGAACCAAAAATGTAATTTATTAACGAAATGGTCGTTAGTGGGCTAATTAAATTTAGGAAGTGAGAAAAAAAAGCACAAGGGCTAGGTAAAAAAAAGTTCTTGCCTATTTATGTGTAAGAAAAAGTAGGGTACCTAATTAACTTGAACAGACTTTAAATTGAATCTTTGCCATTTTCAGTTTTCAAACTGATATCTATGCTTTTTATTGTAACTTGTATTTCATACGCTTAAAAAGATGTTAAAAATAAATATTGCACGCCTATAAAACGTATGAAGCGCACAAAAGATGTTAAAAAGCGGTATGAAATATATATTTTACCTACGCTGAATTTTATGATAAGTTGGTGGATTTCGAAATGCAAGTTAAAAAGCGCATAAAAGATGTTGCACTAGCTATCCAAAACGGTGAACTATATGAGTCACCAAGTCACAAAACCAAATACTAGCTCCGGTCAAAACACCAAAAATTCCTCATTATCAGATTGATATTTTTTTATTGTGCATCCAAAGTTGCAAAAATCGCGAATCGGTAGTGAGCCGGTCGACCCCCTGTAGCTTATAATCGGTCTAGGCGGGATTAATCGGGAATTAATCAGATTGACATTTTTGGCAAGTTTTGGGTATTTCTGGGTAGTTTTGGGTATTCCTGAAAAGATTTTCCTTAAAAACATTTTGTAATAGATATAAACAGCGACTATAAGTGATTACATTTGTTTAGGGTTGCAAAAATAGTGAATCGGTGATTAATTGTATTGGCATTTTTGGCAAGTTTTAGGTATTTACGGCAAGTGTTTGTATTTTCGGCAAAATTTATCTTGAAAAACATCTTGTAATGGATATAAACAGTGATTATAACTAATTTACGGTGAGTTGAGGGTATTTCCGGTGAGATTTTCATGTTTTCGGCAAGTTTGACCATCGTTAACCGCCGTTGACCATGGTTGACTGATTTGTTTGAACGATTTACATAAATCAGAAAGGTCGGTAGCCTAGTAACACCTAGTCAATGATTAATCGACTTTGTAAACCATTTTTGCAACACTGGATGCATCTAAAATGGAAAATTATATTCTTAATCTTTTTGTTTTAATTTTATTTCTCATTTGCTCGTAACTCCTATCAGACGTGCATACTTCTCATTGAATGCCTCAACCAACCCCTAATCCATCAACAATATAAACCCTAGTTACATTTTAAAAATTGCTCAACCTGTCAAATTGACGTGCCTCTCCCTACATCTCCTAATACTCAATTTTATTTATTTATTTATTTTTTATTATTATTTTTAAATATGGTTCTAACTTGAAAGTTGTTTGTAAACATAGGTTAGTTAAAAATCATTTTATATAAATAGGTTAGTAACTTAGTATACTCTTGGGATCACTTTTCACTTGATTTATGAATGCTATTTTTTTTTAATTATTATTTTTATTTACTATTCTTCACTCATAAATATTTGTACGCATCTTCTTTATTGTAGTAGTTGAGGATTAAATTACATTTATTAAAATTTGTAAGTGGCCTTTATTTTTTTTCAATGTCAGTAGCTTATATTCTTTGCATATATTTGTGTAAAGCATGCATTTATTAAAAAAAATCTTAGGGTACTTGCAACGCCTTCTATATGACCATCAGTGTCATTCATGCCGATCGGCATGAGCAATGCGTGGGAATCGGCATGACTTGGTTTGGGATGAGAAAGTGAATAATCGGCAAACATTGCCGAATCTACATGCTCACCAAACTAGCCGTTGCTAGTCAAATGGTACCGTTAGGTGCATTAAAAAAAAATATATTCCTTTTTTTTTCTTCTCCCTATTTAAACACAAAAACATCTCTATTTTTTCTCAAACAAAAACATTTCTATTTCACAAACAAATTGGATTCATCTTCATCTTCATCTTCATCGAGGGGACGAGTTAGATTTTCTATCCGACTCTTCCGGGACATATTTTCACCGGTTCTACCATAGAAACCTATTTAGCCGCGTGCGATAACATTGAAGACACGGCTAGCTCAACCCGAAGACATGTTACCCGTTATCGTGAAAAAGCTCTAGAAACTCTAATGAATGACTATTTCGTCGAAGAAAACCCAAAGTTTCCCTCTGATGTTTTTCGTGAAAGATTTCGTATGAATAAAAGCTTGTTTCTAAAAATTGTTGGTGATATTGAAGCGAATTTCGAATGGTTTCAGAGGCGTAGAAGCGCTAGGGTGAAAAAAGTTTCACGGCGTTGCAAAAATGCATCGGCTATTCGATCAACTTCGTAGCGGGTGGACCTCAGGATAGATACGATGACTACTTAAACATGTACGAAGAACATCAGGGTTATTTTTATAATTCGGTATTTTTATTTTTATATAATTCGGTATTTTTATTTTTATATAATTCGGTATTTTTAATTTTTTATAATTCAATATTTTTTATTTTTTATAATTCAATATTTTTTATATTTCGATGTATTTTTATAATGTTTTCGTTATTTATAATTCGGTATACTTTGTAGGTGAATGCCTTGATCATTTTTGTGAAGCGGTAATCCAATTATATAGGCAAGAGTTCTTACGTAGGCCGACAACCCATGACGTTACTTACGTTTATTCGAGGCACATGAAGAGCAACATCACATTCCTGGAATGCTTGGTAGCATTGATTGTACATATTTAGGTGTGGCGAAATTGTCCTAGGCATTTGAGAGGGCAATATAAAAGAGGTGATCATCAATACCCGACTATTATGCTTGAAATTTGTTGCTTCAAATGATATGTGGTTTTGGCATTAGTTTTTGATCCTCCGGTGCAAATAACGACATCAATGTTTTGAAGCAATCTCCGTTGTATCTTACTCATCGAAATGGAACGGCGGCCAAACGGTTCATTTACTCTAAATGAGCGGCTTTACAACGTGGATATTATCTTCTGATGGAATCTATCTTACGTATTCAACGTTTGATAAAGCATATCCTTATCAATGACCGAGAAGAAAAGAGATTCAAGAAGCTACAAGAGTCTGTACGAAAGGATGTCGAAAGAGCTTTTGGTCGTCTTAAAGCAAAATGAATTATTCTCGAGAATCCTCTCCGGCTATGTCAGTCGAAAAGATTCGAAAAATCGTTCATACGTGTGTTATATTACACAATATGATTTTAAAAGACGGCGGGGTGGCAATATCACTACGTTCATATAATGGATCCGCCGGTCACGCCAGTTTATGACCCGAATGTACTACCGGAGTTATAAGACGAAAATATCCATCACAGTCTCCGTTATGATCTTACGGAGTATGTGGACGCTCAAGACTTACCATACCTTGATGACTAGTGTTTTTTTTTTAATAAGTACTATGTAATTTTCTTTTAAGTATTAATAAAATATTATGTTTTTATTAAATTGTTTAATATAATTATTAAAAAAAAATAAAAAAAATAGATGAGGTATGAGTTAGGCATGGTTGCCACTAAAATATATTGTTAGGTATGAGATTGGAATGAGATGAGATGGAAGGATATAATTGATGGGTGATTAGGCATGAAAAAATGATTTAAGCATGGTTGCCACCACTCTTATTACAATCACCATTTTTACATATTCATATCAACTACCCAATTAATTACCATCATCTCTTTTATCCATAGATTCAAACCAACGTATATGCTATTTTTCATTCATCAAATTCTTTTGGTTAATCTTTTGTAAAAACGAGTATAAATAGGTCTGCATGTTGTTGCAGATGTAAAAAAAAAAAAAAACTCAATTTTTATATGGTTGCAGTTCATATTCTCCATGGCATAATTTGATTGAAATATCAAGGTTAAAGTTTTATTCGATATCAGTTAAATTCATAAATATATCCCAAAGATTTTTATTTTGCTTACTATTTATGTTATGTAACTAATGAATAAACTACAAAAATATAAAATTTTATTAAAAAAAGCAAAAATAATATTAGAGTAAGCTCAAGACTATATATTATACTCCCTCCGTCTCAATATAATTGTCCATATTTTCATTTTGGGATATCTAAAAAAGATTGTCCACTTTTCATTTTTAGTAAAAACTAGATAATATATTAGAGGAATAATCTCTTTGTGTGGTTGAGATTTATAGTGGCCTCATTTTTATTAAACTTGTAATTTCTCTCTCATAACAATAATTTTGAGACGGAGGAAGTATAATTTAAGAAGAGGGGAATCTAAGTTTTACAAAAGATGCTAAAAAAACTCGTGCGTGTTAAATAAAAAAATTGTAAATGTGGGAATAGAACCATTGATATTTTTGTAGAAATGAATGGCCTTAATCATCTTGGCGAGGCCTTCAATTGTGTGTTAGTTTTCTTAATTTTACTTTATATTCAATAATGTCTAGAAAAAAAATATTAAAAAACTCTTTTGAATACTGAAACTTGGTTTATGATTGTATATATTTGTAATTGTAACATCCATGAACAAACCATGTTACCCGCAAGTATTAGTAAAACCATGTTACCCGCAAATATTAGTTTTCTTGATATGATCTTTTTACGTAGTTTTACGCCCAACCCCCAAATATGCCTTTTTCTTTGCCTTATGACAATAAATTTAAGGCAATATCGAGTTTAGATTTGACAAACGTAATTCATAGAAGATACTAGTGAATCGATAAGTGTTGTCGGTGATGACTCTGATGGAAGTGAAATCCCCATTAAATCATACTCTCTGATAGTAACAAGTTTTATGAATAACATTGGTGATGTAAAAGATGACGACGTTGGAGATGCGGAAGACAAAGTACAAGTAGACTTTTCGAGTGAACCAGAAAACAAATTTCGGTTAGGGATACAATTTGAAAGCAAACAACAAGTGAAAAGGGCCGTAACACTTTAGTCAATCACCTAAAAGAAGAGAGAATAAAAAGTTCTTGAAAGTAAAAAAAAGTATATTGATAAACGTCATCCTGATGAACCCCGTAAATGTCGAGTATGCCACCAACCCAGTCATAATTGGAGCAGTTGTACGAATTCTTAACCAACATTAGATACAAGTTGAAGCAAGTCTCTTTTCTAATTTGTGTTTTATTTAAACATGTAGTTTTTGTAATATGCATGTTACTCGATTAGCTTCTACAGTGTTTTACTTTTGTTGTATTTCTTATTTATGTAATATTTAATCCTCAATGCTGGTTAATAATTTATTTTATGTTTGAGCTCAATCATCATATGAACTAAAAGAAAAATATTTACATGGTTATTCTTGTATATGTTAAAGGGTTATTAATTAAAAAGATGGCTGAATCTTATGGTGATCCCACCAATGAATAAACCCATATAACCAACACTAAAAGAAAATAACCATGTTTACAAACAACATTTGAAATAGAACCATTTGTACAAGTAGCTCCCTAATACCCATACAAATGACCCAGACACCACAAACCACTCACCCACCACAATTTCACCAACCGTCGCCACATATTTTCGCATCACTGCTATCTACTACTGCACCATCTTCATCCCATGCTACTCTACGATGCACAAATGCAAAAACCTTAAACTCTAGTTACTTCAATGACATGTCAAAATTTATAAAATTTTAAGGAAACAGTTTACTTTGTCTGAAGAATAGCTATTATACACGAATACACCATACACAATTAAATGCGAGAGCAAACATGTAACACCCCCAAAATTTGCACAGTGAAAGCGTTCGGGTCATGGGGTGCTACTAAATCAATATTCACAACACAAGGTAATAAAGAATGGAAACTCTATTCCATTATCAAAATATAGATTAATTTAAGAAATAATTTTACATCATTGTTTTAAAGTGCGGAAGTAAAGCCCATAAAAATATATGTTGTCCCATTAAAAGTTGTATTAGATATGCTTGAAAACACTTAGGATGCAGGTCCTTAGCGATGCCTTTACCAATGCCCATGCCAAGAAGTAAAAGCTGTGAAAACATCTTTAAAGTGTAATACATGAGTTGGTGAGTTGATTCTAGGTTTAAGTTTAAAGTATTCAAGTTGGACCATAGTTGTACATATAGCATCTCCGTGAATGATACTATATGTAGTAAAAGTCTATTACGTTAGTACCAAGTTCATGCAACCGAAACTACGACAGTGTACATGCATCTAGAAGCATGATAACAAAGGCCCGACAAGTGTGTTTCCAATACACTTGTAATCGATATTATATACACTCGACGTTTGCTTATCCGGTCAAACAAATAGATCTATTCATAACAATCGCGCTTCCCCAAAAGGAACTGATGGTAGCATAGTTGGATTCAAGGTTGTTTCACGTAATAGTGTAATCAGTTTCCGGTCCGAAAAGAGTTTTGCATGTTTCTCACCCTATAGTTTTATAAAGCAAGTAATAAGAGTAAAAGTGGGGCTATAAACTCACTTCAATAAAGCAATCTTGAACAGAGTACGGTCAAACAGTATGATGATATGGCACCGACACGTAACCTATATTACGTGGCAAGTCTTAGTTCATAATTCCAGTTTAAGACTCGACGAAGTTTACTTATGTATAAAAGTCTTTTTGTATTATTGTTGCTTGTGTGGCAGCACTTCGGTTGAATGATTTAGCGAATATTGACTCATGGAAGTATGTACGTATAGGATAGGAAAATATCAAGTCGAATAAGTCGTAGATTCGTCGATAACCAGAAGACATTGTACGAAAAATATTTCGTATAAATATTAACGTAATTGAGTTTTAGAAATGTCATTTAAAATATATGTGTTGGTATATGTCCAACTATTGGTAAATAAGAAAGGTGTACAATTTATATTCCAAATATTAGTTTTTAGTGAAAATGGTTGAAAAATGATATCTATACCTATAAGGAAGGTTTTTAGAAAAAAATCGGCACGAATCATTTATATGTTTTAAATATATGTTTTGGACAAAATAAAGCATTATTATATAAAATGATTTTGTTTAGGTAGTATATAACGTTTATGTAATTAATTGATTGAAAGTTAAGTTTCGATTATGATTATCATTAGTAATTTGATTATAAAGTTATCGTTTTTAAAATAGTAGTGTAAATATGTGTCTTTATGATTTAGGAAAACATGTAATATCAATTGAAAAGCCTTGAGACGTAGTTTAGATTTTATAAATGTTAAGTTAGTAAGATTGGTTGAGTTGATTCTTGATGCAGGTTTTACTGACCAGGTTTTAATATTTATAAGTGTCTCGTTTACCTATGGTCTACCTTATGCACTAACGGGCAGTGTACCCGATCGTGTGTAGTGTAGTAATTGGTAAAATCGAGGTCGTCCCAAGAGCTATGTGAGCGGATTCTAATTAAGTCTATTGTCACTGGTTTTAATTGGTTTTAAGTTGGAAATGATTAATAACCTAATAAAACAAGAAAATAAAAGAAAGCAAATAAAGGCAAGGGTTGTGATAAATAGAGGAGAAGTGTGCTAACCTAGTTACTCATTCTATCATGTTATGTTCACGTCTAATTACTTCCAATTGCTTCAAGTGGGGGTTTAGGTCACTAGGACAACATTTGGTCAGTTCGTCCTAACTTATCGGCAAAAGGTTTCCATAGGAGATCAAGCTACTACCCTTGAAAGTCCAGTTGTTTTTAGTCCCCTAGGCCAAGTCATTAAGTACCGCTACATGCAAGAATCATAATAACGAGTTCCCGGGCGCTAGCATCTTAGACACTCATCCCTAACTTATTAAGTTCATCTAAACGGCAGGTTATCATTTGGTCAGCTCGCACAAGCGAAGAAGGGTCGTCAGTTGGTCAATTCTTACCCTTCCCACTCAGTATACCTACTTAGGGTCAGTTGGTCAATTCTCCTAAGCAACTAAACACTACAACCATTCAAAACTACCAAAACAAGGGTGGCTACAAACTATGCATGCATACACTAGAAACAATTATACGAAAGCAATATAAACATAAACAAAACAATTAAGGAATCATAACTAGGCTAGCACAAGAGGTGCTTAGCCGATCATATTAACTGAAACAATCAATTCAACGTTTGACATAATGAAATACATGAATTGAAAGTAAAAGGAATGATAAATCGCTAATGCTTATCGTTAGGGAGTGATTTCTCCCTTGGAGATGGCTTTGTATGCTCCTCAAGATCTGCCTTCAGTCCCCTACTCACGTTCTCTGCTTTGTGTTGTGGAGTGAATGATGTCAAATGCAGAATTTAGGGTTGGGATTTATATGCCAGATATAGTTACGGCGTAACTTAAGTTGAGAGTTACGCCGTAACCTATATAAATCCGTAATAATGCTCTAGATAAAGTCGGATTCTGCGTAACACATAGAATGAGGTTACGCGGTATCTTCAATATCGTTCAAAATCATGATTAGCCGTAAGTATTGGAAAGAGTTACTGGCGTTAGCGTAGCGGCGTGAAACATCATTTGACCTAATTAGTTACGGCGTAATCCTAGAATGGAGTTACGCCGTAATCTGCTGTTGAGTTGGTCTTTTGAGTTACGCTTTTGTTACGGCGTAATGTGAGAGAGGAGTTACGCCGTAATTGCTTCACAATGGGCATACTATCATATATCTTCAATAAACTCTCTAAATCCGCGTTTCTTTAGCTCTAATGCTCGTAAATTACCTGAAAGTAAAATATAGAGGAAAACAAGCGTAAATCCATATAAATGATATAAAATACGAGCTTTATCGGGGGAAATTGACACTTAATATTCAAGACTATTTGATGTTATCAATTCTATTAGTTAAATTGAGAGGACGGGTTTGAATAAAAATTTACATGGTCGATATTTGACGAATTGAGATACTTTAGCTAATATGGCGTTTGGTCGAGGAATACTTCGCGACACTTGTGACCGAGTGGAATGAAATCATTTTGGAATGAAGTTTAGAAATGAGTTGACGGAATTGCCAGACGATATTAGTATATATTAACGCTTTCAAATACTTAGTGGGCTTCGACCCAACTAAACGAGCTGTCAAGAGGGGATGGACTTCGGCCCATTCTCAAGTAACCAAGCAGACTCTATACATGGGCTGGGCTGCGACCCAGTTCCAATTACCAAACGCACCCTATTTGGAAAACTAAGAGAAGCAAACATACTTCAAAACGTTTGATACCAAAAGACATCTTCAATGTGTAAGAGAGGTAAGAATATACTTGTAATGTTTTGACACTCGAGGGACTAGGGACGTGGTATCTAGCTTGGTAACGTAACCGGTGTGAAAATGAGGGTATGGCCTGTGAGTCAAAGGCTCCCGTCAATGATTAAGTGGTACTAACCAACGAAGGGTTGTGAGCCCTTTGGGAGGCAATGCTTCACGAGCCTAGCCAAGACTCTCATGGAGACCCTAGACCTAACGTTTATACCACCATACTTGGACAATAAAGTGAGTAACCCTTGAGCCAAGACTTGACACCAAAATGCTCTTACTAGGTTATTCAAAGAAGGCCATTCGAGTAGGAAAAGGGGGTTAGCAATCTCACGACATACAACCCAACTCAACATGACCCTGTCGAACCTATTCTAAACCAGATTCATTGTGTTCAAAAATTACCCATAACGAGTAAAGACCAAAATACAATAGTTTGCAAATCCTGTCCTAACCATTTTGTTATGACCATATACACAAGATGTCTCGACAGCAGATCAAGGAAAAGAGCAAGGGTGGATTATATTTTACTTGTCGAACCTAAGAAAAATGTACCACTGTGACAGCGGGTTTTCGACCCATAACAACCTCCAACCTAAGTTTCAGTTTTTAATTTTGTTTGCTCATTTTAGATACGCCACACATTACAACAACAACCAAGAACTTGTAACAAGCATGAATCATTCTCACAGAACCATAATCAGATTACAAATTGTGAAATCAATTAATCCAACAAGATTATTAACAACTAACATTAATACTTTAATATATAGAAGGAAATTAAAAAGACCTTAACAAAATGTGTGAGTGATGCCGATTGAATGAGGAGACCAAAACGAAAACCCAAATGCCGATTGTGATAGGAACCGAGTTCAAGAGAAATCCCAAGAAGCCAATCGAATCAACCCTTAGCAGAAAAGTCTTGATCTTGTAGAGATTTGCAGGTGTGTGATGTTGGGAATTATATTTGAGTTTATTATGACAAAACATGAAAGATGAAGGACTTATGAAGACAAAGAAAGACAAGGGACCTTGATGAGTGGCCTTTTATTCATCATTTTAAGCCCGAAAAACCCACAAAAACGTCTAAAAACACAGAAATATAACTAATTATACTACAAATATCCTTGGAATGTGTTTTATGTATTTAATTACAAGGATCAGCAAGGGCAAAAGCGGTGAGTGAGCTGAATGGAAGCGTGCTGAGGCGGATGGGAAGATGATTTTACATTTTGAGTCAGGATACATTTTTGGGAGTGAGCTTGGGGAATCAAAAATCAAAACCTAACCCTAAAACCAAATTACCTTTCTACCCGTTATCCGAACCCAATCTACCATTGTACCCTTAAAACGTTTTTCACTAAAAACGATTATTTATATTTTTAACCATTTTTATTTACAACAATTATTTTTATTAAAACCAATTTTTATTAAAAATGTTTTTCTTTCTTAAAAAAAAAAAAAAAAAAAAAAATTAACTAAAAATACATTATTATTTAAGTTTTACAAAATACAAATTTTACTTTAAACCTTTTTAAAACAAAATACTTAGGGTGCGTTTAGTTGGAGAAAAAATTCCCTTGTTTTCTATCTCTAGTTTTGTAAAAATTTGGATGGGAAATTTATCTCCACAAAACACTTGAAAATATAGAAAATGTGTTTAGTTGATATTTGTATTTTCTATTTTGAAGAAGTGAGGGAGGGTGGGGGTTACAAAGGAAAACAAAGAAAACAACTAAAATTTGTTTTCTAATTTTCCTTGTTAGATTAGGAATATGGGATTTTGTGTTTTGCAAAACATTTTGTTGGAAAATGATAATTTGAACGCGATCTCTATTTTCCTTGTTTTCCAAAAAACATTTTGTTGAAAACAAGGGTGTTTTCCACAACTAAACGCACCCTTAACCTTTCCCATTTCAATCCCTTTTACCCATTTTTTTTACGTGTTTACCCATTTTCCCAAGTAAAAAACAAACCCATAAACCAAACCCTTCAACATGGCCAAAAATTGCTGTCTTTCCCTCCTCTCACTTCCTGTCATTCTCACTCCAGAAGCAAACAAGAGAACATCACATGCCTTCTTTGCCATGTTGGCAATCCACTTCACCAAGTACCAATCTATGACTGTGATGAAACACTTGGTCCCCAAGCATGAATCCAAGGGTTGAGATTAAAAGAAGGGACGAAGCTCAACTCTCTCACAAAACAAGCACAACACAGTACACGACAGAAGACCGATTCTTGTTTTTGTATAAATAGGCATTTAGTGTTAATGTAAAAACTTGTCTAGAATTTATGGTTCTAGTACCATTTTTACTTTATTCGTCATTTAATTTACATGTACTTCTCCATTTCAGTTAATGTATTCAGTTTTTAAATTCATGTCTATTTAAATTCATGCAAATTTAATTTTCTGTTTTTCAATTCATTACAAAGTTTTCAAGGTCTTTAACTTCAGGCAACTTTGATTTTCATTGTTGTTCTTTATTTCAAAAAAGTCAAACAGTCAACTGAGGGTCAACCTCAGTCAACTTTGGATTTTAATTGTTTAGTCAAGGTAGAGTAAGTTGCTATAAGTCACATTCAGTTTTAGTTAAGCTAGTTTTAGTGTAAAGTTTTGCCTCATTAGGGGGTGTTTGGCACAACATAGTTTTTTGGCCAAAACTTACTTTTTATTAAATTTTGAATTTAGAACAGCTTTAGTTTAGTACTATTAGTAGTTTTAGAGTAAATCTTAGAAGTTTCAAGTAGTTTTAGGCCTTTTTAGTTAGTTGCTAAAAAATCTTAGTTTATAACTGTCTTGATTAGTAGCTAGAATAAATTCTAGTTTAGGCCATCACTAGTTGTCATTTATGCTTCAAAGTAGCTCAAAATAGGTTAGTACACTTGTTTAGAATCTGGTACCAAGCCTCCTTTAGTCAAAAATCATTTTCA
>OU343225.1:164921219-164997227 GCA_910596185.1 Chrysanthemum makinoi | reverse complement strand
AATTCGGATAACAAAGAGGATCCAAATACATGAAAGTGTTTTAGATTCGGTTTTCAAGCATGGACAAGCTCAAAAGGTGTTTTGTTGTGGCGCTTGGTGATCATAGAAGCGGTTTTGAGTATAGCATGCAAGTACGATACGCCCATAAGTAACTGGAAGTTTAGCATTTATTAACATTGTTCTGCGCTTCCACTAACGCTCGGTTTCGCTCTTTCAACAACTCCTCGTTTTGTTCAGTGCATGCAATAGATGTTTGATGCTGAATTCCCACATTCTCATAGAATTCACGAAGGGTTTTGTTAACAAATTCAGCCTTTATCCTGCTCGATGATTCGACGGTGTTTCGGAGCTGAACCTGTATTTTGTGAGAAAGGTGATGATCATTTGTGGAGCTTGGTCTTTGCTACTAAGAAAGTAGACCCAAGTCCATCGAGAGTAGTCATCAACAATTACTAAGATGTAGCTTGCCATTGATCGTTAGCACACGCATCGGGCCACACAAATCCATGTGAAGAAGATGAAGCACATGCCGAGAGTGGTTCCACCTTTGAAGGAAAATGAGCACGAAGTGCTTTTCCCTTGTTCACAAGCCGAAAAGGTGATCTTTGAATACCGAACGGGAGTCCTTCAACTAGTTGGTGTCGAGCAAGGTTGGTGATGGTTTGAAAGTTTAGATGTGAGACGACGGTGCCATAGCCAGGATTTTGTTGATGTTGCCTTTGAAAGTAAGCAAATGGGAGAGGAAGCAACCATGTCTTGCATAGAGATAGTGTAGAGACTAGAATTACGAGCCGCACATAAGGTCATTTCCTTGTAGATCACTTAATGAAACAAGTTTTCTCCCGAAGCAACCTCCAAATCTCCATCACAAAATTGACCTATCGAAAATGACAGGTCGAGGCCTTCCACATAGTAAACCCCTCGCGATTTCGATGTTCCCATTGACATAATCTCAGAGCCCATGATAGCCGCTGTGATCATTCCTAACCGACAAGCCAATGAACTTTGCAATAAAGTTTGATAACAGCTTTAAGATTTCCGTCATGTGTCGGGAACATCCGCTATCAACAATCCAGAATGATCAGATCACCCATTACACAATGCATCGACATGGATGGAATAGAAGTAGATGTGGAATCCGAAATGTTAGAGGGTTCCATAGCAGTTATAGTAGATATACACATCAATAGCTTTAGGTATCCACTTAAATCCTAGTGTGTTATATATCCATTTTTGCCATCTATAACTACTCTTTGCTTTAGTCTTAGTGAATTCACTAGGTGGTACTACATTCCTAGGAGGTGAAACTGAGCACAGTGACAATGCGCTTAGAATCTAAAGAGATGGCGGTCAAGCAATGCACTTAGAAAGATTAGTGGGCCTAGAGGTATTTCTGTTCTTAGGATTCCTTAAACGAGAGATGATAGCTTTAGCAACACATTTATCATGACAATCGGAATTCATACTTTTACCACAAATATCACAAGGTGCATCAGACTTAATATCAAAAGTACTTAACGGTTTAGCATTCGTTACATCACTATTTCTATTACATTTGCTAGACGCAATATCTATAGTGGAGGCAACGTGTGTCTTATTCATAGTCCTAGGGTGTTCTTCTACTTTAGCATTCTTGATTGATCTTTTCTTAGGTCGCAACTTCCTATTCTTCATTGAGTGCTCTGAATGCTGTGAAGTGACGTTGGAAAAGGCTCAACTATTCTGCTTTCAAGAGAAGGAAGCACGTTTGCTACTTGTGATTTGGCAGTAGAGATTCTAGGTGCATGAGTACTAAGTGTTACGGGGCTAATCTCTTAATGATTGTTGGTGGAAGTTGTTCATACTTTCCTAACATTCCTCTTAACTTGATGATAGTGTGAATCGATCTTGATTTTCGCACCAACATTTCAAAGAAAATGCATAACTTCTTTCGTGTGTGCAAGATAATGATCAAGTTCATTTGATGCTTCATCACGAGTCTTTTTGAGTAAATCAAATATGACACCATATTCCTTTTAACTTTTACAAGTTCTTGTTCATATTTTGAGATTTGACACTTAAAAGACACGCTTTGATCATCCGGATTGCTCAATTTTAGATCGGAAGGTTTGCGCGAATCGTTGATTTTGTGTTGAAAAACAAGTTGTTGATCGTGAATATCCTTTTGACACCAATTAAGACGACGTATTGCATTTGAAAGTTCGTTTGACAATCGCTTGTTTTCAATCAAGGACTCGACCAAGCATTATCGGTGTTCTCAACATTTACCACGTAATCAAGATCGCCAGAGATATTATCAAATGCATATGACAACGAATTCAATAACACAACATTTTGAACATCCGCACGGATAACATCTTCCAAGAGTCGATCAACATCTTTTCTTAACATTTTCTTTTTACGCTTAGTGTTTGAAATAGATGTTTTCGCTTTTCTCAACGTTTTCATGACCCCAAGTTCCTTATGAAAATCCTTTTCCCAAGCAATTGCACAACTTTTCAAGTTTTTAACATTAGGTAAAAGATTTTTCAGAAAAATGTCTCTTTGTTCTCGCGCCAGAGGCGATTGAAAATGTTCAACTTTGATTTCGGATCGATATTCTATCTCATGTTGTAAAATTTTGAGGTCAGCCATGAAAATGTCAAAATATCAAAGAATTTTTCGATTTTCAGGTTGTGAGTTTACTTCACTAATGGAAGGTAAAGGACCATAAGTTTGTGCAAAGTCCTGCTTTGGGATTAACAATAGAAGACTCGTGTGTTTCGATGATAACTCTTGGTGTGTTGAAGAACTGCAGCGAAGTGACCCTTGAATAATTAAAAGGTTTGTTGTAAACAAAGCTTTTTAATTTTGATCGAACTCTCGTCAGATCTAATTCCTCTTGACGATGATATTCAACAACATTCATAATGTAATTATCAATTTTATATTGTGCACTTGGAAACTTCGTGATTTGGTTTGAATGTTTTGTTGAAAGCTTAGGTTTGTAATCGCAAGATTCGGGTCCATATCCATTTTGGTTGGGTTTTAAAGTAAACTTTTCAATGGCTGTGACCGACTCGCCATGTTTGTAAACAATGCTTTAAACTCTTTAAGTTTGTTTTGCAAGCCGATGATTTCTTCAAGATGATCATCTATTCAAGCTTGAATGCTTTTTTGCCGAGAACTGCTGACAATTTAACAACACAGCCTTAGCTTTTTGATTTTCCAAGGTGAGAGCGTTAATTTGCTTTTTATGTTCATGTTTCGATTGTTCTATTTCGACAACAAAGCATTCTTCAAGCTGCTAGATCAATGACTGCTCTAAATATTTTCGCTTTGATAAGATTTGGCAAAGGCCGCTTCAAAACCGCTTTCACGCTTTTCTTGAGTTTTGAAAAGTTGAGTTGCTTTTTGTAAACATTCAAAATCCTTTGTTAACAAAGCATTTTACTTTTCAAGTCCTAATTTAATGCAACACATGCAGCAATTTGGGATTGTTGGTCTTGAAGTAACAGAACAAGATCTCGATGGGGCAAAGTTCATCTTGAGTTCAACGCGAGTCACAACATGATCATTATTTAGATCTCGCATGACCACGGAGTCAATTTGATTATCAAGGGAAACCGTTGGTCATCTTGATCGGCCAAATATAACTACGGGTCTAGTTGAAAATCGCCGGAATGAGATGTGGATGACTCATTTTGAACATTCCAGCCTTGCTTGGATGCGATGTTGGCGAGATATGAGATCGTGAGATAAATATGGTTTGTTCGGCACTGAGACAGTTTCACATCGGTCATACATCTGTTGCGGTCACCTATGTGTAACTCGCTGCCTATATATATATAATATATATAACTATATATATATATAGCCATCAACATAACCGCATTGGCCTCGTAAGTCCCATATCATCATCCGAGTCAAAGATTTGCCATAAAGCTCGTTTTGTCCTGTGAGAGTTCCACCAGCTTCATCCTTAAGAGCCAAAAGAAGAGCCTCTTTGAAATAAGCACCGCCCTTAGTCCTTGGCTTTGGGCATGCATTAGCCAGGTGTCCCTTCTCATTGCAGCTTGTAGCATCAAGACCATTCAACCTATTTTGAGCATTTCCACATCCACCACTTGAGCTCTTTGTTATTCCTACCCACAAAGATTAAACCCTTGACCACCGCCCATCCGACCACCATAATCACGATTCTGAACTTCAACACGCCCATTGTTCACAACAGCTTGAGTCCGTGTGTTAGATGAGGAACGAATACGATTGTTGGATTTATTGGTATAACGGCCAAAAGCATTAGCAATCATCACAAATCCTTGTTGCAATGCTTCAAATGGATCGATTTCCTCATTAGCTTCAGCATATGCTTGAGCATTTTTGCTGTATGGAACCAATTGATTTTGTTGAGGTTGAGGTTGTTGTTGTGAAGATGTGTTTGAAGCATTTGGTTGAGTTGCCGTTGAGGAGAATAAACTCCTGTGGAGCATACAAGGCAAGTTGTTGATTGTCCTCCGATTGTGTTGGTAGCAATTTGAGCACGGAGAATCCTTTCCCGATCAACTTTCTTTTCATGAGGTTTCAAGTAATCGTACAACAATCCATAGGAAGATTGATGCATGTTCTTCGCTTGACGGAGAAAAATGACATACTTCTCCCATTCGGGACCAAGACTACTCAGAAACTTAGTATTCACTGCAATTCTTGGCATGATGATGTTGTGTTTATCCAAATCATTGATGATGTCCGAAAATCTATGATGATAGGACTCTAGTGTCTCTCCATGTTCAATCATGAAGTGTTCATAAGCCAAGTAAATTTTGGATTCCAAATCCTCCCGATTGAGTACAGATCCTTCCATAAGAAGACGAATATGATCCCACATTTTTTGTGCGGTCTTTTGAGCATCAACACTACGAAGAATTGGATTTGGTAATCCTAAGAGGATGTATTCCATTGCAAGTTCATCAGCTTCATAGTGTAGAAGTTCCGAGGATTTAAATCAAACAAAGAGTAGCAATGTTCGTTAGTTCATCTCTTGGTGGAATGGCATTTGGATCTCCGGGTACAATGATAGTAGGCATCTCAAATGGACCTTCTAAGATAACCTTCTTTAAGAACTTTCCATGTGGCTTCTTCAGATCACAAAACCTAAAGAACCTTATCACCCATTGATCGTAGTTTCCTGGAGTGAGCATTGGAGGTCTATCAAGTGATCCAGCCTCATGAATTGATTGTTGGCTGCTTAAAGCTTCACACATCTTTGCAAACCAAGTGGGTTCCTTCATAGTGTTCCTTGATGGATGTTGATTGTATTCATTTGTGTATGGTTGAACTTGAAGACTTGGTGGTGGTTGAACCATTTGAGGTTGTGGATTTGCAGCAAGTTGTGGAGTATGTTGTTGATTAAATTGTTGTTGATAAATTGCTTGTTGTTGATTCCATTGTTGATGTTGTGGACTTAGTTGTTGTTGTTGTTGAGGATATGTGTAAGGGAAATAGTTAGAGTATGGTGGTTGTGACATGTTGATAAACTTGTGTGGTAAAATGGATCTTTGTAGTCGAATGAACCTTTGTTGATGAAGTGTCCTTAGTCGTAGAAAAGACAAGAACCAAGTAGCACTTATGCGTTAAAAACAAAGTTACGCCACGTGAACAATGAGGAGTTGCAGTTTAATACTGTTGAGGTTTTAGCCACGTAAGCGTAAAAGCACTCAAAGTTATCGCGTAGACAAAAGTTAGGCGTAGAAAGTTAAGCGTAGGATTACCTTATGCGTAGACCTAAGTTTACGCGTAAAGTGAATCTTATGCGAGGATTTCTACTGCGTAAAGCTTATGCTTATGCGTAATTTTAGGGTTTTGCCAATGATCTTTTACACTTCACGTGTAAAAGATATCCTGAAGTCGACGTATTTTCGTGACTTACAAGTAAGAAAACACGGAATAAACCAGGAAAATGTAGATCAAGCCAGGAACCAAAGTTACGACGTGAACTACTCGTAAAACTAGGGTTTTGATACGGCGTAATCCTACTGTAAGAATGATTTTGCCCAAAGATGTTTCTAAACCAGTTTTTGTGTGATGAAATAGCTTCAATAACACCAAAATAACACAAAAGTGTGAAACTTGATGATCCAAAGCACTTAAAACAGTTACGCGTAGGATAACACTTGCGTATGCATAAAACAAGCTTAAAAACAAGGAAAAACACGTAAGTTCAAACTTTTTGCCAAAAATTAATAGTTTAACACCTAATAACGTTGAAAGTACAAGAATCTTGGATTCAAAGTGTAAAAATCAGAGTTTTAAAGCGAACCAAAGATTGTGTTATCTTTACGCGTAAGACCCCAAAACCAAAAACTTCAAAAAAAAACAAAGTGTACACCCAACTATTTGGCGATTGATACCACTGTTAGGTCACTAGTTTTACAACACAAGCTTATAAGAAAGGAGATGAGGCGATTGAACAAGTAAATCACACACTCACACACGTATAGTAAGACCGGTTATGCAAAGAGTATGAATGAGAGAAAAACTTGAACAACCAACCTTCAAATGAAGGTTTACAAGAGGTATTTATAGGAGGGAAACTAGGGCAACACTCCTAGTTCCCTTCCTATCCTTATTGGGCTTGGGTCAAGCTTATGGGCCTTCTACATAAGCTTGACCTTAAACAAACATAAAGGCCATAATAAAGCTACCTATTACATATGAAATATAAATACTTGAAATACTGTTTAGGAGTGATTCCAACATAATTTGTCATGTTAAATTAATTCTCATTGCAAATGTGGTTTTACCGTTATTGAAGTTTAAATGTATTGAAAATGCATATATGTTTTTACAGTTTATAGAGTTCAAATGTGTTGAAAATAAATGTGTTTTTATAGTTTTCGAAGTTCACTTGTATTCTATGTGTTTTTATAGTTTTTGAAGTTTAAACTCAATAGAGTGCATATGTGTTTTACGTGTCTAGAGTTGATTTTTGTGTTGTCATTCCCACATATAAATAGCCATTTTATTCTTTATTTGTTTATTATTACGTTGAGCACCCCCCATATAATTTTGTCGTGTTAATTCAATTCTCATTGTATATATTTAAATGATAGAATTTTGTTTAGTTCTTTATGTGTGTTTTAATTATCTTTGTTTAGTTGATTAAAATTTAACTAGTACTTTTTTTGTAATTATATTTTTGTTTCAGTGGGGATGGCTCAATCATAGGAAAGACGGTGTGTGAGGAAGATGATCAAAAAATGCACTTGCCTTTTTAGAAGGCGTACACATGTGTTCTCGAGGGCGTGCATATATGTTTTTGAAAGATGTGCATATATTTTGTAATAAAATTGAATACAAGTGTAAACATAATGACATTTGTGATAAAGCTTGATATTATATCACTAAAGTATTTCAATTTGTAAAATTAGAAGTTGTCAAAATCTACAAAAGTTTGTGTCATCGTTAAAGTTTTAATGTTTGTATTTATATTTATGTAATGTTTTTCACAGATACACGTGCATAAACAAAATACATATGCATTAACGAAAAATACAATTGCGTAATGTATTTAGCAATTTATCTTTTTTTACAAAACACATGTGCATATAATGTATTTTTAAACATGCATATTGTTATAAAAAAAATATTAAATACAAATATTAAAAAAGGGAAAAAAAAAAAAAAAAAAAAAAAAAAAAAAACCTACCTAAAATTCTGGAGGAAAAAACGGTTTATATAAAAAAAATTTAAAAACATTAAAAAATATAATTTTACTATTATACCCTTTTGAATTATATAATAAAAATAAATATCTCAAAAAATCTGATTGGTTGATCTTTGGTTTGATTCTACGACACTTTTCGGTTCTGAAAAGAACCCTTCCCTATACATACATATATATATATATATATATATATATATATATATATATATATATATATATATATATATATATATATATATATATATATATATATATATATATATATATATATATATATATATATATATATATATAGATTTGGGATCAAATGAGATCATTGCATGAACCAATAGGAAGAGGACAAGTGGCAATCAATTGAAATTTAATTAATAAATAAACTGAAAATTAAAAATATAACAAAAGGGTATTCTATGAATTTTTTACTTTGTTTTATCACTAACCCTACATAAATCACCCCTCTTTTCTCTCCCTCTCATACTCATATCAGCCTCCTTTCTCTCCCTCTCATGGATCGACCTTCATAAATCTGGAAAATCAAAACACATATCAGGTCTCAATCTTAATAATCATATCAACCTCCATTAAAAAAAACAACGGATCATTTCGATAAACTCTCCACCAACCTTTGCTTTTGGTACGGTATAATCTTTCCGCCAACTTGCTGTTTTTGGCCGGTTTTCTCTCGATATGGGCTAAAAAAACGCGATATGACTACAAAAAATAGATCCGCGACAACCTTTCTTTGTCTATCATATTGCCGCCTCTTCATCATCGATCGATTGTTTTTGCTTATGGTTTGTCTCAAACAACCAATATCTGTTGGTGTATTTAGTATAGCAGGTGATACCCGGGATCAACGATGTATCCGTAATACGGAATCTACTGTTTTTTGTAGATTTTGGTATAGCGTCATCATTGTACACCAGTCACGTTTGAGTTGACCGGAATCAGGTACAAGGCGACTGCGGAAAGCATGGTACACATATGTGTTTTTTTATGATCTCCAGCCATTATTGAGAAGTTATGGTACACCGTATCTGGAATAGTTGGTTTAATATAGTTGGTGTAATATAGTTGGTGTAATAGCAGATTTTTGTAAATTTTTTTTGTAAGATACACCGGATCTGGTGTAATATAGTTGGTGTAATACACCGGATCAGGTATAGTTACGGTACACCGGATCTGAGTAAATTTATTTTGTAAGATAGTTGGTGTAATAGCAGATTTTTGGAATAACAAATTCATTTGGTATAGCAGATTTTTTTTGTAGTAGCAGACTTTTTTTTGTAGTAGCAGCCTGTTTTGTAAGGTTATTGGTGTATGTGATGTTTGTAAGATTGTTGTGTATTTAGTATAGCAGGTGATATCCAGTGTACCGGATCTGTGATCATCGTGGATTTATCC
This sequence comes from Chrysanthemum makinoi, assembly GCA_910596185.1. Taxonomy (NCBI): domain Eukaryota; kingdom Viridiplantae; phylum Streptophyta; class Magnoliopsida; order Asterales; family Asteraceae; genus Chrysanthemum; species Chrysanthemum makinoi. The sequence goes on along the minus strand of OU343225.1, from coordinate 164,988,118 downwards.
GGTGTCCGGAATCTAGCTGTTGTTAGTTTTGTTTGGTGATACATTTAATATTTCCGGTGTACCGGAATCTGTTGCTGTACCGTTTGGATATGTTGTGTAACAGTTTAATCTATATAAAATGTTAGACCAGATTTTTGTTAAAAAGAAAGACGAAAATTTGAAAAAATATTGACTACATTGGATTTGAATTCTCCAAAATACCCTTGAAACCCTATTTAATTACAATAATGTTACTCATTTAATGATAATCTCATATATATATATATATATATATATATATATATATATATATATATATATATATATATATATATATATATATATATATATATATATATATATATATATATATATATATATATATAGTGTGGTTCTAGAGAAAAGTGTAATTATATAGAAAAGTTAGAAAAAAAAGTTATAGGGTAGATTTTGAAAACACTTGAAAGTTTAGGGTAAAAATTAAAAAGAAATCAACAAAAGAGGGATATCAATCAGATTGTTATTTTTCAGTTCATTCACGAAAAGAGATGAGCTACTCCATCTCCACCTTCTACCCCGTCACCACCAACCGCCTGCATCGTTACCACCACCACCACCATCTACACCATTACCACCACCATTAAAACCGATCAAAAAACACCTAATATAGTAATCCGATTTACAACCCATTGAAATATTGGTGGTTTTTTAATGTTGAATCATCAGAAAATGAAGAAAAAACGAGATTTAACTTGTAAGTGCACTTATTTTCTTAATTGATCAAATTTAAATCAATGGTGTAATGATTTTTTAAGTTTTGTTGATAGTTTGTCATCATACCATCATGTTTTCTACCATATATGGAACAATTTTGACGAAAAAATGCATAAAAATGTGTTTATTAAAGTTGCACACCATGTGTTTGATAAAATGTCTGAATAAGATTTATATGTGATGCACTAAGTTTTAGAATCTATGTTTATTATTAAGTGTTATGGCATCTTAGGGCATATGTGTGTATATTTGCAGAATCAGAGTACACGTTAGGACACTATATTCTATTATTGTTGAATGATATAAATCATATGTTAGGGTATCAGGTTACATGTTAGGGCATCTGTGTTTATTGCTGGTGCATCAGGTTACATGTTAGGGCATCTCTGTTTGTGTTTGGTGCATTAAGTTAAATGTCAGGGCACGTGACTTTATTATTATTGAACTATATGACCTTTTAGTGCATCTGTGTTTGTAGTTGGTGCATCAGGTTAAATGTATGTTAAGATTTATTTTGATTCAGTAGATTTTACTTAGTAATGCAATAGGTGCATCAGGTTACTTGTTAGTGGTTGTTTCATTAGGTGTTTGTGCAAGGTTACATGTTAGTGGTTGGTGCATCGAATCTTATAGAATATGTGTGCAAGATTAATGCATCTATGAGTAGGTGTGTATTTATAGCTATGATGCATCATTTGGTTTAGGGTTTAGGGTTTATGTGTAATATTAGTGCATATGTGCATCATGTTGGGGCACTTGTTTGTATGATCACTGAATCACATGACACTTTACAACATCTATCTATAAGATTAGTACAATAGATTAGATGTTAAGGCCCCGCTTTGTATGATTAGTGAATCACATTACACCTTACGACATATAACAACCTGCTAACATGATTTCCAAAGGAGTGGATTTAGTTTTAAAAAAAGGAAGTATTTTCGATACATAAATTGAAAATTTTTAACATGTCGCCGCATTCAAATTTCATTGAAATTGGTTTGGTAAGCTAAACCAAAGATATTATTACGAATTCATATAAATTTAAAATAAAGTATTTTAATCATTTAATTGATGCGCTTAACATCCAGCGGGTGCTCTTTCTTGTTATAAAGATGATAAAAAAAACTCAAATCATTACTATGTTCCTAAGGATACAATGCATATATAACTTTTCTGGTATGTAAAACTTCAACTAGTACATATGTTCTTTTACTGCATCACAGTATTAAGTTTAGTGCATCAGAAAGAATAAGATTACTACATGACAATGTTATTACTATTACATTACAGTGTTATATCTAGTACATTAGTGTAATACTCTATTTTGATTTTCACAGATTGGCATGTTGGTAGACTACCTATTTCTAAACAACCACCCAAGCAAAGAGAAGATTTTTGAGACAGTTCTTAAAATCTTGAAAATGGTCTAGAGAACAACCTTCAACGTGTTAATTATGGGATATTTGTAATGAGGCATATGGAAAGTTACGCTTAATTGTAGAAACAGTTATGTTTGGTCTTATCAATCTATAATGTATCCAAAAATATGTTGTGATTCATACTTGGAACTATATATTACTTTTGTACGAACGTGCAAATAAAATGCTATGGTGCTTTGGATAAAAATGCTTTTTTGTAAGTAAAAATAATTGAATGACTATATAATAATGAATGGAATGATAAATCCGCATCAATAGTAAGCAAAAATAAATGTGGAAAATCAAGGTGCATCTATGTTAAAAATAAAGGTGAATCGGTGCTTTAAATACAAGTGTTTCTATTGCGGTGAGATAAAAATCATCTAGTAATAACGTGTGTAAAATGAACTTGAAATAAAAAAGATTTTATTAAAGTAAAACGAATTGAATGATTGGATATCTACATCAGAACTCACAACAACAATAAAGGTTTAAGAAAAAAAGTGCATCATTGTTAATAACAACGGTGCTTCAATGCTAAATAGAATGTGCTTATTTTCATGGTAAACGTACATTTAAAGTGCTAATTATATCAATGAGAATTTATTTACAGAAGTTTCGGAAAAAAAAGAGATACATAAAATTAGCAAATAAAAAATACGAAAAATAACATTCTTGATAGCCCATTTTAGCAGCTCCACGAACTAAGCGAGTAGGTCTTTATCTGAATATCATTGTTGGTATCAATAGATGCTAAAACGCAGTAAGAGAAACTACGTTCCTTCAATTAGTTTATGTACTACGTCATATCAACAACGTCAACATCAGGAATCCACGTCCTAAATCGGACATTAGACCAAACAACATAACCAATCAAAGTAGATCAAACTATTTTCGAAACATTTGATAGTCATACCAAAGCAAGAAAACAAAACCTGCATAATGTAACAAAAGGTAAATATAATTGCATCACAATGTATAAAGTAATGCATCACAGTAATACATTCAGGGCATCAATGTATCAACAACTAGTGCATCATAGAGTTATCTAAATTGGTGCAAGCGGTATCAGCAAATTGTAGTTATTAACTAAGATTGATAAACAATTTAGCTAAACCTAGAATTTCCATGATTGGTAAATAAATTAGTAAAAACGAAGCATATTCAATATAGGTGAAAAATCCAACCTATTTTCTTGATAAAGAGTTGGTACTGGTAATAACACTAACAGTTCAAATATGCGACGTATAATAACTTTTAACATCTCAATCCATATAAAAAGAAACTCAAGCATCCATTATGTACTATTTTGATAATATAGTTTTGTAGTAATGTTTTAAAATATTCATCATTTGTAAAGTTCAAAAAAGTTAGGTCATAAAAGTTTTGGTGGGTATCCCCAACCCTACCCATTTTGACTAGTGTATAAAAGTCACACGCCTAATGAATGTTCAATACATTAGTTATTTGTATAATTTGAAGATTGGACAATAAATATTCACGGGAAACAACCTCCTTTGACCATTTTTGGCCAGAACCCATCTCGACCCATTACCCAACCCGCCCGTTCCCAACCATACTTTCCAGAGTCAAAAGACATGTAGAACTGAGAGAGGGCAGGAGGTTAAAGGAATTGTTACCTAATTTCGCTAGTCGTTTAACCCATTTTGGATTTGTTTGCCTATCAACTTGTAGCATATATCATTGTAAAAGTGGTTGCACTTCTTGATGATTAGGTGGTATGTGTCACCATTGTAGTTAGCAACATGATGCTTCATGAACTCTCTGACCCGAGCAGCATTCAGAGATGTAGTCCCGATCAATATTGACCTCCTAAACTTAAAGTCGGGGCGTTGCTTTAGTTCAATCTCAAATACTCTAATACTTGAATAGTCATGAGCTCCAAATGCATATCCTACACCATGAACTGTCAAATGCAAGAATCATTCATCAGGTATATGTATTCGATTATACACATATTCTTCCAATCTACATAATAAACGGTTTTGATGCATCTGTTTGCTAACAGCTAGTGAATACATGTTATATAAGTCAGTGCATATCAATATTAACACAATCTTAAAAAATTTGTAAAAACATTCTATTGAAACATTCAAAAAGTTAATGAAGAATTGGTGCATCACACTACGAATTTAATGCATCAAATTTATAAAATATTAATTAAGCATTTTATCAAAAAATACAAATCCCCGTTCCACTAGAAAGACGACAAAAATAATTAGATAAACAGTTGATGCATCACAATGTAAAATCGGTGCATCACAGTTATGAAATTTCATTTAGGCATTTTATCAAACACCTTGTGTGCAGCTTTCGTGAAAACTTTTTCCATGTTTTTTTTCTCAAAAATGCCTCAAGTAGCTAATTCATACACATCATCATGTCACATAAAACTATTAAAATTGGTACATTTATGACCACACCTGATGATCATCGAAGCAAAACTCATAAAAAAAACCCCTAACTCATAATAAACAATAACTCATGCAAATAAACTCTAACAAACTCATCATATATCTTTATATTTGATCTTAGATAACCAAAACTAACAAAAGGATAATAAAAAAAAGTTATGATACTTACTTTGATCGACAATTTGAGAGATTAGAACGAGAGAATCTAATGAATCTGATGAGCAACCGTGTTTATTGTGTTGAACGTGTGAATATTTGAAGCAAAAATCACCATGTTTATTGAGAACCTGGAGAGCTAACAAATACTATTTGTTGATAAATAACCTTTGCTATCTATTCTGCTCCCCCTCTTGGAGACCATACCATTTTCTTTTTTTTGCTCAGCATCACTGTTCTTTGCTCATGTGTCGTATGCTTTCTTTGTCATTTGTGTTGTTGCATTCATAGGAAATGGTCTAAATTGAGGAGCTTGTGGAACATACCTGAAATTTATAAAAATAATAGTTAGTTTAGTTAAACAGTTGATACATCACAATGTCAAATTAATGCATCGCAATTATAAAATTTTGTTGAGACATTTTATCAAACACCTTGTGTGCTGCCTTCTTAAGCATGATTTCTATCTATTTTGCTCAACTTTTTTTCAGATTTAGAAGTAAATTATGGAATATAACATATTTAGACCAATAATAACAAAAAAGAACCGAACAAATTATTCAAAATAGGATCAATAAACTCATACACATCCAAAAAAGATTAATATGATCATATTAATCGATGGTAACAGTAAAAAATCAATTAAAAAAAATTACTTTCAAACTTGAATGATGAATCTGATTATATATTTGGTGCGGAATGGTGGAGAACGGTGGGGGAATGGTGGTGAACGGTCGGGAACGGTGGTGAACGATGGGGAATGATGGTGAACAATGGGGAACGATTGTGAAGGCCGGTGGATGTGAACTGTGATGAGGAACTAAAAGACGGTATTAGAGAAAGAAGAAACAAGAAGAAAAAGAACAAGTGAAAAAAATTAGGCATTATATATGAAAGGTGCAAATATACAAAATTATCCCTTAAAGAATGAAGGAAAATACAATAAGGTCCCTGTAGTTTGGTGTGAAAAAAATTAGGGGAAGAGGGGTTGATCTAACGGTTGAGATCACTTCTCTCACTTTTCTCTTGAAATCAACTTTTTAAATGATCCAATCTCTCAATATATACATATATATATGTATATACATATATATGTATATACATATATATACATATATATATATATATATATACATATATATATATATATATATATATATATATATATATATATATATATATATATATATATATATATATATATATATATAGAGAGAGAGAGAGAGAGAGAGTGTGAGGATCAGTGCAGATTTTTTTAATTATTGAAGGTTAGCGAAGATCTTGACTTTTTTACAAAAAAATCACGATCAGATCTGGAATGGGTGGTCCAGATCTATCCGCATATATCTATACATTATATATAAGAGGAGGCATGCCACGTCATAATGCCACTTGGCATCCCATAATGCCATGTCATATTTCCATGTCATCATTGTATTTATGTGGCATTTTTTTTAAATGACATGTGGCATTTTAATTAATATATGTACAATTTGTCTTTAATAAATTTTAAAATTCGTTTTTGGTTTTGTTATTTTTGAATTTTAAAATTTTTTTATTAAAAAGAAGACATTTGTTGGAGTTGAACTTGGGTCATTCATGTGTTTTGTAAACAACTTACCACTAGAGTAAATTGTTTTTTGATTTATATCTTTCAAATCAATACAAATAAGGAGATGCTAAAAAAATCCTGCAATTTGTAATTTAGGAATTGTCAATTGTATACATATCTTTTCCTTAAATATAGACCCACAATATAGCCCACTAATCATCATAGAAAAAAGGTACGCTTCTCTCTACAATCCCTAATATTTACAGAAAAAAAGGTATGACTCTTTTCCTTCAAAACCCTAATGATAAATATGTTTGATCTTATTTATTTGGCTGTTAAACAGCAAATGTGGAAGGAATCTGCAAATACGATGTGTTTACATCTCCTTCCTGCATTTAATATTATTTATTGCTTTTATGCAGCTTTGAACGTATTTGCTTATTACTTTGATGATCCTTTAACCTCATATTAGTAGTTACGGAGCTCATAACATGGTTTAGTAGTTGTCAAGGGCACAATGAGTGAGTAACAGGTGAGTAGGACTTGACTGGGAACTCTCTCAATGGCCTAATTTAATTGGCTGATGTTATAGTATTTATACGTTTACCACATCAATACAATCTTTAAAGTATATGATGTATATCTAATATACTACTATAAGTCATACAATCAAATATGGCCTAATTATATACGTAGAAACTGCAATATTAGTACAGTATGCAAGGATATATTTCAATACTGGAATTGATATAGCATATATGGCCATATTGCAATTAAATTATCCAAACTGGAATTGGTGACTAACATAAATTATAACATATAAATACTAAATTGTTTAGATAATTGGCCAGATAATATGTAACCAATGAGTTATAAACATTAAATTATCCAAAATGTTTATAACCTGGAATTGGAATTGAAATAGCATATATTGCCATATAATATGTAACCAATGAGCAGGTGACTAACATAAATTATAAACGATATCAATTCCAGAATTTATCTAAACTATTTTTACTATAACTTCATCCAATACTGGAAATTAGGCCAGGTGACATCAATATAAATTATATACGATACATCAATAGGTATTTGACTAGGAACTCTCTCAATGGCAGTGTACCTGATTGGATAATTAGAGATGATGAACGATATGTTTTACCAAAAGAGCATCTTAGTTATCTTACAACAAGAGATCTCCAACACACTAGATAACTTGCAGTTTTGAAGTATTAATATTAGCTAATATTAGCCTAAACGAGGAACAGTAGATAACTTGTAGTTAATGTGTATGGGTTACTGATTGGTGCTAAACCGTCAAGCTATCTCACACAAGCTAGCCACTTGTGAATGGCTAACCGTAAGAAACTTAAAACAGTTCAAACACTAATGCAATTAAGATCAGAGAATATAATGAATTCCCGGGTCGTTAAGTCCCACGGAGACTCAATGGTGTGTAAACTTATTCAGATGATAGAATGATCACTAAGGATAGTGATCAGTAAGGATTTGGGTTGGAAATTACACTACTGATTGCTTGGAATGTATTTGGAAACAGAATTGGAAAGCACAACAATCAGATGAGACAAACGTAAAACGTACGTTTAAAAACTACGTAAACGTACCAAATAAAAAGTGAAATCTAAGAAATAAAAGACCTAAAAATATGAAAATGACATTTTTGAAATCCTAAAAATAAAAAGAAATTTATTAGAAAAAGAAAATTAATTTTACAACTATTTAATTAATTATTATTAATTAAAACTATTTATTAAACTATTTATTAATAACCTAAAATAAAAGAAAATATGAAATAAGGCTATAAAAATAAAATTATGATTGTGAAAAATCTAAAATATTATAAAACTAATTTTAAAACTAAAAATATATTTTTACACTTTTTATATATTTATTACTAATTAATTACTTTTTAAAATACACTTAAATTCAAGAAAATATAAAATAAACCTGGAAAAATGAAATTTGAACTTGGAAAAATCTAAAATATGATAAAACTAATTTTAAAACTGAAAAGATATTTTTATGCTTTTTAATTATTTATTACTAATTATTTAATACTTTTAACTATTTAAAATTATAATAAATACTAAACAGATTAGGAAAATTATGAAACTTTTTCTAAAATAACTTAAGGTGACAAAAAACTAAGAAAAATATAAAAACTAGATTTGCTTAATAATAATATGAAAAGAAAAATCAAAAAACTATTAAATAAACGCTATCACTATATTTAAATTGATGTTTTTCTGGTTTTTCTTTTTGAAAACTACTTAACTACTTAAAATATGAAACTTTTACAAAGACAAAAATTTTACAACTTAATAATAAGCTGTTTGAGAGATTAAAAGCTCAACAGTGGGCTTAAGAGCTTATTTTGATGAATTAAGCTCAAATAAGCTCACAAACTCGAATCAAGTGTAGAATAAGATGCAACAAACTATAAGCTACTAATATGAAGTTAAAATACACAAATAAGCACACTGATAAGATGGAAATAAGCATATAAGCACTTATGATCTAGTAGTCAAAAGACAGAAATGGGACAAAGTAAAGGCTTATTGCAGCCCTACCAAACAAGCTAGAAAATGGAAAATGAAGCTTGGGACCTCAAGATAGCTTGGTTGGCTTTCCAAAGAACCAATAATCACAGGATGAGGCCAACTAATAAGCTATCTGTGAGCTTATCAAATTGGACCTACTCACTGTGCACAGGGCAGTACTTTCAAACAGGTACTCAAAGAGGTTGGACAAAAAGCACTTATTAAGCTGATTAAAGGAAAACTAGTATTTTTCTAATTAAGTTTAGCAACTAAACTTTGATAACCCAAAAGCTTTTAAGCTAAATTTTACTATTAAACACATAGTGAAATTATATTTTTTATTCAAAAACGACCAAAATGAAAATTTTGACTTTTATAAAAAACACTAAGGTTGACTAAAATGAACTTTGAACTGATTCTATTAACTGATTATGTTGTATTAAAGTGAACTAAGACTGATTTGATCAATGATAACAACTTATGAACACAAAATCATGATCATAGATCATTAAAATCCAACAGTGACCACACAAGATTTGATCAAAAGATATTTTGACTTTGGATGAAACAAGGACTGGTTTTTATTACTTGCTTGAGTTATTAAATGTATATGTGACACATAACAACAAAAAACAAAGTCTCTAACAAACTCTAAAACAGATTGCACAGTTAAACCAAACACTACTTTAACAAGACTGTTTTGAGATTCTCAATTGATTCCAAAGATCAAGACCAAGAAATTGATTCACAAACTTATATTATCATATATTAGGACTAAACAAACATAAAACAACAACAATAGCAACATAAAATCAAGAATCTAGACTTAAGCTAATTTAACTCTCAAAATGAAATTTTTATAAACTACAATTTTAAAAGAACAACCAACTGATTTTAATTCTTAAATACACTTAACTATAACTAATGAACATAAAGAACCAGGATTTCAAGCTAATGAACACTTGTACAGTAAAATGCCAAAATGGATCAAAGTGCTTACAAATGGCTATCCAACTGAAAACTGAGAACCAAAGGCCAAGATCACTCCTATAGGCTTACCACTAAGCCACTAACCCAAGGCCATCCAAAATTCACCCTGCTCCAAATTTGTGAACACCATTTCCATGAGATTTTTGAATTTCCAACTATTTATTTGGTATTTTTGGTGATTTTTCCTTTTTAATGCTAAACTGAATTTTATTATATCTAATAGCTTTTAAAAGCTATCTAGGAGCTTACATGAGCTATATCAGTCCATAATAACATCTAACAACAACATTTGAATCGTATGAGATTTTTGAAAGGAAAATTGCATAAACTGAATTGGACTTAAAAACTTGAAATTGCTTATTAAGAAAGATTCACAATACACTGAAACACTTAAACAAAATGCTTGAAAGCTTTAAAATACACTGAGAATTAAAAATTACTTAAAACGACATAAGAAAACTAATTTTTACACTAGATAGATTGATACATTGCTTCTCTTCCCTCTTTTATAGACTTTTCCACTCTTGTTGACAACTCTGATTGTATCCCACCTCATCTGAGCCATTGAATCTTCAAATATCATCATATCCGTCCCAAGTGTAGATTTGGCGCCAAAAGTCTTTTAGCAGGTTTGAGATATTAATGGGGTGGTTTGAATCAATTAAAGATCTTTGGGTGTTAGTGAAGGTGGAGGGGACAAGGTAAGGAGGGGGGATGGAGCAAATCATGGAAACAGCTCTGGTTTCTGGTTTGGCGCGCTTCTGTGAGGAGGATGAACAGTGGCCAGTATTTACTTATTTGACCGATGGTTTTAATAGGTGGGAGGGTTCACAATTGGCTATGACAGGGGTCAAGGGATATTGGCAGGGGTTCTATTTGTTTTGGCTGGGCTCAAAATACAAAGGGGGTCCGTTTGGTTTAGCAAGTATACAAGGACCAAAAATGTAATTCCACCAAACTTGAGGACTGAACTTGCCCATTTTTCCAAAGATATCAAAAGGACCAAACTTGACAAACTTTGATAGTACAAGGATAAAATTTGATCATTTTCCATTTTAAAATATCCAAGGACTAAATTTGACATTTTTCAAAGTTTAGGGACTTTTTCTGCCATTTGACCAAAGAATCATTCAAGGACCAATTTTAACAACTTAGAATATTTCAGGGACCTTGAATGATAAAATTCTTGATTTTTGGATTCCAGGGACTAGATTTGACAACTTTTAAAACTTTGGGGACTAAAACTGCCAATTTTGCAAACTTGAATCATTTTTCATCTGATTTTGATATTTTTGCATTTAAAACACATAAAACACTGATTTGTGATATTTTCATCATTTTGATGCATTTTTGAGTGTTTTCAGATGATTTTGCAGTTTAGATTGTACAAAAATGATGAGTATTTAGACACTCATCAGTTACTGCAACTTTTTTTCCCACATTGATTCGATTATGTCGTTTTTTGTGTATAACCTTGAGGCTATGGATCACAGCCCTCATTTGATCATTTTAAATATTATCATTCGCAGCGACTCACCAATCTATTTATTTGTTTTCTGATTTGCTTTCCTTAATTGATGCAGATCTAATATGAGACAGTCGAAATGCCTTAGTTTGGCCTTAGTTTTGTTTTTTGAGTAGACTGGAGCTCGACGTGCTTGTCAAATTGAGGCGTGCAACCAGCTTATGAGTCTGCAGTTTAATCCAATTGGTATCAGCTGATTTACTTTTAGTTTGTTATATTTCACATGCTTAAAATTGCCCATGTAATAAACAACCTTGTTCAACTGATGAGAACGTGATTGATCACCAGCAGGTTTATACACTTGTTTCTGTCATGACTGTATTTAGGCAGTTGTGTGTTCTTACTTTCGGAATGCAAGGCATGTCCTTCTGTAACTTGATTGTTTACAACAATTATTATTTTGAATAAATTATGGAAGTATAAATGCAAAAACATATTATAGATTGTCATTATTATTTTTAATTATTTATATGTTATTAAAATAACTGCTATTATTATTATCAAAGTAAACTAAAAAAAACATGATGAATGCTGAAATCATGGATATGGTCTATTAATCTCATTGTTTAAAACTGAGGTGTCCGCATTTTTTGAGTTTTGGTTACGGATATGGTCTGTGACATAGATACGGTTAGTTTAGAGTCATTAATACTTAAATGTTATCATGTTAGCATTTGATGACCGTTTTCGTCTTTTCACTCTAAGCAGGTCCTTGCGTCCTTTACCTTTTTCGTCATTCTCAACCTCCTTTATACCATCTTCAACGTTAAAAGAGTTTTGTTAACACCAACCTTAATAAGCTAAACACCCAGAGAAATATGCAGTTCCATCCTAATTTTAGATCTCAAAATAGAAAACGCTATGTTTGATTGTTTAGTCGAATCTAACATCCACTCGTTTTTTGGTTCTCTCTCACCCCTCTAAAACAAAGTCTTATATTTTTTGAGATTTTATATTAACAAGATACCCAACTACTTAAAATACTTATTGGTTTTGAAATACGTTTGTAGTGTGGAATAGCTAACTTTGTCATGGTTGATTGAGACAGCTTAAACTTATACACATTTTTTAATACAGATTGCAGAAGGGAGAAGCTTGGGAAAGCGAGAGGTATAGAGTTTGAAAGGTATAATGGTTACTCAAACCATAGTGTCAATCTCCGACACAAAGGCAAGGAAAGATTTATTTACCTCTTATAATTTCCTTGACCATTATGTACGACTACACCTTATCCTGGACCTTCGACACATTATGTACGGAACACAAGACTGGCAACAGATGGTAGTAGATACAAAAGAAAATTAGATGGAAAATTGTCGATTCAGTTATGTAATGTATGTATTTGTGATCTGATGTGTATAAGCAATACTCATATTCAATTTTTTAGGGTGTGTACAATCTCAGCGAAGCGTTTCAGGTAATACCTTTTTCCCTCATGCTCTTTGAAAAATACAAACTTATTAGGTTTCAAACACATATGTTCAGTGTTTGAGGTATGTCTTGGACTTATAAAGTTAATTCGAAATGTTAGTCAGTAAACTAAGAAACTAATTTAAGAATGTTTATAGTTTTTTCAGTTGTTTCAGGACTACACCAATAAGCTAGCTCAACTGGGAGCTTAGTTCAGGAATTCCACCACTTCCAGCCATCTCAAGTCAATTCTCGGCTCGTGGAAAGAATGTTCGAGAAAGGTGACTCATTTCTAGACTATGATTTTTTATCTTTGTATGATGATCATATAACTTGATATTTTAGTTTTTGTGCTTTTAGGAATTAGTAGTTAGTTGATAGATTGACCAAAACAAGAAAGTTTCATGAGAATACCGACATATGTTATACAATATGAAATAGGAGTAATGGTTACTTGCTTTGTTTGATATATTTTGGCTAGGTGTAAATAGAATCCTCACAATTACCCATGACCCGTTGTGATTTTCTTTCGATGCTAAGATAGTGTGGTGATGTAAGCTCTTTGTATACCAAACTTATTGTGACGGATAATTTCGCATTGGATCAGGTGATATATTACCCAACGACACTCTTATTTGGAGATTGAAACCACTTATATTTGCTGCTCCTTATGCTAATCCTCATGTTGAAGCCATTACAGTTGAAGTGTTGATATTGGCCAGGTTCTTCCTTCTTCACTTTGACAGTTTATACAACTATTTGTGTATAAAACCAGGTGGGGCAACATGTACTCTTGCTTCTGAATTTGGCTATGGGTCAACACTTACTCATTTATTGAATCACACATGCCCCTGTATTTGGCTAAAATATGTTGCCCCTGATGGTGAAACCTATCATACGACTTCATTGTTCATCTATAGGCCATCCACAGATTATTAGGCTAAATCTGGAAAGCTATGGTTGTTGGCTGATTCAATACATGCAACTGTGTATATATATTAGAAGTTAGAATCAGTGTACTCTCTTACCTTAAAATATCTAAATGTAAGGGTGTTTGGTTATGCTATATACCGGTGATTTGGTTGCATATCACACCCCCAAATTACCTGTTTTGCAGCGGAATGGAATTCCTGGGGGTTGACTGTCATAGCATCACAATCACAGTTATATTGAACGACCTAAAGTGTCGTTTGGAAAACACAACGTTTGATTTAATAAAACAATCAGAGTTTACAAAGTATAGGTCCCAAATGAAATTAGACATGTGCGGAATTAAATTTGATACAAGCCAAACGATGTTTTTAAAGTGCATAAATCCCATGTGTGATGCGTCGTCATCACGACTCTATTATATGTCCATATGCATGCCAAGAAGTGAATGCCTTAGATACCTGAGATAAAACATGCTAAAAATGTCAACACAAAGGTTGAGTGAAATCCATAGGTTTAATTAATTCGTTTGAACACAATATTCGTAGTGTGAGTTACGTTGTTTCACACTCATCGTTGAAAACAAAACAACATTTATTTCACTAAGTTCATGACAACCAAAGCGTAAACCTCGTACCAATAGAAATTGGTAAAAATCGTTTCATCGCAGCCCTAATAGGTAAACTTGCCAATTTACCTTAATGATTCAAATATAGTGCGTTCGATTTCCCCTAATGGTGCATGGTGTAGGGACTTCAAACATGGCAATTGATTACTTAGTGACAATAAAACATTTGGATATAGCATACAGTTCAAAGCATTTGTGTTCGATTAAAAATAGTTGAGCATGTATCTCCCCCAAGAGTTTGTAAAACAATTAAGTAATAGAAAGTGGGGCTATGAACTCACCTGTTGCAATGATAATGATGATATAATGGCAATACTGAAATGAGGCGCAACCTCTGACCGTGACCTATTATGAATGATATGTTCTTATGTAAATCATGAAACAATGTCGTGCATGCAAACTCATATGAAATCCATACCACTTGTACATTTGAAAATAATGTTTAGCGTCGAAATGTATGTTTATAACATCTCGTCATATTATAAAATACTTTACAAGTATTTACGTTGAAATTATATCCTACGATAGTCATTCAATGATTTATCAAGAATTTTTAGCTTTTCGTCGCAAAATAATATACTTTGATAATTTGTGAAAGTGACTAAATGACCTCGAAAAGCTAGTCGTAAAATAGTGAATATCGAGTGTTAGGAAACGAACTCAATGGTTTTGGAAAGCTTGTAACATTATCTAAAAGTCTTAGCTTTTGAATTTTCAACATAGAGGTCTCGATCATGGAGAAAAATATAGGTAAAGTATGGTACTTGTGTCCAAAATATCGTTTAAGGTAACTTTCGGCAAAGTTTGAGTGTCCATATTTTATTCGTTACAACTCCGCTTGACGAACGGTTGGACAATTTGGAAAATATGCTAGGCGAACTTATTTTTACTAGAAGACATCATATTATAAAAAGTACTACGTCAATGTTAAAAACGACCCTCAACATGGTCACTTGTTGCCATATGGTTTGTCTAATAGAAATATATTAGTTTAGCTTATTTAATATAGTTACGGCAACTTTGTGTAAACGTGTATAATTTAATCGTTACAAGTCCGTTTTCTACGTTTTATATGTCCTTAGCTTCGTATCAAAGTATACTAATATATTTTTGATAAGTCGACACAATTTATAACGCCTAAGCCTCATTTTTAACTCGTACAAAGTAGACAAAACATGCTGAATTTTCTGGTTTTTACACTTTTCGTCGTCAAACTTGTAAATAGCATAACTTTTTCGTTATAGCTCCGTTTTAACCCGTTCAAGCGGCCACGTTTTCGTTTTAAAGTGTATTTTCCAAATATCTAGCCCAAAATTTTTTATCAACTGTCAAAAATTCCAGATTTCCCAGAAATGATCAGCCCTTATAATTAATTAGTTGTCGAAATGAGTTTTTCTCGCGCAAAACCTATTCTAACCAATTCAAACCAACGCCGAAGCTATTTTAATCCTACCATACACCTTCTTAGGGTGTCATGGGTTCCTAGACATCACCAAAAGTGGTATGTTACAAGGGATAATTATAGGATGATTATATTCATAATAAGTAATAAAAACACTAAAAGTGGTATAGACTCAAATGTAACATGCATGTTTTCTTGCAAAAATGATGAAATAGCATAAAGATGAATATGAAAAAGTTATGAAGATCATGAAATGCTTACTTGAATGATTATGTGCAAGAAAATGATGAAAACCTTATTAATCTATAGGTTTTTATTTCAAAACCTTAACATAGATCACTATATGAACTTGCTAATCACTTGGGCTTCAAAAATTAATGGTTTCTCTTGTGTTTCTTGGGTTGGCCGGTTCTTCAAGAAAAAAGGGAGGAGAGGATTTTTGATTTTTACACTTTGTGTTTTGGTATGTATGTGTAGAGTTGGAGTATAATATGATTAATAGTTAAGATATTTAGCAAACTTAAAGTGTGAGTCACCCCTTGGGTCGACATGTATAAAAAAGAAATGAGTAGATTCATTTTGAGTAGTTAAGTAAATACATGTAGAAGTAAAAGTTTGTTAACTTAAGGATAACTAATAACTTGTATATTTATTTAAGCATTTAAGGTAGCGTTAGCTAAAAATAAAATTTAACGGATCAAAATAAAACATATTGAAGTCATAAAAATTATAAAAATACATTTCTTACAAAAATTGAGTGAAATAATAATTATCGTGTAATATTTACGAAAACCGTCGTAATTATATAAATATAACAATTTATATACGAAATAAATTTAAAACATCGGGTAAACTAATAATATAATTTTTAGGGTCTTAAAATGAGTATAAAAATATATTAGGATTAGTTTTGGAAGTGTCGGATCAATATTCAAAATAAATGTTTACGCGATAGCGTTTATTTAATAGGAAAATAAACGTTTAATGAAATATGCAAATTCATGCGTGAACCGATATGAAATGATGTTACTAATGTTGTGTAGACTAAATCTAGTCTATATGAAATGTCCTCAATGATTTTACATGAATATGCAGCTTAACCCTCCAGGTTACGCGTATTTGATACTCGTAAACCTAGTTTACAAAAAATGATGAATAGTGACTCAAGAATAGTGATATTTCCAAAGTTTGTAAAATGACATGAAATTACGAGTTGTCACATTCGCCCAACCAAAAAGGAATTCAGTCCCTGAATTCAGTCCATGTTAGGTTCTACGATGTTACTTGTGAAAAGGTGAGGATATTTGAGTCGCATCGGGTCGTCCAATGTTTTTCTGAATCGTACCACGCCCTTCCAAGATGGGACTTTGAACATAAATCTATTTTCAACTTGAAATTCTAATGGTTTGCGACTTATGGAACATACTTCCAATATTTTGCGTCGTATATCGACGTAGTTTATCTAGCTAT
Source organism: Chrysanthemum makinoi (assembly GCA_910596185.1). Classification (NCBI taxonomy): domain Eukaryota; kingdom Viridiplantae; phylum Streptophyta; class Magnoliopsida; order Asterales; family Asteraceae; genus Chrysanthemum; species Chrysanthemum makinoi. The sequence continues at coordinate 164,970,885 of OU343225.1, read as the reverse complement.
ACGTTGTTACTTGTAACTGATTTTTGATCTGTACGATCACTTTGTTGTTTCATGAATGAGTCATCGACTAGTGAGTTAGACTTTCCTGATTTCGGCCCGTAAATAAGTGATTGACACCTCAACCATAGAGTGCCTCAATTGGTGTAGTCAATATGTTCATGTGCTAACTATTGTTGTAAAGCAATTTGTTCGATGAAGAATGATTTGCCTAATCATTCTAGAAAATCACACATGCCTTAAGTAAATCTTCTAATGTTTGAATTAGTCTCTCGCTCTGACCATTGAGCTGAGGATAATAGGCGGTACTCATGTCCTAGTAGATTCCATGGGAATCTTGAAATAATTGTCAGAAGCTTAAGGTGAATCGAATAGCTTATAATAGGTGTAACTAGAATTGATACCACGTGTCTCGTGCCAAATTTCAAAATGTTAAATCTGTCAAAAAGGACCTTATTGAAAAGAATAGATTATAGGTAACAGTTGTGATTCCTCGCGTTTCTCGTTCTAGCGAATGTCATTACTTGAATCTTACTTGCCTAAGGTGCGTAGTCTCCATCACCAAAAATGTTTATTGTTTGATGGTGTCTCTCCTAATTTCTCTTATCGAAATATTTCCACACTATATGTTGTCAAGTCACAAAACCTTAAATGTTTAAGTGATGTGGTGTAGTGATTGATTTTCAAGATTTGTCCCAATATTGAGTGCTTCTAAAATATTTCATCACTTATATTGCTATCATGCTAGCAAGAAAATAGATATCAGCTCATACCATGTCGAAGAATGTTTGTTCTAATTTCACTTGTAGATGGAGAGTCATTTATTGTCTGATATGTTCAAACCTGTTGCATCTCTTGATATAGAATTGAGGTTACTTGGAATTTCTAGGGAACACAATGCCTTAGGGGAAGTTTATATTGATAACCTTAATTTAACCAAATTTTCCTTTAAGGAAAACTCATTGTAGGGAAGTTCAAATATTGTTGAAGCCATGTTTAGTGAGATGTTCTGTAGTCTCAGTTAGAAGACTTGGTTTCTCCTTATAGTGTTGCTTAGTGTGTATTCGCTTCGTACTAAATCTTGTAACTCGGTCTAGCTAGTACTTTTGAAATGATATAATTTGGATTTTAATCCAAAGATAGTGGTTCGGAATGTCTCGTGATGTCTTGAGATTTTTGTTAGGTTTTGAAAGATCTCGCTACCTACTTCTAGTCCTTGTTGGTAATTCCGAAATCCTTTCATTATTTTCTTGTATCTAGGAATCCTCCTCACCGATGGTATAGAAAGCCTTTCCTAAAAAGGTAACTCATCAAATTCTAACTTATCAGTTGAGTGAGGGATGAATGGCATGGGCTTCTATAGAGTGTTAACAAAAAGAAATGTTTATGAACAATTTATCTGATTACAAAGCTTTGCTTTTGAGTGAAGATTGTTTTAAGAGATTTGAAATGATGCTTGTTACTTTCATGGCATAATTCTTCCTGAATTATACATAGGTGATCAGGCCATGTATAATCGAGGACAAATGATGTGATGCTTGGTTTTGTTGAAATGGTATTATGTTCCTCCGAAGTTTTAAATGGTATTCAACGTTTTGTTTTGTAAGATAATGGCTCAATAATTTTTCAGAGTAACATGAAAATCGTTTCGCATGATGGTATTAAATAGTTGATAAAATGACTGAAAACCAATTGATAGGGTGGTAACGAAACAACTTGTTTTAAAACTTTATGAAACAATGTTTCTAAGATAGTGTAGAATAGCTTGAAATAAAATTAAGTGAATTAATTTCATGAAATGGTAGCAAAATAACTTGAAATATAATTTGTTGAATGGTTTGTAGGATACACGGGGAAACCTCATAGAATGGTAATAGTCTCCTAATTGGTCAAGAATAAAGTTGGCCTAACCCCTAGTAAGATAGTGAGGTATCATCGCAAAATGATTGAAAATTGGGCAATTGGAATAAGGAATGAAATAAACAAAGGTTGTGATTATCGTGGAGATAATAAATGATAAAGATTACATTAGCTAGAAAGGTACTTATTATCGGTTCCTGTCGGTGGTCTAATCATGCCTCAAGTGTAGGAGTAGTAGGCTGTCTAGCAACAACAACTTTGAAACTTTCACAGTCCTCAAATCTATAAAATAGTGTAGTTTCTGTAGTCTTAGTGGTAGATGGTAGTGGTGTGTCAAATTATGCACGCTTCCCAAGTGGAAAATTAAATGTATGACTAATAGGTCCACTAGGACTAAGCTTGTAAGTCCTACCAAATGGTATGATCTGTCTCAACATAATGATAAAAATTTTCCTGATCCTACAGTGAATCAATGGTGATCGTGATGGTGTAGGTGCAACTTCGTCCTCCTAAAAGGGTTCAGTCTCATCATCTGATGTTATCGGTGTTGAGTCAACTGATGTTACAATTGTGATATGGAATGACAGGGCATTCTCCATGTCAAAGTTTGATGTGAGTATGATGGGATGGGTATCTGAAGGCATTAATGTGACAATCGATTTGAAATGAAAGTAAATAACTCGTAAATTGTGCGTATGAAACCGCATGTAAAGTGAATATGCACTTATGATGAAATGATGAGATGCTATGATGATGTAGTTATAGTCTAGGGTCAATGATGTAACCTAGTTCTCTATAACTGAAGCTCTGATGCCAATCTGTCACACCCCCAAATTACCTGTTTTGCAGCGGAATGGAATTCCTGGGGGTTGACTATCATAGCATCACAATCACAGTTATATTGAACGACCTAAAGTGTCGTTTGGAAAACACAACGTTTGATTTAATAAAACAATCAGAGTATACAAAGTATAGGTCCCAAATGAAATTAGACAAGTGCGGAATTAAATTTGATACAAGCCAAACGATGTTTTTAAAGTGCATAAATCCCATGTGTGACGTGTCGTCACCACGACTCTATGATATGTCCATATGCATGCCAAGAAGTGAATGCCTTAGATACCTGAGATAAAACATGCTAAAAATGTCAACACAAAGGTTGAGTGAAATCCATAGGTTTAATTAATTCGTTTGAACACAATATTCGTAGTGTGAGTTACGTTGTTTCACACTCATCGTTGAAAACAAAACATCATTTATTTCACAAAGTTCATGACAACCAAAGCGTAAACCTCGTACCAATAGAAATTGGTAAAAATCATTTCATCGCAGCCCTAATAGGTAAACTTGCCAATTTACCTTAATGATTCAAATATAGTGCGTTCGATTTCCCCTAACTGGGTCAATAAGAACGGGAGTGTTAATTCCAATAGGCCTATTCACAATATTCGCGCTCACTCGCAAGTGACTAATGGTGCATGATGTAGGGACTTCAAACATGGCAATTGATTACTTAGTGACAATAAAACATTTGGATATAGCATACAGTTCAAAGCATTTGTGTCCGATTAAAAAATAGTTGAGCATGTATCTCCCCCAAGAGTTTGTAAAACAATTAAGTAATAGAAAGTGGGGCTATGAACTCACCTGTTGCAATGATAATGATGATATAATGGCAATACTGAAATGAGGCGCAACCTCTGACCGTGACCTATTATGAATGATATGTTCTTATGTAAATCATGAAACAATGTCGTGCATGCAAACTCATATGAAATCCATACCACTTGTACATTTGAAAATAATGTTTAGCGTCGAAATGTATGTTTATGACATCTCGTCATATTATAAAAAACTTTACAAGTATTTACGTTGAAATTATATCCTACGATAGTCATTCAATGATTTATCAAGAACTTTTAGCTTTTCGTCGCAAAATAATATACTTTGATAATTTGTGAAAGTGACTAAATGACCTCGAAAAGCTAGTCGTAAAATAGTGAATATCGAGTGTTAGGAAACGAACTCAATGGTTTTGGAAAGCTTGTAACATTATCTAAAAGTCTTAGCTTTTGAATTTTCAACATAGAGGTCTCGATCATGGAGAAAAATATAGGTAAAGTATGGTACTTGTGTCCAAAATATCGTTTAAGGTAACTTTCGGCAAAGTTTGAGTGTCCATATTTTATTCGTTACAACTCCGCTTGACGAACGGTTGGACATTTTGGAAAATATGCTAGGCGAACTTACTTTTACTAGAAGACATCATGTTATAAAAAGTACTACGTCAATGTTAAAAACGACCCTCAACATGGTCACTTGTTGCCGTATGGTTTGTCTAATAGAAATATATTAGTTTAGCTTATTTAATATAGTTACGGCAACTTTGTGTAAACGTGTATAATTTAATCGTTACAAGTCCGTTTTCTACGTTTTATATGTCCTTAGCTTCGTATCAAAGTATACTAATATATTTTTGATAAGTCGACACAATTTATAACGCCTAAGCCTCATTTTTAACTCGTACAAAGTAGACGTAACATGCTGAATTTTCTGGTTTTTACACTTTTCGTCGTCAAACTTGTAAATAGCATAACTTTTTCGTTATAGCTCCGTTTTAACCCGTTCAAGCGGCCACGTTTTCGTTTTAAAGTGTATTTTCCAAATATCTAGCCCAAAAATTTTTATCAACTGTCAAAAATTCCAGATTTCCCAGAAATGATCAGACCCTTATAATTAGTTGTCGAAATGAGTTTTTCTCGCTCAAAACCTATTCTAACCAATTCAAACCAACGCCGAAGCTATTTTAATCCTACCATACACCTTATTAGGGTGTCATGGGTTCCTAGACATCACCAAAAGTGGTATGTTACAAGGGATAATTATAGGATGATTATATTCATAATAAGTAATAAAAACACTAAAAGTCGTATAGACTCATATGTAACATGCATGTTTTCTTGCAAAAATGATGAAATAGCATAAAGATGAATATGAAAAAGTTATGAAGATCATGAAATGCTTACTTGAATGATTATGTGCAAGAAAATGATGAAAACCTTATTAATCTATAGGTTTTTATTTCAAAACCTTAACATAGATCACTATATGAACTTGCTAATCACTTGGACTTCAAAAATTAATGGTTTCTCTTGTGTTTCTTGGGTTGGCCGGTTCTTCAAGCAAAAAGGGAGGAGAGGATTTTTGATTTTTACACTTTGTGTTTTGGTATGTATGTGTAGAGTTGGAGTATAATATGATTAATAGTTAAGATATTTAGCAAACTTAAAGTGTGAGTCACCCCTTGGGTCGACATGTATAAAAAAGAAATGAGTAGATTCATTTTGAGTAGTTAAGTAAATACATGTAGAAGTAAAAGTTTGTTAACTTAAGGATAACTAGTAACTTGTATATTTATTTAAGCATTTAAGGTAGCGTTAGCTAAAAATAAAATTTAACGGATCAAAATAAAACATATTGAAGTCATAAAAATTATAAAAATACATTTCTTACAAAAATTGAGTGAAATAATAATTATCGTATAATATTTACTTAAAACCGTAATTATATAAACATAACAATTTATATACGAAATAAATTTAAAACATCGGGTAAACTAATAATATCATTTTTAGGGTCTTAAAATGAGTATAAAAATATATTAGGATTATTTTTGGAAGTGTCGGATCAATATTCAAAATAAATGTTTACGCGATAGCGTTTATTTAATAGGAAAATAAACGTTTAATGAAATATGCAAATTCATGCGTGAACCGATATGAAATGATGTTACTAATGTTGTGTAGACTAAATCTAGTCTATATGAAATGTCCTCAATGATTTTACATGAATACGCAGCTTAACCCTCCAGGTTACGCGTATTTGATACTCGTAAACCTAGTTTACGAAAAATGATGAATAGTGACTCATGAATAGTGATATTTCCAAAGTTTGTAAAATGACCTGAAATTACGAGTTGTCACATTGCAGTTGGAGGGTGTTTGGAACATGTTGTAATAGAGTGTTTGGTTGTTCCAGTTCACACCACTATTAGGGTGAGCAATGTTAAACACTACAATATCATCTGTCGATGATACCCGCGTCACTATCGACTATTTTGGAAATATTGAATAATATAATTAAAAATATATGATCATCATACAAAGATATAAAATCATGGTCACTCCCTTGACAACATTCTTTATAAGTTGTCCAAGGTACATTATGTCTATATAATTAAAAATATCGGATGGATAGTTTGTTTATTGAATAATATATTTTATCTCTGACTTAGCAGGCCGTGTCGAGGATCAGATATAATTGCTTTCAAGCAAAACTTAAGAAAATCGATATTAGGGAACTTGCAACGAGCTCACTTGCAGGTGGACACGTACAAATCAGCAGAGGAAATATATGGGTATGTTTGTGATATATTCACATAATGGTTAACATTTAGAACCCATAATACTCAGCTATTTTGATGAGCATTTAGAATGATGGCTTTTACAGTTATAAAGTTTGTTAGGGGTTTTAGGATTTGTTACCTGGACATGAGGCCGTGTCGAGGAGCAGATATAATTGCTGTCAAGCAAAACTTAAGAAAATCGATATTAGGGAACTTGCAACGAGCTCACTTGCAGGTGGACACGTACAAATCAGCAGAGGAAATATATGGGTATGTTTGTGATATATTTACATAATGGTTAACATTTAGAGCCCATAATACTCGGCTATTTTGATGAGCATTTAGAATGATGGATTTTACAGTTATAAAGTTTGTTGGGGGTTTTAGGATATGTTACCTGGACATGACGTCGTTTGCGATTACATTTCGGTATTGGTTGTTGTTGTCAAATTATCATCCTAGGAATAGGTATTTGTTACATACTGCGATTGACGATAGTGATGATGAGCGGTTGAGATCCAATGGGTTGGTTAGATCCGTAACAACTTATTATTACTTTATTTACTATAAGTTTGTTGGGTGTTTTAAATTTTTTTTGTAAGTTAAATTCATATCGGTTTGAGTACAATCTGATAATTTTTTGCATCTAATCACATTAAGTTTTAATTTGTTATCACAGAAACATGATAAGTGCTACCGAACGAACCTTCAACAATCATGACAGCAGCAACGAGTGCAATTCTCACCGTACGTCCTCGATAGTATCGATAAATAGTTTTGCGACTAAACCGATAGCTGGGAAGTTTTTATCGGCAGGTAACCTTAATTTCTATATTCTTAAGTAGGGAGCAGACTCAACATTTGTTTGTAATAGACGGTGTTTTGCTGTTTGAACAGAGCCAATTATCAAGGACAAAAAGGGCATATGCTTGAATGAAGTATACCAGCTTTATGTTCTTATTTTTATACAGAATTATTCTTTATCCACCAAGATAGAAAGACTCTTTAAGAAGAATTTTAACTTATCTTCACCTCGGGGATATAATTTTGTCAGGATATTGTGAATTCCGTGTGCCAGATGTTGATGGTAGCATGATCAGCGTTGGTTCTATTGAGGGGAATGATTTCGCTTTAAATCTGAAAGTTGACTGGAAGCTACCACTTGATATGCCCTCTGTTTAGCTGTCTTTCTGGTTGAATTTGAGCTTAATATGAGAAATAAGAGATGATCAAGTTGTGTTTTTCATTGAGTTAATAAGCACTTCTTATTGCTTTGACTGAGACAAATAAGTTATGCTTAGCTAAGTTGTCTTTGATAAGTTTTTTCAAGTTAGCATTTTCTTAGTTATATATACAAACAAGTTTTTACAAAGTTAGCCAAATACATATAATTTGGTCCTTATATGAAGCAATACAACGAATTTATCACATTCAAAATGCAATCTCAAACATCAGATAGAGAAACGTCCTACTTTTCAAATATCATCGAATAATGATCAAATTAGTATCTAGATATGCTCACCTTCAAAATAACAGATTTCAGAGAGTAAATCTCCATATCATCGGCGACGACGATTCAAGATCAGTTCTAAACTGTTCGAACACCTTAACGTTCGAATTTTTATGGCATGTCTTCCAAGTTTTGTCACTTGAACCCGATAAGAGGTCGATTTTCACAAGTAAAATACTTAGAACTGATCCCTAAAATTTGTGTGAAACTTACTCGAGTTTCTCTTTAAACAACCGATCGTTGTTCGATTAACACACTAAACATTGTGGTCATGCTGAAAAAAATCATAAAAAGTAGCATGTGAGGTGTTTATGGTGTACGTGAACTACAAAATACGAATGTTTTATCATGCGTTCATGATTCGTGAAGGGGCAATATGACGTAGCTTAATCATACATTATGGCGAGCTGAGAGTCCGTTTTTATTGTATTTCATTACATAGTTTCAAACTTCTTACAAATTATAAAACATAACACAGAAACATGATCATGATACATTACATAAAAAAAGCTTATGACAAACAAATACACATTTTATTCATATATTATAACGTGCCCATCATTTTGGGATCATCAACATGCTAAAGGGTGAGTAGCGATGACTTGAACAACGAGTAGTCCTTCATCGCAACCAAGGATGATCCTATTTACTTTACAACATTGTTAGTTTTTAACTTTTGAATCAAGTAAATAAAATGTGCAATGTGGTTAAAATACAAGGGACTTACTCAGATGAGTTGAATAGTAAACATTATATCAACAATGAGTTCTGAATATCAATGGTTATTTTTACTTGAACAAATGACAAGAATTGTGTTGTTAGCGGAAATAATATTTGAACTTCAACGTGTTGGAATGATAAATTATTTAGAAACGCAACAAGCTGAAAAGCCCCATGTATCTACAGGAAGTACATTAACTGATTTTTTAAAATCAAAACAGATTTATGATTTAAATACAAGACATATTACTAATATATAAATTTTTAGAGTGACACATTATGGGATGTAGATAGCTACAACGACTTATAGGAACAGTAGTGCCATAAAAGTATTATGACAAAAAAAATAGATTGCGTATTTTTGTTCATCCTTTACTACTTTTCCTTTGTCAATATCAAATCTAAAGCAAGAGGCCTCATTTAGATTTAAGCCATATGAACATCTAGCCCATTATACTTCATCTTTGGAAGAAATTGAGTCTCGATATCTGTTGGAGACTATGATCAAGCAATGAAGCTATCCCAGAAACTTAAAAGTCTGGCGGTTGATGGTAAGCTCAAAGGAGTTAACATCTCAACCACTAGAGCATTACCAAGTTTGTGATAAATTTGACAAACTAAAATACAAAACAACTAAATCCAACCTGTATACCATATTTACATAATATTTAACCTAATTTGACACTTTATATACTAAAATATATATTCCATCCGTAACTTGTCACCGCTACAAATATTTTATGAAATTTGTTCATTCGTGTATCAATAGTTTGTATAGCATGTGTGTATTAAATGAGGTAATTATTTGCTTCACCATCATTGCGTTATTGGTGTTATAAATCCGCAGATCCGTAAGTTGAGTATCAATTATTTGTTTCTGTATCGAAGTTAAAATAATGGAGTGTATCAAAATTAGTTTCAGTAATGAATGATCGAGTAGTTGCATGTGAGTCATTGCTGATTAATGGTGTGTATTAACTTTGTTTTTCATTATCTGACTAGAGTAATCTTAGCCCACAATTTAATTGGCATACTTTTTTTCTTTCATATTATTACGTGTATATAAAAAAAACACTATGTTTTACGATACATATTTTTTATTAAAGTTTTAGTGATATACCCCAGGGAAGATCATTCCTGCACCATTCATTCCCTCCTAAATTCCGAAAACCCTAACTTCTGTGTGCTTCATCATCTTTTGGTTTATGTTACAATAAATAAAATAATAATTAATAGAAGTTGCTATTTTTTTGTCCATTTGATTTGTGTTTTTGTTGTTACAGACATTGAGATCTGTATTTTTAAATTCTTATTAAAAGCTTATAGTCATGTTCTTATAAAACATAAACATGTTGTGCGATAGAATGTATTCGTGTTTTCTCTATTAGTTTTCTTATTTTAATTTGCAAGGTCAAACTTTTCGTTATCACTTTTTTTGATAGGTCATTATATTTTTTTTTTGTAAAGGGTATTTTTCATTATCATTTGGCTGCTTATATCTCATTGAACCAGTTTTGTCTTGCTTGATCAAGAAAAAAACTTAGTATATTTATTCGATTTTACACCATTGTTGGTTTCTAATTTGTGCTCCAAAAATTAACTCAGACGTGTCTTACCCCAAGTACGCAAATTAAGACGTTTCTTCGAGATCTTGGTTTAATAACTAAATAAATATAATTAACAGAAACAAAATAATAGTAATAAATGTTAATAATATTATCAAATGTAAAAGATGTTCATGATTAATATTGTTATAAACAAATGTTAGAAAGTAGTTAACTCCTTTTAGCCGTTTTATGGATTATTGTAACATCAATTATAGTTTTTAACCGTTTAATTTAACTTTTAATAACTTTTTACTATATATTTGTTTTACTAAATCCTAAAAATAAAAACCACAAATCAAAATACTTACCTGCTTTTAGTCGTTTAATGGATTATGGTAACATCAATTATAGATCTTAACCGTTTCATTTAACTTTTAATTACTTTTCAGTATATATTTGTTCCACTAAATCCTAAAAATAGAACCACAAGTCATACCCGTCCATCGGACGGGTTTTGACACTAGTATATATATATATATATATATATATATATATATATATATATATATATATATATAGATCTATTGAGAAGGATTAAATCTTTCTCAATTGAGAAGGATTTTCAAAAACGATAGATTTTGAACTTAGATTCAAAATTTTCAAGTGTAGAACTCATTTTAATGTGATTTTAATCCAAAATTTGTTAAACGAAATTGAATCAATGTTAATTGATGTATAATTGTAAATCAAATCAAAAAATATGAATCAATAGCTTAAACGAAGATTTCTCAATCTTCTCAATATAAAAATCTTCTCAATAGAACCAAAGTCTATATAAAACATATATGTTAAATATGCAATAAGCGTGTTTTTCATCTATACGTGTGTGCCCCGATAAGTCACGTATTTCTTAACCGTATAAATGACTACCTGACGAGCACAAACAAAAAGTATACCTTGTGTCACACGGTACACGACTTTTAACACAGCCAAACGTAACCTTTTTTTATACCGTACTTTGAAACTTCATTTCAAACAACTAAGCTCACATAAAGTATTTTATTACAATCATAAAATGAGCTCAACAGTGAGCTAAACAATGAGCTATACATTGAGCAACACAATGTTGTTTATAGGATATATATAACAGATTAATTCTATACAAATTGATCTGTAGTTGACAAACCATGATTTTAGAAAGGTAAATTAATTAAATTGATGTCTTTAATTAAAATGAATCAAAGCTCATCCTTTAAGGAATATAGAAAGTCTTTGTGGTGAGTTTTGCTTACTTTGTCTGGAACTAAAGTACAAACCCTTGCATCTTCATAGACTTTGCCAGGTCTACATAAATATCCTTGATGGGGTGCACAGTGAATGTCCTCTGAACAGATACACAAACCTTCAAGAGCACAACCCTCCTTAACAATGGTCACTGCGCCTTTGAGTCCTAAAATTTGATCAGTCCACTCACTTGAGAACAACCCTAACGGATCAAACTTCTCTTTCACTTTTAAAAACTCACTGCCCTTTCTATACTTCTTGATCACACCTTCAAATGCCACATTTCGATTCTTCCCCCAATGCGGTAAGCCACCATACTTAAAGACCAACATTTGCTCAATCTCTTCAAGCACATCCATATGAAGTCTTGCACTTTTGGGATCCTTACTTCTGTAATAAGTGATGTCTAAGTCCAACGAGTCTTCTTCTTTTCCTAAGTACGCATCTGAGCCAGTGACGTATCTCATCAGGATACCCTCGTAAAGATCTATACCGCACAATGATTGTGGTGCTATTTTTACGAGCTTCTGTACGTCTTGTATAAAATATTTAGCCTTCGAAATGGCAATGCTTAATGTTGTTTGGTGAAAGAATAAACTCTTGACCCTGGAATCCCATGGGCATACGGTGATTTCGGCATTGCTATGGCTTTTGAGGCAATGGCCTGATGCTTGGAGTTTATTTTGATATCCAACCACAGGGTAACCAGTAAAGAAAATGCCTACGTATGTACAATTATTGTTATATAATGAAAAAGATCAGGGAAAAATTTTAAAGATGGCACATGCTAACCTTCATTTGCTAGCCCGTATGCAGATTTTATTAGAACGCTTGAAGTGAGCTTTCCACCAATGCACTTTCCATCAACATCATCTTTTTCCTCTTGATCTTCCTCTACATTTATTTGACATTTGCGAATATGAACTCTAAAATATTTCATCATTTTGCATGAGAGCTAAAAATAATGTTTAAATGTTGCTAGTTGGAGCCGGAGCTTCATTTTATACCACGAAAAAACTTAAGACAGTATATATAAATCACATGCTACGCCTTAAATAATCAGATATCATTACAAGTTTGTGAAGTTTTATTGAGATGTGATTTTACAAAATTTTCAAATCAATTGTGATTAGTGCATTACCTTTTTTTCTATCAACTAAGAATCAAGATTAGTTCGGTGAGTTTCATGTTTTTTTTTCTTCATGTTTTTTATGGTGTCAAATGGACTCATCCCTTAAACATGCATGTGTTCAATTTGGTATTTGTATGATCATTGATCACTACCTGTAGATCTTAACAAATGGACTACAAGTGAAGGCACAGCTCGAAATCCAGGGTGCTCCCAATGGCCGTCCCCTGAAACATCCGTGGGGACTCGATCATCAAGCCTATAAACAACTCGATTTTGACTTGGATACCATGTTATGTCTGCAAACTCGTGTTGTCTCCCAAAGGTAGCGACTTGATCTGATAAGTCGGCATCGTCTTTTGTTTCAAAGGTAATGGATCTCTTGAACAACGGCTGCAACTTTAAAGTTACCTGCAGGTTATAGGTTCGAATCATATTAGAAAAATATAAGCTTCGTATGTGAAAAACAATCTAGTATTAAATCAATGAGTTATACCTGAGAAATGACTCCAAGTACACCAAGAGAAACTTTTGCGGCATTCAGGTCACTATCAAGCTCACCGTTTTCTTCTAGCATCCGCACTTTAGCATATCCATCTTCAGGACCACCAGGGGTGACCACCCGCATTCGAATAACATAATCATGAATCGCGCTACCTTCTTTCCAAAGGGTGCTCCCGTGCGCTCCTGTACCTAGCATGCCACCAACAGTCAAACCCAACCAATAAGGAGAGTAAGGTAAAGCCAACCCGCTTTCCGCAGCTATGTCAATGAGTTGGCTCAATGTCACACCACTCTCTACAGTGACAAGCATGTTGTCTTTGTCGATTTTAATAACTCGGTTGAGATTTTGTGTACTAATAATGAGTCCATCATCGCCATATGGACAAACCAGCTTTGGTATACTATGCGAGTATCGAGTGGCTACTCTCATCTTTCTCTTCTCCTGTGTACCTCTCGCTACTATTGACACAAGGGCTTCTTCGCTTGAAGGGTATGCGACCTCCGCTGCATGACAAATGCTACGATCAGGGAATGCACCATACGCGTTTGTTACAGTGCAATTTTTTAAATTGGACAAACATCGTACAGGCTCTTCGGGAGGACTCCCATTTGCAACTGTGGATATAAATATAAAGGCCCATTTCAGTATTAAAATTGTTCGTGGTAACAACATGATTACACTCTGCACGAAAACACAAAAGGTTTAAGAAATGGAGAGTTTTGGAAATGATTCGGACAAGTGCAAAGGAAGGGAGCAATGTCATTCCTTTATATACTCGTTAAATAAGGAGGATAATTTCGTCTACGTAAATGCTTATTGTCAACGGTACATGCATTTGGCATCGTAATCCTGTGTACATATAAAGAATGAAGTCTAGATTTATGAATATTAAAACTATACTGGTACTTGATAATATTTAATCCCTGGAGGAAAAATTCTACTTGTATACGCAAGTAAAATGAAATATGCTAAGACAACCTAACATTAAGTAATAACTGTACGTTATGTCACATCTTTTCAAGCGATTATAACGACTTTTTAAGCGAACCTAAAGATTGTTTCTGTAAAAATGATTAAAACAGTTTACATTTTCAAGCGATTATAACGATTTTTAAGCGAGCCTAAAGTTGTTTCTGTAAAAATGATTAAAACAGTTTACATTACAAATACAAAAGTACATGCCATTCTGCTACTAAAATTAAGACTGTTACCAACGATCGATTTTAGTCGACTGGTATCAACGGTCGGCTAAGTTGACTGGTAATCTTATTGTACCAACAGTCAACATTAGGGACTGGTACCAACGGTCAACTTTAGTCGACTGGTAACAAAACCGTACGAACAGTCGACTAACAAACAAACAATATTTTATTTTATTTTTATTTTTTTTTGACACGTAGAAAGATGAGAAAACGAAAGTTGGTTCTAAAACTTCAACCCCAAAGAACCTTCCGAACAAACGGGACGTGTTTTTCCCTAGAAAAACATAAAGATCCACCTCACAAGTAAACATCAAAACATGGGTGGGGTTTATTATAGCGCGTACATAGTTTAAGGTTTAAAGGGAGCCCTCCGAACCTCCGGCGTGTAGCCGGCGGCCGGAGGCGGCGAAAGCGGTGTTGTTTAAGGTTTTGAGGTAGGACCGATTAGGCCTGATACCATGTAAGAGATAAATGAGATATGATGGGATAAAAATGTATTGATTTGATTGATCCTTGTCTGCAAATACATGGAACATATAAATATACATATGAAGAATATTCTAGAATCAGGCTTAGAGCCCGTTACACATAGACAATCCATATAGCGGGCTAACAAAGACATGCAGAGAAAACTTAAATAACTTGATTGTCAACTATGGATAGCGTTGGTGGCGTATCCTCTAGTTACGTACTTAACGTTTCAACAATATGTAGATCATATCTATATTATCTTACTTGCATATTAGGTCTTTTTGGCACTTTTCGAATGGGACTAATTATGTTTAATCTTATCCTCTTATAAGCGAATTATACTTCTTTAAATTTCGGGTTTTGGGTCCGGACCGGACCGGACCGGACCGGACCGAGACCGAATCCGGCAAAAACCCTAGACCGAGACCGGACCGCCGGTCCATCGGTCCGGTCGGTTTCGATCCGGTCCGGTCGGTTTTGTCGGTCGGTCCAGTCCGTCCGGTCCGTTTGAGCAGCCCTAGGTGACAAGTGTGAACAAAATAAAGAAATATATACAACTAAAAACGGCCGGACTATGAAAAGGTCAAAGGAAAGTTCACGTCGTTAGATGTTGGGAAAGTTCACAACGTTGTATCATTTCAGCGTCAGTTTTAAAATGAATTAAAACATAAAATAGCTTAGGTATTTGAATAAACACTTAACGGGCGTTTGGTTTGCTGAAATTTAACGTAATTTATTGTAACTGTAATTTGAATTACATTACAATTTTGTTTGGTTGACAAGATGAATGTTATTTTAATTCAGATTGTATTACATTGTTTGTTAGGTTTGTAAGAAAAGGTAATTCAATTACAACCAATCATGTCAGGTGATGTAATTCATATTGCATAGCAAACTTAATGAAATGTGTTGAATTACATTAGAATTCAGTTCTTTACAAGTAAAATATCAATATTTATTTTTTATCGTTATTATTAATTATTATTAATATATTATTTAATTTTAAAAAAATAAATAATAGTTATAATAATAATAATTATTATTATTTTTTTATTATTTTTTTATAACATCACTTTTCATTAAAAACAAAACCATATGATTACAAGAAATTAGTAGGGAGCTGCGAAACTATTTGGGCTCCCACACCTTTAGCAATAGCAAAACTAATCATACTGAAGATATGAGTAGCCGCAAGCGCCCCAATATCTTGAG
This sequence comes from Chrysanthemum makinoi, assembly GCA_910596185.1. Classification (NCBI taxonomy): domain Eukaryota; kingdom Viridiplantae; phylum Streptophyta; class Magnoliopsida; order Asterales; family Asteraceae; genus Chrysanthemum; species Chrysanthemum makinoi. The sequence continues at coordinate 164,955,043 of OU343225.1, read as the reverse complement.
TTATAGAGAACTTCCGGATCCGTTTAAGTAGGGTCACCGCATCTGCCTCAAGTTCCCCCAAAGAGGAGAATGAGAAAAGGATGAACCCATATCCAATATCCACACATTTGGCTCCATACTTGACGCGCTTACGCTTTGCGGCATCAATCACCACACGAGGTGGCACAAAATCAATCATACCCGTTTGCGTGAGGGGAGACGACACCATTAAATCAACACATACGTCTTGCCCTCAATCCCACGAATTGAGCAAGATATCTGCTGGCCGTAAGACTTGCTCCCTTTCTCCACCCAACCGGATGTCGACCTCCTTACGAGCTGAGACCCCGGATCGAGAACATATATCAACCAAAGTATCGCGCACCATGTTGTGCCGATGTTTAATACCAATAGTGCCAGCACACGATACAGCATGGCCCCCGTAAATATCCCCTGTGAAAAGCTTGGAGCACAATACCCACCTGTAAGTTCTAGCATTCATAGTTTGTCTCAGCCCAGATATCGGAACCACCCTAAGCCAGTCTGAGGTGTGGTCCTCCTTTTGCGAACTCCAAAGTGCCACTTGTCGAGGAGATAGGCGAAATGTAGATTCAGCCAATTGGGTAACACGCGTGAAATATATATCTGCCAATTTCTCATGAGTTTGGGGGCAGCGATCTCATCCGGGTTACTCAGAAGGTCAATCTCCATTTTCACATTAAAAGTGCTCAAGGCCTCTTCGAAGGAAGGTCCAGAAGTTACAATATCAGATTGTTTGAGGAGCTTAGTCTGTAGTTTGGTAGATTGGAGTCTAGACGCAAGGAATGCATAGTTCAAGGCATCCCCTGCTGAATATACACCAAGCCCCCCAAATACAAATGGCAGGGTGTCTAGCCTCCATTGCCAATCACCAAATCCGGGCCCAGTAGCAGTAACAATACATTCCAGAGAAGAACGTAGTGCCACATCAGATGCAACGTGAGCACGCTCAAAGACCGAGGAGAACATGTGCGCATAGAGAAGTATAACTTTGAAACGCCGGCACAAGCACGAAGGAGCAGCAGCTCACATTGGGGGTCCCTAAGCTTAGCAACAACATCCATGAGCTCAATAGTTTTAGCAACCCTTTCATAACAAGCTCACTGCTAAACTCAATGTCTATGCTAGCTGGTCCACCCAATAATTTGACACCATGCAGCGGTCTAGCAATATTGGGCTGGAAAACACCTGCAAGCATGCTTCTGGGGTCTACATGTGGCCAAAAGACCTCAGTTTTATCAACATTGAGGTGCAGGCCGCGCCGTGGTCCATCCAACATAATAAGATCTAAAGCCTTTCCCACAACCAAAGTATCTCCAATAATAGTACCATCGTCTAGATACAAAGCTTGAAGGGAAAGACTAAAGGAGTCTGTAATCTTACATATCAAGGGATGTAACACGAGATCAAAGAGAAGAGGTCCAAGTGAATCACCTTGTTGTACTCCCTGGTGCGACCATAACGTGTGTTCTCCGTAGTATAATCTAGCTAGGCTAGAGTAGCTAAACTCCACCCAACATGAAATGGTAGGACAACGCAGGCGAACCTCCTGTAGCATGACCTCACGGTCCACCAAGTTAAAGGCGTTTTTGAAATCCACCAATAGCATCGAAAGACCTTCCTCGCCACCTCGGTCCTCAATAAACCTATTCACTGCATGAAGAATAGCCTCCCCCCTCCAGGGACCCCAACACCAAAGTGGAGATCATTTAAATAACTGTCTAAAGAGTGGCCAATCATAGAAGCACCAACCTTGGACACTAAACACCTCCAAACAGTCCCCACAGCAATGGGACGGATACCACCTCCAGGCTTGATCTGTGGTGTGAGTGGAGTACTAGAAATATACTCACCCAATGCCCTAGGGCATTTACCATCAAGAAAAAGATTCACCACATGGGTGATAGAGTCGATTAACTCATCAGAAATAGCCACCGCAGTGCCACTAAAACAATCCAAAAGGTGTTGGGCGCGCAAACCATCTCGAGCACAAGATGTACCACGAGGGAAAATCTTGATCATATTAAGGACCACAGCAGGAGATGCAATGAGGTTATGATGATCAATAGGTATATCCGGTAGGGAAGGAGCAGACTTGAAGGGGTGCTTAGCTTTTAAGTCATCAAGAGTTGTGTCATTATAAGGAGCAACACCTGAAGAAGAAAGAACTCGAACAGCCGCAGAATAATGACCATCGTTGATCTTCCTCTTACATTGCTTGACATTACGCTCATCTAAGTCCAGGTTTTCCTCATCAATATTAGACCATGTAGGGGATGGTTTAGCTAAAACCTCTCTAACAAGCTGCAAACTCCCACCAGACGTACCCCAGGAGTGAATGGCTTTAGCGATATATTCTTCTTGGCGTTTGCGTTTAATGGCAGACCTACACTCCATGATACTCCTCGGGCAAAAGGTTTTAAGGAGACAAAGAGGCAAGACTAACAGGCTAACCCAACAAGAAATGTCCCCAAGTGTGCAGATCACCTTATCAAGAGCTACTTTCAATACGCGAGAGACGACACTTTGAGGGTATAGATTAGACAGCATGCAACCCCTTAGAAAGCAAGGTGTCAAGTAGGGGTAGATCAAAACCATAATGCTCCGCCAAAACCTGGTCTTCAACACGAGCAATAGAAGAAGGAACATGCGGTTTAACAAGATCAAACAGTATGAATCTAACGACACCATCACCACAGTCAAGGGGAGGCACAAAGTCAGAACCGTGCCTACACTTAGAACGGAGGGTATGTGTCTTAAAACAAACCCCACATAGCCAGAGACCCATTTGTTTCAAAGTAACTTCGGCCGCCTCAAAAATGACAAGATTAGTAGTCAGAGAATGTTTGGTGGTAGCAACCGCATCCTTATTAAAATGACGACCACGAAGGTGAGTGATCAACGAAGTTTTGGTGAGCCCATTACCACTGCCATCCCGACAGCCACTTAAACCCATGAAAGGACAATGAAAACATACAATAGCCATAAAGACCAAAATCAGAGCACCCACAAGTCAAAATGCAATATCTCAAAAACGCAAGAAGTGCTTGAGACAAACCATAATACCGAAGTAAATATCTTTTTTTTTTTTTTTTTTTTTTTTACAAACCTCCAAGAGAACTAGATCCAAAACTAGGAAACGTCACTATCTCTTTTTTATTTTATTTTAAACAAAACGCATGTTCCTTCTAAGCAAAATGCATGTTCTTTTTTTTAAACAAAACTAGCCCCCTACAAATAAAATGACAAACCGTACCCTATAAACAAAATATGGACAAAGACATGGGGCCCATGACTAAATCTTCAGTCAAAACGCTTCTTTTGGGACCCACAAATGCAAAACGCATTCAAAACGCATGCTAGAAACGACCCTCGAGTCAAAACGCATAGCTCACGTCTCAAGTTGTCCATATTAGTCACTTTCAAAACACACCTCTTGTCCCTTTCAAAACTGCCACTTTCAAGAACACCTCACCTGATGATGCTAAGCAAGAACACAATAGATTCGGATTTCCAGAAAAGAAAGGGAACGAAGCCCAAATAAGAAAGGGAACGAGGACGTCGATGAAAAACCTAAAGAAAACGAAAAAAAACACGAAAACAACCCAAGAATCAATCGAGGATGTTGATATAATGGCGGGGGACCCCGGTGAGATCAAGCCAATCTCATGGAGAATATGATCTCCAAAATCGCCCCTACATACACACACAATTATTATTATTATTATTATTATTATTATTATTATTATTATTATTATTATTATTATTATTATTATTATTATTATTATTATTATTATTATTATTATTATTATTATTATTATTATTATTTTATAAAACATCACTTCATTAGAAAACTAAAAGGATTTTACAAGAAACATCACTTTATTGTTATTATTATTATCACTATATATATATATATATATATATATATATATATATATATATATATATATATATATATATATATATATATATATATATATATATATATATGGGAAGGGATCTAGTAAGAAGAAAAACTAAAATGAGAAGAATAAGAAGGATTTCTAGCCACACATTTCAAATAGGGAGGAGAATTTTAAGGGGAGATGCATCTATTATTATTATTATTATTATTATTATTATTATTATTATTATTATTATTATTTTATTTATTTATTTTTATTATTATTATTATCAACACTTTTATTAAAAACTCATAGGATTTACAAAAAATTAGTGGGGAGCCGAGAAACCAAAAAGTTATTATTATTATTATTGTTATTAATTTTATTATTATTATTCATATTATGTTATTAATATTAATATTTATTAATTTGTTATCAAATTATTATTTTACTAATTTATTAATGTTTTTCTGAATTACATTACGTTGCGAGTTAACCTAACACAATGATAGAATTCATCAGTTACAACTCCAACACATTCCAATTCTTTAAATTACAATTCATTCAAATTACAATTTCTTCCAAAGATTACAATTCCTTCAAAAACATTTTGCGAATCAAATGCCCAGTTAGCATAACTTTTTCCGATTTCTTGAAGACAGAGTCTTCACTTCAGTGGCGAAGCGGTTCAGCGACCGTAGTACAAGTCCCAAGGAAGGTGTTCAGTTCTATGAGACGTAACAATACCTCACTGAACGATTAATGATCTCTTCATTAGCAAATATAATGAGAAAATAATTTTAAGTATCTAGAAGGTCAAAGGCGGAAAAACTATAAAAGCAAAAAGAGATCAAACAAGTGTTCATAAGATTCAACACTTTTCTAGAGTTGGTAAAATCATGCAACAATTGTCAACACTATTTCCTAAATAAGAGTATATCCCTTACCTAATGTAGAAACATTTAATGCACACCTTACCTAACCATTGAAAGCTCAACACGTGTAAAGTAGAAGACTTTAGAAACCCTAATTATCTTCTATAAAAGCAAATGTTTGTAGTGGAGTTAAGTTATCTCTTGAAATTAATGTAAAAAACATTTAGAGCATTTACTCCTCGAATAGAGCTTAGGTCGCTGAACTTTTCAGTGAGTAAATATAAGTTCACACATAAACCACAACATAGTTTTTGTGTTTAAGTTAGATAGGAAAGCATCTCAATTGTCATTCAACTAAGATTGTTATTATGAAAACAATCTTTCTCAAATTCTTTGATTTATTTCTAATAAGAATTTTAACATTGAATACATCTTGTGAAAATCTTGTTAAAACTGTTTATTGCTTGGTCGTCATAAAACTGTTTTATACTTACATTAGTTAAAATGGTATACCACAATACATTTTTAGTTATTTTTAGTTATTTAAGATCGAGATGTGGGATAGGGGATGAGGTTTGAACGTAAGGTATTTTGTGCAGGACAATTGTATTTGGTTTGGAAATAGTTGTCAAAAAATCAATGGTCAAATAAAAGTTTGTGGAAATTTGTTTATAGTGTATATGCAAGTTGATGATGAAAAAAGAACCGATGAACTGTTTAACAAAGTGATCTACTGATGAGCAACGTGGTTTAATTGATGAGCATTGTGACATTATTCATAAAGAAAACTAATGAACAAGACTAACTAATGAGCAAGACTAACTGATGAATAAGACAACCTCAATCTACATGTTTGTTTATCACTGTTTATCATAATCCATGTTATTCATCAATGTTTTTCATCATCAACTTGTACCAACACTATGAACAAATTTTCACAAACTTTTATTTAGTCGTTTACTTTTTCACAACTATTTCCAAACCAAAAACAATTATCTTACACAAAAATACCTTACATCCAAACCTCATCTCCTATCACACCTCTCAATCTAAAATAATTAAAAATAACTAACAACGTATTGTGCTTCACCAATTAGGGTATTTAAATGTACTTTTACAAAAAAAATCTCTCTTATGAATTTTATCAAACACACTGTGTGCACTAAATATATTTCAAATGTCATTTTCAAAATACAATATCTCACTCATATAATATCGGATTTGAGTGATTCAAAAATCTAGGTAAAGAATGGCCAAAAAGCTACAACTTTTGTGCTTTAAGCTTTGCGTGATTCGACCTTTAAGTTAGACAAACATAGGGCAGGAGATGCCAAAAATTTCAATAAAAGTCAATACCCATTTAAAATCTTAAAAAAATCGATTCATATATCAAAATTCATACCAAATTAAAGAGAATTAAATTATAGAATTATGGTTAAATCGGTTTTTCTTAAAAGTTTTTCGTTAGAAAGTTATGACAATTTAAGTGTGAGGGTGAAATTAAAAAATGGGTCAAATGACCAAACTGCCCTTTTTGACCAAAAATATTGAAAAAAGAGTGGGACAAGGATAAGTTTGAAATGTGTCATATCATGGATGGCTTTCGAGACTTTGTATTTTGGATCCTCTTTCAATGATTACTATTTAAACACGCAGAAACTGCTTTATTGAATCTCAATTTAATTAAATGAAAAACTGAGCTTAGATGTATAAGATCATAAAACATAATCTATCACTGCTAATCAGGTGATATTTTTTATGCCAATTCAAAGCCCAAAGTCCTTTAGTATTGAATTGAATGAAAGCCCCTGATGTATTGGACATCTGGGAGTCATCCTTAAGAAGTTCTTCAGTGTCTGAAGAAAAAAACTCATCACAACATGAGGCAAAACTTAGAGAGTGAAGATAAGGACCAAGATTAGGATGATAGAGTCAATGTGTGATGAAAATAACACACTAACTCCCGGAAAGATCTCCTCAACCACTAATGATATTCTGAAGACTTAGTTTACTCCGATGAGCAACTAAGACTTTGATAAATAGGTAGGAAACTCCTTGTGGAAGATAAGTTCAAATGCACTTATAAAAATCAATGAGCACTATAGTTGGTAAAAAGTATAAACAGTTGTCAACATTGTTCCACCAAAAGTATGTCTGGTAGCATAATAGGAATAGAAGCTGACTACAAAATGTATTTTAGCTTATCACATGCTGACATACACTTTTTACCCCACTGGTATCTATATTCTCTTTACCTATAAACAGATTATTGTATTGAAGTAAAAAATTATCTCTTGTATTAAAAGTTTTCTAACACTTTCAAAAGCTCGTTTTTCCTTCTCCAAATAGAAATAAGTCTTAGATTTCATATCTATTGTGTGGAAAACTAGAAGGGGGGGTTGAATAGTTTTTTCAATTAAAACTTCCTTTTTAATTATTTAGATTGACTTATGTCAATCTATTTAAATGTGTGTGTTGGATGTTCATAAACAAACATATAGAAGTATGTAATGAAAAGATAAGAGTAAGAGGCACAAAACCACAACGCGAGTATTTATAGTGGTTCGGCTACAAGGACACCTTCCTTGCCCTACTCCACTCCCCGAGTCACCTACTCGAGAGTTCGTAATCACTACACGACACCAACTCCTTATGGCAGAGAAGCCTTCACAACGTTGCCTACTCTTTTTCCGGTACTAGGCTAACCACCGGGTTCTTTCACACCAAGGTGAACCACACCTACACAACGTCGCCTACCCTTTATCAGGTACTAGGCTAAGTACCTAGTTCTTTTACACCAAGGTGAACCACACCAACCAAAACGTCGCCTACCCTTTATTAGGTACTAGGCTAAGCACCTAGTTCCATTGCAATGGAGGAACTACTACCCAACACTACACCAACGACTAATCCCAAAGGAGATCAACTCCTTTTTACAACATCATCAAGGATATCAATATTCTTGGATCTAGTACTAATCTATCTTGTACATCGAAGCACACTATATCGAATGTACATCTAAGGCACCTTTCACTAATGCCTTTAACTAGATCTTCAAGACACTCTTCACTAATGTCTTGTGTCTTGACTTCTAGGCACCCTTCACTAATGTCTACAATACGGACGATCGACACCTTTCACTAATGTCTTCGTCTTGACACTTGAGACATCTTTCACTAATGTCTTCAACACTACACTTCTTAGAGTAAAGAAAAGAATCATCAACAAGAGGACTTCAGTAGTTTTGATGATGAGGAAGCATGGCAACTCATGGACTTGAGCTTGCTTGACTTCAAAGGTGGTGATCTCGCCTTTAAGAGGAACCTAGAGAATCACACAAAAACAAAACTACAAGCATAGATCACTTGGATATGGGGTTAGGGAGTTTTTAACTCAGGGAGAAAGTATGTTAGAAAAGGGGTAAGGAACAATGAAGAAATGGCTCACTATTTATAGAGGAAAAAATCTACTGTTTCCCGGATCCCACGGATCCCTCCCACAAGGGATCCGTCTAGCGTAAAGCTAGGGATCCGTGGGACGCTCTTCTTTACCCATGGGTATCTTGGTTATGGGTCATGGGTCATGGGTTGATCAATGGGTCTTTAGCTAGATATAATGTATCTCTTGAGTGCAATGCACCTAGTCACATGGGTATGGGTCAATACCATGGGTTATGAATATTATCCATATATGATATAAGCATGATGTCATGCAATGGGTTATGGGTCAAGCTCCATGGATCATGGACTTTGGGTTGTACCCAACTATATTTAATGTATTTGGTCAATAGGTTGTGATACTTAAGTTTCTACCCATTTATATTACTCAATATACTACATACTAGCTATGTGTATATTTTACCCAAATATGTAAACACTAGTTGTTGTACATATGCAATATTAAATCATAAAATCACTTATACTTGTTTTAGTGTTTTATGTGAAAATGTGAATATGTTAGAAACTATTAGTTCAAACTATTTACATATTTTATTTGTTTCGTTAAAATGATTTTACGTTTGTTATCGACAAAACATTAGAAGATCGTAAAATATAAATAAACGTTTTTACGGTTTATTTGTATTAACAATCTCCCCCTTTTTGTTGATGACAAAACATAAAATTATTTTAAGGAAAAGCTCAAATTCGTAAAAGTTTGAATTTGTAGTTTTTACTTTCTTCTCCCCCTTTTTGTCGAAACAAAAAGAACATCGAAAGGAAACTAACACATTGTTTTAAGAAAAACATGTGAAAAATAAACGATAAATAAAAAGTAGAGAGCAAGTAACGGGAAAGGATCTCGTCTTAACTTCTCCTTGATGAGTCCATCCCTATGTGAGGGCGTCAAGAAGAATAATACTAAGCTAGTTCATTTGCAACAAATTTTGCGAAAGATTTCGTCTATGTGACGAATGTGCTCCCCCTTGATAATTGCAATTTTGCAAAGGGATGTCATGAAATGTAATCCTAATATTGCAAAAAATTTGCAATGTATTGCTTTGACACAAAGCTCCCCCTAGCTTTAGGGTGTCAAAGTCTTCATGTTTAAATTGAATAACTACAACACAAAGGTTAGAAAACAAGTATAATGCATAATTTCCTGCAAATATGATCCAAGTTAGTAGAACAATAGTTTTCTGTATCACGGATCCCACGGTTCCCCCCTTGTAGGGATCAGTCTAGGAAAATCTAAGGGATCGGTCTGGCTGATGATTAATTTCAGCAATGGTGCTATAACAAGTTATGTTAATATCAAAGTGAGATATGTATTATGCAACGTAATCATATTCTCAAAGAAATAGCAAGTAGCATGTATTTTCATTTAATAAAACTAGAGATATGATATACATGACTCTAAAAAAAACTAAGAAAATTATCGATACATAACTTGGAATTACTAGACTTATCTAGCTAACGCTTGATACTAGGAAACCACTAAAATCCTCTAGCTCAAGTTTGTTTAGGTTTAATCTCGTCAAAACGTTCGAGGAGGTGATAGAACATGAAACGTTGATCTTCTCGTACTTCATGTATCAAACTTTCAACATGTTGACAATGATAACAATCTTTATCATGGCTAGGTAGTGGTGGTGGAAGAAAAGGGATTGCTTGATGTAAAGGATCAAGTGAAGCAGGTTAGGGAGCCTCAAATGACGGAGGGATTGGTGGAGGCGCATTTGAAGATGGCTCGACCAAGAATGATGGTGGTGGTAGAGAAGTGTCAACTTCTATATGGTCGGGTGGTTGACTTTGATAATTTCTCATAATCCAAATGGGATTATATAATGGTAATGGTGAAAAGGAATCCGGAGCTAATGTTGACTCAACACCTTGATTTTGTACCATTATTCCACCTAATGAGGAGAATGTTGTCGGCGGAAGAGGATGAGAAGGCCTAGGAGGCAAATCCTCTAAATTGTAGAGGTGTGGTGATGATATTGGAGTTGTAAATGAGATAGCTCTAGGAACCAATGGTGATGGTTTAGTTGAGATGATATTGTTTAGCCTAGGAGGTATGGTGGTGTTTGGCATAGGTAATTTTGTGGGTACTATCCTTTTAGGAATTGGTTTGATTGGTTGAGAAGAAAACCTTGCATTTGTTGGCTTGACCGAAAATGATTCGGTTGAAGAAATTTCGTGTACAACATGAGCCATTTTCTTGGGTGGTTCTTTGGTGGACAAGTTGCTACTTGGAGTTTTTCTCATGATGAGATCAAGAGGTTTGTAAAGGTTTCTTAAATGCTGAAAATTAGGATGAAGGTGATGACTTTAGAAGTCCTAACAATGTGGCTTATAAAGCAAGATATTTGGCAAGTGCATTCAAGCCTTAAGCCACTAAAATTCTTTGGAATGTGATGATTAACATGCACAAGAGTCAACTTCAGAGTTTGTACTGATCTAGGAACTCATTTAAGATGAGATGGAGTGTTTAAGTTAGAAACATGAGCTTGAAATGATTATTTTAGCTAGAGTTGACATAATCTGTCACCCGGATCCCACGGTTCCCTCCTGAGAGGGATCCGTCTAGGCTAATCCTAGGGATCCGGCTATCAGCTGCTATGAAAGAGTAAAAATGATGTTTCTAAGGTCTAAGATCTATATCATCTTGAGTGTTTCAGTCCTCCTAAGTGTTTTAAATGAAGGGGTGCTTAAGTACTTGAAGGTAATGAGTGGTGTAGCTAATGGTTGCCTTTTATAGAAGAAATTGGAACTTTAATGAGTACCAATGAATGAACAAGGATGACACTAAAGATTTTGAGAGTGTCAAGTGAAGCTAAATGATCCTAGAGATCAGATAGTGACTTAGGATAATGTTTTGGAGAGTATCCTAAAGGCGTAAGATGGAAAAACTAGAGTTTGATCAATTTCGACCAAATTTTGAGTTAAAGGTGATTATGATCAACTTTGCCATAATCGAAAGATTTCTAAGTGCTAGATGTGAGGAATGATGTGTGAGTTTGAGAGCGGAAGAGTAATGGGTTTAAGTGAAACGATAGATCTACAAGTGTCTTGATTGTGATCTAGGTGAGTTATGTGTGAGTAGGAAGGATCTACTTAACTTAATAAGGACTTAATTTTCCTTAGGACACTATGTCTAGCTTAGTGTGAGGTGTTCTAAGGAAATGTTTGAAATACAATGTTTGCAATTGCAATTTCTGTTTGCCGGATCCCACGGTTCCCTAAGAGTAGGGATCCGTCTAGCACAAATTTTGGGATCCGTCTATCTGGTAAGCAGAACCTTTACAAAAGGTTATGCAATGACTTTGACAATGCATCATATTTCAAAGTTAGTTTAAGAGGTTCTAACACTAAGATATCAAATGTAAGATGTTTTTATTTCATGAAAGAAATTGGATTTCATTGATAAAGCATGAGTACAAAAGGATTGATCCTATTTGAAAGACTACTACTAAGTTCCTTGATGCTATCGCTAGAAGGATCATCAAGAGGTTGATGAGTATTGGTGGAATCAAGAATGAAGAAAGTCTTCATGAGAGATATGTTTAGCGGTTCCATCATCTTGTTCATAAGTACGCATAGCACGGACTTTGAAATTGAGGATGAAAATACATGACGTTATGATAGAGGCGCGTCAAGAACATTCCATAAGGGATGAGTTTATTCTTGGAACCTTGAAGATTTACAACCACTTAACCTGCTAAGAAGTAGGCGAGATTGTATGGTTGTTGTGTTAGCAAACAATACATTATGTGAGCATAACAAGCGGGAAGGATTTCTCGATTTCCCTAAGACTCCAAACATTTTCACGTAGGATGAGTGCAAGGGGCTTGTACTCTTCTCACGATGTCCCGTAGAAGATAATGTTTGGATCGGAGTAATATGGTCGAGGTTTGAATATTATGCGATTCAAATCTTCCGGGGAGGGTATGTGTGAACAATATGGACTTATTTCTTCACGAAAGTTGAAGAGAGAATCAAGAGACCAATCTTCGGTGAAGGCACATTGTCCATGATTTGGAATCCGGAGGATGTGAGCAAAATGCCCAAGGGTTAAAGTAAACTTTTGGTTTTTGATATAAAACCAAAGAGATAGAGAGCGATCCTCGTTACAAACGAGTTCAACTTGACGGAAGAATTCCATTATGAACCTTGGACATATCTTCTCGTTGATTTCAAGAAGACATTCTATTCCTATGGCTCGGAAGGAGGTATTGATACCTTCTTCGAATTGTAGAGAGGTGTCTACAATACGTCCTTCGTGGAAGTGACGGTTTTCGAGATTATTGAACCCACGGACGTGATTTCCAGGTGTGTTGGGCTCAAGGGAGATGTTCAGAGTGTAGACGCTAGTGAGTGAAAAATCAAACTCATATTCATGCGTCATAGTTGAACCTATAGAAATGATGAGTTAATAGAAAGTGATGTTTGTGGTCAACCAATGATTATCTAATGTTTTTACTAGATTTTTATTAACAATGGTTTTTAACAACAATGACACTTAACTCACTTATGGTTTTGACATTCTAGTGGAATATTACTTTTAGAAAGAAAGTAGTTTTTAATTTGCATGAAAAACTGTTCTCCAAGAGTAATGCGGTTCCACGTTCCCTTTCAAAAGGGATCCGGCTAGTATATCTTCTGGGATCCGTAGATCTGTAGTTACCGAAACAGATTTCATGATGAAAAACATAGGTTTTTAGATCTCATAGTTTTATACCAAGATATGTGTTTTAGCCTACATTTTCTTTTAGCATGCATACATGACTTCTAGTGTATCACGAGAGAATGAAATAAAATAAAAAGAAATGATAAACACATTATGATAATAACCTAGATAAACTAGACTATTAGTAATATTTCATTTCAATGCTAAGAATGATACAAAGGATTGGGTATATAACCCCAATGTAGATTAACAAAACAAAGTAAATGTCTCCGTATGAGAACTTCGTCATAGGGAACACAAGAGCGATGAGTGTTAAGACAATGAGCACGAGGGCGATGTAAACTATGTTGAAGACGATCCTTCTTGGTTTCGGTTGAGATGAAATGGAGAGGAAGATGAAGTTTTGAATGAGAGGAAATTTTTGAAATTGGAAGATTTGAAAAAGTGGGGATTTGATAGAGTGGTTGACGGAGGGTTTATTTATGGGGAAGGAGAAATTTTTTAGATTTGTGTTTTGTTTTATTATTAGAAAGATATGATTTTTGGATTAAGTGAAACAAAACACAAGTTTTATAAACCATGACTTTTAGACAAAAGAGTGACACGTATGTAAAAAAAAAAAAAAACTTCCTAATTAATCTACATGTAAAGCATGTATATGCACAAAAATTAATCAAATAAATACTTTGGTAAGCATACTTATTTGTCAAGCTAATGTCATTTAGAGATAAGTGGAAAGTCATACCTCAAATGCACTTAGGAATGTCTTTACAAATGACGCAACAAATGTCAGAAGACAATTCCAGCTCCTTTGTGCTTAAGATACCTTCTTAGGGAAGGTATTCTTGTTACCAAGCGATTACTATGGCTTGGTAGATATGAGCTTTGACTAATCAACATGACAAAGAGGATTAGTGCAATTAAATGAAAAAAAAATAAAAAAAATGTTGTCATCTAATCAACATCCAAATAAAAAGTTTTAAGAGACATGATGTTTGTTTATATGAAAAACCTTATTTGTAGTTTTCAATTAACCATGGATCGTATCAAGTTTTTAAAGTACAATATACTTCAAGAAACTTGGTAACGAAGCTCTGATGCCAATTGTGGAAAACTAGAAGGGGGGAGGGGGTTGAATAGTTTTGCCAATTAAAACTTCTTTTTTAATTATTTAGATTGACTTATGTCAATCTATTTAGATGTGTGTGTTGGATGTTGATAAACAAACATACAGAAGTATGTAATGAAAAGATAAGAGTAAGAGGCACAAAACCACAACGCGAGTATTTATAGTGGTTCGGCTACAAGGACACCTTCCTTGCCCTACTCCACTCCCCGAGTCACCTACTCGAGAGTTCGTAATCACTACACGACACTAACTCCTTATGGTGGAGAAGCCTTCACAACGTTGCCTATTCTTTTTCCGATACTAGGCTAACCACCGGGTTCTTTCACACCAAGGTGAACCACACCTACACAACGTCGCCTACCCTTTATCAGGTACTAGGCTAAGTACCTAGTTCTTTTACACCAAGGTGAACCACACCTACCACAACGTCGCCTACCCTTTATTAGGTACTAGGCTAAGCACCTAGTTCCATTGCAATGGAGGAACTACTACCCAACGACAAATCCCAAAGGAGATCAACTCCTTTTTACAACATCATCAAGGATATCAATATCCTTGGATCTAGTACTAATCTATCTTGTACATCAAAGCACACCATATCGAATGTACATCTAAGGCACCTTTCACTAATGCCTTTAACTAGATCTTCAAGACACTCTTCACTAATGTCTTGTGTCTTGACTTCTAGGCACCCTTCACTAATGTCTACAATACGGACGATCGACACCTTTCACTAATGTCTTCGTCTTGACACTTGAGACATCTTTCACTAATGTCTTCAACACTACACTTCTTAGAGCAAAGAAAAGAATCATCAACAAGAGGACTTCAGTAGTCTTGATGATGAGGAAGCATGGCAACTCATGGACTTGAGCTTGCTTGACTTCAAAGGTGGTGATCTCGCTTTTAAGAGGAACTTAGAGAATCACACAAAAACAAAACTACAAGCATAGATCACTTGGATCTGGGGTTAGGGAGTTTTTAACTCAGGGAGAAAGTATGTTAGAAAAGGGGTAAGGAACAATGAAGAAATGGCTCACTATTTATAGAGGAAAAATTCTACTATTCCTCGGATCCCACGGATCCCTCCCACAAGGGATCCGTCTAGCGTAAAGCTAGGGATCCGTGGGACGCTCCTCTTTACCCATGGGTATTTTGGTTATGGGTCATGGGTCATGGGTTGATCCATGGGTCTTTAGCTAGATACAATGTATCTCTTGAGTGCAATGCACCTAGTCACATGGGTATGGGTCAATACCATGGGTTATGGATATTATCCATATATGATATAAGCATGATGTCATGCAATGGGTTATGGGTCAAGCTCAATGGATCATGGGCTTTGGGTTGTACCTAACTATATTCAATGTATTTGGTTATGGGTCATGGGTCATGGGTTGATCCATGGGTCTTTAGCTAGATACAATGTATCTCTTGAGTGCAATGCACCTAGTCACATGGGTATGGGTCAAAACCATAGGTTATGGATATTATCCATATATGATATAAGCATGATGTCATGCAATATGCTATGGGTCAAGCTCCATGGGTCATGGACTTTGGGTTGTACCCAACTATATTCAATGTATTTGGTCAATGGGTTATGATACTTAAGTTTCTACCCATTTATATTACTCAATATACTACATACTAGTTATGTGTATATTTTATCCAAATATGTAAACACTAGTTGTTGTACATATTTAATATTAAATCATAAAATCACTTATACTTGTTTTAGTGTTTTATGTGAGAATGTGAATATGTTAGAAACTATTAGTTCAAACTATTTACGTATTTTATTTGTTTCTTTAAAATGATTACGTTTGTTATCGACAAAACATTAGAAGATCGTAAAATATAAATAAACGTTTTTACAGCTTATTTGTATTAACTTATTGGATTAGCATAGTTCTTACTTAAACACAATAACTTTGGTTTTGTGTTTAAGTATAATGAAGAAATCACATACTTACATTGTCATTCAATCCCAAATGTTTTTTTTTGGAAAACAATTAGGTATAATCTTTTGATATATATCCAATAAGAATTAAACGTTTAAAAAGAATTGTTGTGCTTTATATCATGTAAGAATAAACCATTGTTAGTAGACTTGTTCATCAGGTGTTAACTTTATAATTAATAACTAAGTAAACGGGATCAATAAGTGGTATTAAAGCAGTTTGATTTATACTTTTTTTTCTTTTCTTAAAGTGTTCTAAAAATACTTTTAAAATCAAGATCCTTTCATGGCTACTGAAAATATTGTGCCCAGACTCATAGACCCAAAAGGAAGTAGTTATTCATCTACTGCTCCTAAGCTTGAGCTTGGAAACTTCACTAAGTGGTTAAAGAGATTTAAATGTTTTATCTATGGCTTGGAACCCTATCTTGTAAGATATTTAGAAGAAGGTCCCTGTAAGCCTTAAACCACTGATGGTTTAGATAAACCTGAACCCCAATGGAATGATGATGAGAGGAGGGTGGTCAATCTTGACCAAAGGCTTAAAAGTATTATTATATAATGGAGTCAGTGATAAACTGTTGTACTGTCAAGTCGACATGGACATATCTGGTCCTAAGCCATGAAGGTCCCTCGGATACCTAGGAAAATAGGGTCGCGGAGCTGGAACTTGAGTATCAATCTTTCAGAGCCAAAGAGCATGAATTTCTCTTTCAGACATAAACCAGATACAAGACCCTAATGAACGAAATTGTTAATGATGTTGTCACTTTGTCAAAACATGAGATAAACATGGGCTTTGTAACTAGTGTTCCCATAAAATGGCCAAGCTTCAATCGTCCCGGCTAAGAAATGCAAACCATGTCAAGAATCTTGAACCTTTGAAATATATGGGAGATATGTTTATGAGGACAATCTCATGTCAAAGATGTATCCTGAAAAACAAAGGGCCCTGACCTCAACACCCATATCTACTGCCTTTTATTCAAATGCTTGTGTTCAAGATTTTCAGCATAGCTTAGAGGATGAGGTTAATGAAAGAAGCAGTCAAGAATACATGGATGAACTGAATAAAAATTCTGTGAAAGAAATTTATTGGCCAATTTGAAATGGTTTATTTGATGAAAATTTTATAATTTCAAAGGAACAAAAATCTTATTTGATGAATGTTTCAAATGTGGTAAAACTGGCCACATGGCAAAAGATTGTTTTGCAAAAACATCCTCACCTTCTTATCTATCACAAAGCCAAAATCGTTTTTAGCCAATACAAATTACCTCTGGATAATCCTTTAAAACTGAACCAAAGATTCAGAAAGATTGGATGTCTAAGTACAAAAAAGGTTAAAGTTAAACTGGCTCTTTTGGAAGAAAGTTCCTCTAAATCATAACCCTCAACATCATTACCATCCACTCAGGATAAAAACAAAAGTCTCGTTGATGATGAATTTATTGGGATGATGAGGATCTATCCTCTGATGATGAAGAAGAAGTTAAACTCAAAGTGCTTGATGCGCGTACGAAGCGCGTTCGGGGTCAAAGGAAACTTCCTTTTCTTCGAGCAAGTTTTTCAACCACCTAGGCAGTGAACCTAATCGTTGTAGTGTAGTATTGGGTAAGCCTCGGGGATTGATATCGTTCTATAGGGGAATAGGAATGCTAGTAAGAAGTGTACTATGCTAAGGTTGAGGTTGAGGAAGATTCTTTTTTATCTTTTTATAATTTTTTAGAAAGCTAAGGGTAAAATCTTAGGGCTTGGATTTGGTGGGTGCTACTTCTACCGATTACTCTACTATTCTAATTACCTAATTCTACAGGTCGTCTTATGTCTATTGATGTGTGCTCGTATGATAATTAAAAATGTGTTTACCTAGATACTATTACTCCATAGTTATCTTTTATTGTAGGTTGAATTGTCACGTCCTTATTCTTAACGCGTTGTGTTTCCTAAAGTCGTAGGGTGTGCCTATGCCCTAACTCTTTGAAGTCACCCTTGAGTGTAGTAAACGAAATCCACTAAGTCATTCATAAACTATCAAAGATTCATCAAGCATTAAACACAACGATATCCTAGTCGCACTCCTAAACCAATTACAATTAAGATAAGAGACAACATAACAATAATTAACAACTAGGTTTCATAGATCTAAGCAAACTGTTGGGAATTCTAGAAAGTAGGAATTCTGTTGATGTTACTGCTGACGAATCTGCTGAAGTGCAACATGATTATGCTCAAGAAGCAATTAGCGAAGTAGTAAAAGCGTGTAGATGGTTTCGGTGATATTATATTTCTCTTGATATAGTCAATCATTATTAGTTTGTTAGGATATGCATGAGCTATTTTAGGTAGTGATATGCACTTATTTTATATTATTGTTTTATTTAGGGTTCCTTGTGTATAAAAAAGGCTGATGTCTTTGTATTGAATAACTCTAGAAATCGGAGAAAACATTCGGAAAACATCATAAAGAGAGTGAAAAAGATCCATAGAGGATCATTGTTTTATTAGAGAAAAACCTTGTTGGTAACTTTGATTGTGTTAATTATTATCCGTTGTGCATCTGTTCAATCATTGTTATTATACCCTAGTTGAGTCCGGATCTTGGATCCAACAATTGGTATCAAAGCCAGGTTGAGATAGCACATTTGAAGCTTGACTACCTGACTAGCAATGTCCATTAAAGGAGTAGCAGCATCAACATGTTCTTCAGTAGTTGAAATATCCTCACTTTGCAATATATCCTTGTGCACAGATTGCTTTCTTCTCCTTCTAGTAAATAAAATTGGCTCTTTTTGTACGGATGTATCAACCTTTCGAGTAGAAACATTAGATTCTTGAGCCACATTAGCCAACATATCAAGAGATGAAACGATCATCCATGTCCTCTCATCAGAAGAAACATCAATCTCCTTTTTCTTCTCTAACCGTTGTACTTCCAAATCCTAAACCTTTCTTTTCAATTCAACAATCTCACCACCAAGATTAGATTTAGTCTCTCCAAGCTCCTTCTTGAGATCAGCAACTTCATTACATACTGTTCACTAAAGTATACAAAGATGTAAGTGTAATAGGGTCCTCACTCCACCATCGATTGCTCGTGGGAATGGGAATCATTGGGCTTTCGGAAGAAATATCAACATGCTCAATGAATGGAACACTATCATCAACGGAATCTCTAACAGGACTAGGGGTAGGACCTATTAAACTTCATCTCAACCTCATCATAAGGAACCTGTGTAGGTGGTGGACTAGGTCTAGGTGAAGGTGTGGGTAGAGGTTGGTCAGGAGAAACATTAGATGCTTCATCAATTGTAGAAGGGCCCTCATCAACGGCAAGAGAAGGATTACCATCGGCAGTAACATTGGTAGAAGGTAAATTAACAACATTATCCTCATCATCGGTTTCATTTCCACGAGGGCAACATAGCACTAGTAAAGGATAATGTGTCCCCTCAAATTTAGTTTTCATTGAAGCAAAAGTTTAGCGAGATAAAGTTCCTATAGGATAAAAGGCTTGAGTTTGGGTTGTAATGTCTAAAATTATTTGCAAAAACCTAGGGTACATTAAAAACTTGTTCTTTTTCTTAGTTATATTCTCAACCATATTATCAAAAATAAACCTAGAAAAATTATAAGTTAAACCCTGAGATAGACATATAATACCACATCCCAATTGAGTAGAAAATTGATCCCATCCTCCTGATTTATTGCTAAACACCGAAGCAATGTATGAACCAAAAATCTCCATAGGACAAAGTGATTCTTTAACCACATGCACGTCCTTGTACCTTGATATCCAATCGCTCTTAGCCCATCAAGTACCACTACAACATTAGAATGATAAACCCCATTCTCATCATCCAATCGAAGTTCGACTTACGATCAACTCCTCTGTCACCATACTCTCCATTATCAATCCGAACCACAATCTCGTTTCCTCCGTTTGGAAGCGATTAGCCCAAAATGAGTAACCAACGATTCATATATAGCATTAGGAGAATGCGTTAAAGCGTAATGAATCTTGGACCTCTTTAAGAACTCCACAATAGGTTTGTACAACTCATCTCCCTTAGTTGTTCCCAGAAAAGCAACTTTATTATGATCGTGCTTGAATTGAAGCACCATGAGAACTTTAGATAAAGAGTTATGATGCAATCAACTGAAGGTGTGTTTGAATCGAATAAAGAGGGAATCAGTTATGATTAGACGAATATCGCGAATAGGTTATAGGTAGAAGTTTCCCAAATTGTGGTCAAATATATTAAGTTGTTGACGGCGTGTAATGCAACCTTTTACAATTCAAATTCCAACCGGCAGAAATAATAGTCAATCTGTGAAGTGATACAATCGGCAGAAGCAATTCACGATTCAAGAAGCTTCATAAATATCTTTTTCTTGTTCACCCAACTCGCATTAATTCTCATTAAGCCTTGAATCCGTCTATAAAACAAACCCCAATGCACTCTTAACACTCATCAATTACCCCCAATTTTCATCACAAACCCTAAATTCACCACAAGCCACAATCAACCACAATTAACCATGAATACTAAACCAGAGGTTGTGAATCCAACCTCTTCTATCATCATCATCATCAGGTGATTTCCTTGATTTTGGTCATGTTCACCGACCCTCGTCCTTGAAATCTCCATTTCGGTTCCGATGATGCAGTAGGTGAATCCAAGTGAATCATCTGATGACTCTAATGGGTCCACTAAGAAGAGAACATCTTACTCCCAACCTCCAACACCTCAACCTCAACAGAGGCCTTGTCTTGGAAAAGAGGTAGTGCTTGCTCTTCCTGCACCATGGTTTGGTGCTTCATCACACATCGTATAGAAAGAGAGCTTAAGGAAGGTGGAAGGATTGCTTTTAGGTGAAACCAAGTAGATGAAGCACATAAGACACGTGTGGTCATCTTCATCATCATCGTTTTCATCAATCCATCCTCCCCATTTTGATCCTTAGCTTCTTCGTGCGGTCATGCATATCCGACCATCGAGATAGAAGGAATGGGTGGTTATGCAAGACATCACAAACATTATCCAAAGCTGAATAGAAGATATGAGCGATCATGCATATCCAACAGCTAGTGTTTAGAATAGGTTTAGTAGTTCTTGTATTTCCATTTGAAGTTGATTGTACTTTGTAAGCTGTAAGCTGTAAACTGTTTCTTGAATGAATGAAAGAACAATTTGACTTTAATTACTTCTCTTCAGTACTTTATCTTGTTGAGAATCAATTTGTTCACCGATACTTTGATTCCAAGAAAACCGACTTAAAGCTTACTTGACCATTTGTTGGTTTGTGTGTTGCTCTGTTTGTTTTGTTTTGCAGTTTTCCTTATAAAGTTGAAGTTCATCATGATTGGTCAAATGAAAAATGGTCAAGTAAGCTTTGAAGCTGGTTTCTTCTGGAATCAAAGTACTGAAGTGAACAAATTGCTATCTAAAGACTTCAAACTCCCAGAAGAAACTTCAATTCTGCTGAAAGTTCCTCGAAATCACAATCTTTATACATTCAACTTAACTGATGTTAAACCAGAAGGTGATTTAACTTGTTTGGTGGCTAAAGCATCCTTGGATGAGTCTACCAAATGGCATAGGAGGATGGACCATGTCAACTTCAAGACCATTAACAAGCTCTCTAAACTGGGTCTTGTTGAAGGTCTTCCTTCCAAAGTCTTCACAAATGATCATAAGCGTGTTGCACGCAAGAAAGGAAAAGCAACCACGAGCCTCATACAAAGTTTATTCTTGCTGTGGCGTTATTTCGAACCTCTTCAGTACCTTCATGGATCTGTTTGGTCCAACTCAAGTTAGAAGCATTGATCAAAAGTATTTTTGTCGGTTATCACGGATGGTTACAGCAAATTTTGTTGGGTGTTCTTTCTAAGGACCAAAGATGAAACATCTCCCTTGTTGAAAGACTTCATTACCCTTATTGAAAATTAGTTGAACAAAAAGGTTAAAGGAATTGATGTGATAATGGGACAAAGTTCAAGAATGCTATACTTATTGAACTCTGTAGGTCAAAAGGGATAAAAAGGGACTATAGCACTCCAAGAACCACACAAAATGGGGTGGCGAGAAAGAAAAATAGGACCTTAATAGAAGGCCAAGATCAATCTTTGGAGACTCTAAGCTACCATATGTTTTGACTGAAGCTATTGGCACTGCTTGTTGTATGTTGAATAGAGTGTCCATTACTAGACCACACTTCAAAACTCCATATGAACTTCTCTATAGGAAAGTTCCTACTATTCATTACCTTAAACCTTTTGGTTGTCAAGTGACCATTCTGAATACAAGTGATCCATTGGGGAAATTTGATGAAAAAGCTAATGATGGTTATATTGTGGGATATTCTGCTCATAGTAAGGTGTATAAGGTTTACAATTTATCTGCTAAGAAGATTGAGGAGACATTGAACCCGAGGTTTCTAGAAGACAAGCCTAATGTTCAAGACGGGTCATGTTTGGTCTTTTTGACCTTGATTACTTAACTGATTATTTGGGTTATTCTAGACATATGACTAACCAACATGTAAGTACTCAAGAGTCTCCAACTAACGATCGCGGTACTATGGATCTGATCGTGGTGAGTTTGAAGATGATGAGCAACCCATTGTAGTGCCTTCTTTCTCCCCTAACAATTTTGCAGGTGACACTTCTAGAGATTATCTTGATGAGAGTGAAGATGAATCACACTATCTTGAGGACCTTGCTAGGTGAAGAAACAAGAGTATGCAGCTAATCTAGATCTGAGAGAGAATCTTTGAGGAGAGTGCGATTGAAGCAATCGATTGGAAACATCAATTCTGGCGAAAGTGATCTGTTTCTCCTAACATCACCAATTCTGTGAAAGACATCTTTGTTTATACTCCTATTTCCACTAGAGTGTCAACAGACTTTGGAGAACCTTATACACGTTTTCCCAAACCTTGGATCTTGGTCATCATCAACCTAAAGTTTGGAATCTTCACCTCACCTTCCTATGACGATTTTTGGTGACTAATCTTGATTCCTACATTTAAGTCAACACCATTGCTACGAAAAGGATTCACAATACTCATCCAATGTCAAATATTATTGGTGATCCTAATGCACCTGTTAGAACAAGGGGTACTGTGGCAAGTTCTAAATATGGTCAAGTGGCTTTTATCTCTTATGTCTCAAATCAGCAAAGAGACAATCACATAGACTATGAACATTGTCTGTTTGCTTGTTTTCTCTCACAAGTGGAACCAACCAGTGTTACTCAGGCTCTTGAAGACTCAAGTTGGCTTGAGGAAATGTAGGAAGAGATGCAACAATTTCAAAATTAGCAAGTTTGGATATTGGTACCACTACACGATGGCAAGTATGCAATTGGTACTAAATGGATTAAAAGAATAAGAGATGCAAGAGGTGTTGTCATTAAAAACAAAGCAAGATTGGTTGCTCGGGGTTATAGACAAGAGGAGGGGATTGATTATGATGAAGTGTTTGCACTTGTGGCTAGAGTTGAGGCCATACGGATATTCTTGGCTTATGCATCTTACATGGGATTTATGGTGTATCAAATGGATGTTAAAGGTGCTTTTATGTATGGTGAAATAGAAGAGGAGGTTTATGTCACTCAACCTAAAGGATTTGAAGACCCGGATCATCCTAATCATGTTTACAAGGTAGTCAAAGCTCTCTATGGACTACATCGGGCACCAGGAGCTTGGTATGCTAGGCTTTCAACATTTCTTCGAGAAGCATGGTTATAGAAGAGAAGCAGTGCGGGGAGTTTGAGGAGCTTATGAAGGGAGAGAGTTTGAGATGAGTGCCATGGGAGAAATGACTTTCTTTTGGGTCTTTAAGTTCAGCAAAAACCGATGGTATCTTTATCGGTCGGGACAAATATGTGAGGACATCTTGAAGAAGTTTGGTATGGAGAGTGTAAGGACCTTACTACACCTTATGAAGCTCCAAAGACAAAGACCAACTCAAGTAGATCCACCGGTGAATGTCCATCTATACTGATCTATGATTGGTTCTTTGATGTATTTAACGACTTCAAGGCGATATTACTTTTTTGTGAGTGTTTGTTCATGACATCAAGTTACTCCACTTACTTCCCATCTCAATGTTGTTAAGAAGATCTTTAAGTACCTTAAAGGCCAACCTCATTTAGGCCTTTGGTATCCAAAAGAATCTCCATTTAAGCTAGAAGCATATAGTGATAGTGACTATGTTGGTTCAAATCTGGATAGGAGATCCCTGCGGAGGTTGCCAATTCCTTGGGAAGAGATTGATTTCTTGGCAATGCAAGAAGAGACTATTGTGGCTACCTCATCTTGAAGCAAAGTACGTTGTCTGCGCAAATCTTTGTTAGACAGGTTCTTTGGATACAAAATCAATTGTTGGATTATGGGTATAACTTCATGAACACAGCAATTTTTATTGATAATCAAAGTACCATATGCATTGTCAAAAATCCAGTTTTCACAGTCGAACAAAACATATTGAAATCAGGCACCACTTTATAAGAGATGCATATGACAAACATTTGATAAAAGTGGTTAAAATTCTACCGATGATAATGTGGCGGATTTGTTAACAAAAGCTTTTGATGGACCAAGGTTTCAACACCTTGTGGTCCATATTGGTATCCTTAACCCTTAACTGCAAAGTTTAAGGGGAGGCATAGGCCTCAGGGGAGGATTTGTGTACACTTTGCGTATTTTATGTAATTTTGTATTTTTTGGATATTCTGTTTTCTAACACTAACCAACTAATGTAATGATAGTTTGTTTGTCTTTGTTTGGTTTGTGTGTTGCTCTGTTTGTTTTGTTTTGCAGTTTGCCTTATAAAGTTGAAGTTCATCATGATTGGTCAAATGAAAGATGGTCAAGTAAGCTTTGAAGCTGGTTTCTTCTGGAATCAAAGTACTGAAGTGAACAAATTGATTCTGCTGAAGATAAAGTACTGAAGAGAAGTAATTAAAGTCAAATTGGTATCAGAGCCTCGTGGCTCTCGATCTAGGGTTGATAAGGTTTTTCTGTAATTAGGGTTTATTAAAAGTTTTACTGCCGACAGAAGCAGTTTTGTTGAAGACATTCGTTTTGGAGGTAATCATTGTTTTTTTTTGGATTCGGTTTAATATTTTAACAGTGGGATTCTATGTGGTGCGACGTATAATTGTTATGGTGCTCTTGAAATTTGGTTGGTCCAAACGATTTGATGAGGTCACCGTCCATATGAATGTGTGTATTACTTTTGGGATATCACGTGGTATTTTTCTTTGGTCCACTCGCTTGATGTTTCTCTAATTCAAGCGGGGTCCCTCCTTTAAACGTAATCGTGTACACGAATAGGAGATACTGCGGATTTATAATTGATATTCACGTGGAATATTAATTCATCTTTTGGCTTTCTTGATTCTTAAACATATTATCACGTGGGTGATCAATTATCGAGGCTACATTATCACAAGGGTGAAAGTGACATATTAATTTGATTGGTGTGATTGGTCGGTGAGGTCACCGTCGTTTGTCTTCTTGAGTTGTTCTATACAAGGTTTATGCATTTAATTGATTGGTCAACATAATTGGTGTCTTGTTCTTGCTTGAAGTTCACGAGGGGCTATTTCATAGTCGTTTGTGATTGGTCCATCGTGGGTGTCTTTGCTAATTGACTCACAAGGCTATTGGTTTAAATTTTGTTGATCAGTAATACAAGACAGTAGTCTTTGCTGGCGATTCAAGTGGGTGCCACGGCGTCTCATTCATCGTGGTTTTTGTGAATGTATATTAAACAACAATTGATCGATTGTTTCGTATGGTGACTTTTGGTTTATATAGAGTGGGTCAAGTGGGTCTTGAATCTCAACTTTTATTGCTATTAATTGGCAACATAATAGTTGGTATATTGAATTTGGTACCATTCTCATTCACCATATCTTTGAAGTCTTCAAGTGTCTCAATGGGCATATAATTTGAGACTGCTTTGCTATCACATAACTTTTCTTCTGTTATCACATAAAATGGCTGAATTTGATAGTAATAGTGATGATGTGTTTCCTTATTTGATGAATGATGAGTACGATGTTTGGGCTAAGAAGATGGAACAATGGATCAAAAATAATGATATGAATATCTGGAAGGTGATCCAAAATGGCAACAGTTTGAAAAGGAATTTGGATGTGAGTAGCGATGGAAATCTCTTTTTCATCCTCCAACGACTACTGAATGAAACACATTGCTGTACAAGAGAGTCAAAGGCCAGAACTACCTTGCTTAAATCTATTCCTGGCGATCATGTATGCGATTTTGTTATATGGATGATGCAAGTCGTATATGGAATGTACTAAAAAGAAGGTATGGTGGAAAGGCTGAATTCAAGAAGATGAGCAAGGAAGTTGATGCTCAAGGTTATGCTGAAGAACTTGCAGGTCTACAATTTGCATTCATGGGCATCTCGCAGGTACATAATTGTGTGTTTGGTTGTAGTGAACGTTATAATGAACTTAAGGAAGCCTATGATGTTTTGAAACCTAAATATAATGAATGCTATGTTGAAGTTGAAGCTTATAAACAGGCTTTAAAGACATTAGAAAGACAAAAAGTTTGGTTTCAAAAGAATCAATTGGCTTATGATGAAAAGATTAGGGTGTTAGAAAGTGATCTAGAATGTACTAAAATGATTTAAAACGAAAAAGTAAAGGCGATATAGTTTAAAACAAAGTCTTGAAAAAGAGAAACTAGATGAGGAGATAGCTAGGCATAAGGAATGGTTATTGAATGGAAACAAGTTAGCTAGTCACATCTATGCTAGTCAAAATCCTAATACTTCTATAGGTTTAGGCTTTAAGATGTATGTAGGAATAGAAGCTAGGGATGACACACGTAAATCTACACCAGCTGGATTAGCTAACTTTGTAAAAGAAGGTGATTGACATGCCGTACGTGGACCTATTAGAGGTGAACACAAGCCTATTGACCTGTCCATTACAGTTGACTTTGATGGATCACACCATTTATATGGCAAAAAGTCAAGTGACTTGCTAGACCTTAATAGAAAAACTAATGACTCTGTCTCTTGTTCTAAAAGTGACAAGTCATCAGACCTAAAGTCCACTGACTATGCCTCATGTGATTCAAGTGAAAAGTCTGACTCACCTAGGCACACACCCAAGACCACACCCAAGGCCAAAGTTGCTGATGATGAGCCCAAAACAAAGCCCGATTTACTTATTCATTGAACACAATTTTGCTTCTAGATCTATTTTTGATAAGTTTAAATGTAATAAACAAAGTTGTGTTAAGAATAAGTCTTTTAAAAAGAAATCTTGTTTTGTGTGTGGTAGTAAACTCCATCTTATTAAAGACTGTGATTATCATGAGAAAAGATGGGTGTTTCTCCGGTCATAAGACTTTTAGACCCACATGGACTAATGTTGCTAGTATTCCTCCATTTGTTCCCAAAGTTGCACATGTGTGAGGCGGTACACGATTACTCTTGGTAAGCCAAAGGTGTATGCATATGTTTCAACGATAGGCTTAATAGGCCTTTTCAGTTCCCTCACGTGGAGAATATTCTTCACCGTTACCAATGGTTGGTGGAGCAATAATGCTAGACTTATGCCCTATAGACCTACAAGTTCTTATTTTCAGTCATATACACCTTATGTATCTCATCTGAATATGGCACATGGTGGAGTTAAAGTGGCAACTTAAACTTAAGCCTCAAAAGTTATTCTTGGAAAACTCAAAGGAAAGGTTTATTCGGGTACCCAGAAAATAGTCTTTGTGGGTGCATTGATTGAGGGGAGGCATAAGCCTAATGGGAGGCTTATTGTTCTATTTTTGTATTCTAACCATTTTTCTTGTGTTGGATCCTCAAGCCTAGGGGAGGCTTAGTGGTTCTGTGACATTACTTGTTTTGGTTTATGCTGGCTGCTTGATGGTATATTTTACATGTTTTGTTTATTTTTATTCTTTCTTTATTTATTATTTATTAATAAAAAAAATCGTGTTATTTCTTTTGTTTAGTGATAAAAAAAAAAGAAAAAAAAAAATACGTGTTCATTTCACTCTTTCTTGCTTGCGAGGGTTTGGTGTTGGTTAATAACCACACAACTAATGGTTTTCATCTCACCATGTCTTGCTGACACAAGAGTTGACTAGCCACGGGATTATGGCTTGTGGTAAAGAACGCGGAAATCCATAAATGGTCATCAACTCACCATGATGATGACGACATTCCATCAAAGAGTTGGCTAGTCCAAAACAAGCGGTTTTGGTAAAAGACATCTCAATTCGTTGATAGTCTGTAATGGTTTGCTCAAAATCATAGGTTCGCATCTCACCCATGCTTAATTCTTGAGTTGTATGGTCATCAATTCACCATGGTTCTTTGCCCTATTGGGTGACCAAATAATTGGCTAGTCCCGAGCAAACGCTTCGGGTAAAGACATATCACATCCGTTTTATAGTTGCTGATTTGCTAATAAATCAGATGGTTATCAGTGTACCATGTTTTTCGAACTTAAACATTTGGCTACTCAGTAGTAATGGCTATTGGTAAAGAGACATCAAATCCATTATTTTCAATGATTCACCTCTCACAGAGTTAACACACCTGGATGTGATGAGAATAGTATGAAACTAATATGTTTTGATGTACATGTTGTCATTTGTTCTTTGCAAGACACGGAACTTTCATGTTTTGTCATCATCGAGGTGTCATTGTTTAGTGTTTTTGTTGCTGATGTTCGAATCCAATCCTCTTAAGCATTGAAGATCTATCAAGAAACTGGAACTTAACCTAGTCAAATTCGGTTGGGAGGATTGTTGGGAATTCGGAAAGTAGGAATTCGTTGATGTTACTGCTGCGAATCTCTTGAAGTGCAACATGATTATGCTCAAGAAGCAATTACTTCTGAAGAAAAACGTGTAGATGGTTTCAACTGATATTATATTTCTACTGATATAGTCAATCAGTATTAGTTTGTTAGGATATGCATGAGCTATTTTAGGTAGTGATATGCATTTATTTTATATTATTGTTTTATTTAGGGTTCCTTGTGTTTAAAAGGAACTGATGTCTTTTGTATTGAATAACTCTAGAACTGGAGAAAACATTCCAGGGAAAACATCATAAGAGAGAGTGAAAAAGATCCATAGAGGATCATTGTTTTATTAGAAAAACCTTGTTGGTAACTTTGATTGTGTTAATTATTATCCGTTGTGCATCTGTTCAATCATTGTTATTATACCCTAGTTGAGTCCGGATCTTGGATCCAACAAAAACACACAAGAAATTTAACCGGACATGTTAAAAAAGTAAGCATACATACATTCAATTGAAGACATAATGAAATTAATGAAGTAAAACACTTATCTTGATGTGTAAAATAGGGTTTGGGACCCTAAGATACTGTCCAAGTCGGACTACAAATGTTTAGGGTTTTTACTCCTAAAATACTGAAAATTCGATTTCTATATATAATTTTACACTTGCGACGGCATCGTCTTATAGGTGGGACAGTCGGATCGCCCGTCATTAGGGTTTTCATCTTGGCAATTATCGTTGGGGCGGCGCACTTGTAGTTGTGGCCGTCGGCTTTCAACAGGGGCGTCGTCGATTTTGGATCGGGCGTCCGAGATGAAAAGTCTTAGTGACGCCTTCCTTTTCAAAGCGGCCGCCGTCATGTGTATTTGAGCAAAAAGTCTCTGAGAGTGGTGTATTTTAATTAAATCCGTAGAGAGGGGATAGCGTAAGCCTTTGGTTGGGGCGCCGTCGGCTTAGTTTCAGCTGCTTGAGTGTGCCGATCTTGACTTAGCAATTTTCTTCATATATTCACTCCTTTTCGTCCAAATATGCATCATTCCGGCATTTTGCTTCCAAGAGACCTAAAATGAGAAAAGGAAGCGAGAAAGCGTACTTAGGATATAAAAGTGATTAAGGGCTTAAATGACCTTAAAAGTTATGCGTTTTAAATCCTTATCAAATATCCCTACACTTGGTATTTTCTTGTCCTCAACAAAATGTGCTTTTGACCAATCAATTTATAAGTTAGGGGGCATGAAGCAATGGTTCAAAATAATTCACAACAAGTAAATGCACGCATAATAGTCATAAGCAAGCACGGAAATATATACTAGCACCTCCCAAGGGGTGTTTGGATTCTCTCATCTCTCGGGTGTATATGAAATATAGTAAATGGAAACGGAAGATAAACACTCATTACCTGGTCATAGTACATAGATTACCATAGGCTTCAGAATAGATCAAACCTCCACCGCTTTGGCGTAAGCACCTAGGAACAACTATCTAAAATGTCTTTTCAAGGGTTGTAATGTTAGGCTTATGGTAGGGAAACAAAGGGTTTGGTTGGATAG
Organism: Chrysanthemum makinoi; assembly: GCA_910596185.1. NCBI lineage: Eukaryota > Viridiplantae > Streptophyta > Magnoliopsida > Asterales > Asteraceae > Chrysanthemum > Chrysanthemum makinoi. Next base: position 164,924,671 of record OU343225.1, on the reverse strand, counting down.
GCGATTTAGTAGTGGTAAGTCAAAAATCTTATGTTACAAGCATGAAAAGCATGGCGTTGCTAAGCCAAGACTCGACTCGCTAAACTCTATATAACTTGAAACAAACAAACATAAATATAAAGATAGATGTAGGATGATAGCCCGTATGTTTTATTTTATTTTTATTTTTTTCATTTTATTTTTTATTATTTTTTTTTTGCATACACTTTTACTCTACCATCCTCTAAGATAACATCAAAATATAAGGGATTTATAGGAGCATCCATACACTTGAGTTTTTATTACTCTAACACTAATTTGAACCAATTTGAAAAGATAAAAAAAACTTGGAGTATTTAATTACGTAAATAAAGGGAATTTGAATTTAACATTCTTTCCCGTCACTCCATAAAATTTTACTTTTGCCCATGAGTCCCAATCATCCCAAAACTGCGTACAAAAGATATGACTCGACTTAGTAATCATGCAAGTAACAAGATAATTGAACTAAGGGTTAAGTATGATAACAATAATGCACTAAAGGTGAGTGCATACAAGGTAGGCTAAGGCGATTTGGGTGTACATTTGGGGGTGGATTGTAAACAATGCTCTTCATTGATATTCCGGAAAACCGAAACATCATGAGAACCGCGAAAAGGATAGGCTTTGAGGGGTTAACTAGGGATATCGTGTACTAAAGATGAGTACATCGCAAGGGTGTGGGGTAATTACTTGACCGATGTGGAAGAAGTAAATATAATAAGGGTTTCAAAAAAGGGTTATCCTATTGCCTCTTATCATTTAGTTATTCCTAACTACACAAGTGTAGTCTCACTAGCGATCTCGGAATGCATTACAAAACAAGTTATAGAATCTATTATACCACCGGTACACTCTCGAAGCATTAAAGGTGAATGCTTTAATTCCTATAGATCTAGGGGTGAACCTCACATTTTTAGGGTGGAATTTGAGTGGTAAACGGTTTTCGTGCTAGACATATAACTCCTATCCATGAGACTCTTTATTAAGACTAAAGTCCCACTCGTACATGTCATAAAAAATTTTAAATTTGGTGCTAAAATTGCCCTAACCGATATCTCTCATGGTTTATTTCAGAAATGAACTAGGACAAGACAAATAATCAAGGATAAGCATAGTTTCAAAGTTCCCGTTTTATTCTCCCTCCCTACACTTAAACTGAACATTGTCCCCAATGTTCCCCGAAAGTATCAAAGTTACGATAAAGGAAGGTAACTAAAAGAGAAAGAAACTAGTACTCCCCTGATTAGCTCGGCAAGATCCGTGTGAAGTAGTGGTTAAATTCTTTTCCAAGAAGAATGTATGCGTGATAAGCTCCATACAATGTTGTGTTTCTTCTTCTTGCTAAATATAACACGCTTTAACTTTAAAAATAGACGAAACCTTCGCGTAAAATCGTGATAAAACTATATATGACTCTCAACTACACTGGGATATAATGCTTGTGGAATGGATGTTTGCTGATTTTCGGAAAATGAACTGAGAATTTCCAAAATTTATAAATAGCGGAAAAATTATGATAGTGTTTACGCTCTTCGGCGTCGTCGGGGCTTTTTAATCTGACGTCGTGGTTGTCCCGACAGAAACTAGTCTAGCTAGCGTTTTCTGGAAAAATTATATCTTTAGAATCTGGAAAAATTCCTGCAAAACATCCATTATGACTCGATACAAGCATTTGACTCTAACAAACACACATATATATCAATTTCATTTGTTGTAATTCTCATGTTCACGTTTTTGAAAAACGTATGTAATCCTCCCTACACTTATCTTTTTTTAAATACCTTTATATGTAATTAAGACTAGGTTAAAGACAAAATAAAGCATATTTACAAAATCAAACATGAGAACATACAATAAAGAAAAAGATATATGACACACAAGCAAGTAAACAATTAAGCATGGGTTGCCTCCACGAAGAGCTTTTCTTTATTTATGAGTCTTGTAGCTAGACTCGAAGTCGTGCTCCTACTTTCCTCGTATCTTAGATGCCCATTCGATTTCCTTAACTCTTCTTTCATCACGAATATATCCAGGGCCTAACTCTAGACAAGAGGTGTAGTAAACCTTGTTCTCCCAATCTATTTCAAAATCCGGAATGTTGTCTACATCTAAATCATCTATACCTTTAAACTTTTTATTTTTGTAAGGCATTATATATTTAACACATTCGGTCCCATTTGAGAACTTGGCTATTCCTTCCTCTTGATCATAAACCATCATAGATTCCTCAATAAATGGTCTCCCAAGTATCACATCTCCTAAAAATCCATCAATGATGCCTTTAACATCTTCCAAGATCATGAAATCACACCTATATGTGAAATTACCTACGAAGACATGCAATCCTCTAGCTCTCCCAACATAGTTACTTACTTTCCTAGGGTAAAAGGGATCTCTCATAGGTCCTAACTTTTCGCTCATGATCCAATTGTAATAGAGCCTAGACATTATGTTCATGGGTGCCTTATAGTCTATGTAAGTGTGATCCCTATATAAGTACCCAATCATGCACGGTATCTTAATGTTTTTAGGGTCACTTCTCTTTACGCATGGCTCGAAAGGTGGTCGCGGGTAGTTAACTACGTTATAGTGATAGGCGGTCTCCTTTCCATTAGGGTATGACTCGAAATACTCCCTAAGTTCCTCTTCCTCACTACCCTCCATAATTTCCAATACCTTATAATCCCCTTCTCCAATTTCATCCTCCGAATCATCGCTCATGGTTGAATCACTATCTAAAGTACTAGTAAACTCCTTAAGGGCATTCTCAAGTGCACTTTCAATTATCCTATTCAATTTCTTAAGCTCTCCAATTTCACTAACAATACGAGCTCGAAGTTGGTTGGAAAAAGTCGGATCAAGTGGTGGGTGGTTGTTTGATGGGGAATTGTTGTTTGGTGGGTTATCACCTTCCATGATGAGAAGTGATGGGACTCTAACAAATTCACGAAGAAGGGGGATAGACTACAAGGAAGCTAAAAATGAGAAAAAACCTTACTTGATAGGAATCAAGCAAGGGAACCTAAACGAGATAAAGATCTAACTAGCTATTCTATTCCCGGCGGGCGCTAAAAACTTGATGCGTGCGAGGCTGCGTTAGGGTCAAAGGAAACTTCCTTTTCATCCGACAAGTTTTCAACCACCTAGGCAATTGAACCTAATGGTTGTAGTGTAGTATTGGCTAAGCCTGAGGATTGATATCGTTCTCTAGGAATATGAATGCTAGTAAGAAGATACTACTAAGGTTGAGGTTGAGGAAGATTCTTTTTCATCTTTTTATAATTTTTTAGAAAGCTAAGGGTAAAATCTCGGGGCTTGGATTTGGGGGGTGGTACTTCAACCGATTAATCTACTATTCTAATTACCTAATTCTACGAGTAGTCTTGTCTGTGATGTGTAGCTGATGATTAAAAATGTGTTTACTAGATACC
>OU343225.1:164831171-164921119 GCA_910596185.1 Chrysanthemum makinoi | reverse complement strand
GATCCCTTCGATACAACCTTTCATCAATCCTGGTTGTAGAAAACTAAAAGGGGGGTTGAATAGTTTACCAATTAAAACTTTGTTTTGAAACTTATTGAAAAGATCAATTGATCTTGATCTTAGATATGTTAATGAAATATGCAAGCAATATGTAAAGAGTAAATAAGGAAAGAAATGATCAAACCACAACAAGTTGTTTATAGTGGTTCGGTCTACAAGGACTCTTTTTCCTTGCCCTACTCCACTCCTCGAGTCTCACACTCGAGAGTTTAACTTCACTAGTCAACAAGCTCCTTTCACCGGCGGAGAAAACCTTTACACTTCGCTTACACTATTTCCGACACTAAGCTAGATGTCGAGTTCTTTCCAAGGGTACAACTACTCCCACACACAATGTATTTTGAGGACTAAAATACTAACCACTCACACTCACAAGATTATGATGGTTTAATATAACAATGAAGTATGAATCAACACTAGATCATACAACACTAAACAAACAAGACTTCCAACTTCTCGTTTGAAGCTTGAATGTGACTTGATCTTCTTTGCTACAAAAGAGATCACTAATATGATATGAAACTGAGTTAGAAAGGTTAGAGAGAAGATATGTAAGAGAGTATGATAGAAAGGGATAGAAAACTACTTGGCTTGGCATTGCTATTTATAGCCAAAATGGACGGAGCGTCCTGACGGACCGCGAACCCTTTTAAGGGTTCCTACGTGTACCAATTTGGTACCGCCGGTCTGACAGCCAAGATATCAAATTTTTGCTAAAGTCAACTCTATCTAAGTGAGATTGTGCAAGATATGAAGAGTACAAATCCACACAAAATATCTAATGAAATCTTCCAATGATTTCCATGATGCATCACATGATGTCATATGTTGTATTTCTATTTTTAGAAATATGCAAGTACTTAAGTAGTGTTTTGTTTTTAAGAACCTAACACATTCTAAAAACTACTATCATACATAATGATTAGAGTCATATCAAGATGTTACTAATCATAACTGTAAATGCTTGAATGATGAATATATTGTTTGAAAAAACTTGTTTTAATATCTATTAAACTTGACAAGCTTTAAGCTTTTATACAAATTAAATTTACTTTTGTCGTTAACAAAACTTAGATAAAGATCAAAAATATAAATAACGTTTAATGACGATATTTGTATTAACAATCTCCCCCTTTTTGTTGAGGACAAAATATAAATTTTATTTTTATAAAAGATACAAAGTTTGACCAAGAGTTATAAAAATATTTGTTTTAGAACTTGAAGAGAGAATGATAATGCAACTGTATGATGTTTGACTTTTTATGAAAGTCAAAGTATTCACTAGTTGATGCATGATGTTGACTTTTTCAGAAAGTCAAAGTATGCAGTTGACTTTTTTAGAAAAGTCAAATGTAAACAAGTTCTATATTTTCTCCCCCTTTTTGTCTTAACAAAAAGTATAGGCGATGCGGAATGTAATGAGCCCGAGCCATTATCTCCCCCTTGATCAAAGCTCCCCCTAAATTGGGTGCTTAATGGGAAGATACATGAATTGTGAAAATAAAGCTACAAAAAAAATGTTAGTAATAATGATCATTCACAAGCATTTCCAAACACTATGAAAAAGCACCAACATTAAAATAAAAAAACACCATTCATTAGTTAAAATTTTCATGAATAAAAATCATGAAATGGGAACACAATGATGTGTTTTAGTACAAGAAAAAGAAAATAATCCTAAGAAAAGAAGAACTAGAGATGCTAAACTATGACCATCATAATTAGATGGTGGATGAGAAAGCGTTGAGGCTCAAGGATATGATTTAGGATGAACCTCATTTCTTCTTGAAAATCAAGGACCATAACCCGTGTCCTATCAACGGTTTGGGCCGTTTGCTCACAAGTTGAGCAACCATGCCTAGGGGGTAGTATGTTTGGGGAGGTTGTGGTGGTGGAATGGTAGATGTGTTGATGTTGGTGGAAATTTTTGGGGTGGTCATGATGGATGCAAGCAAAGCATTTTGCATTTGCATTGTCTCACTCAAGTGAGAATCCACCATGCCTTTGAAGTGGTGGAGGTTGTGGAGTTCCGCTTGAATCTCCTCTCTAGTGGGATTGGCATCCCATATGCACTCCTCAATGTCCTCTAGATGAGGTGACATTGATGTGGGGAGTGAATGATCCCCATAAAAAGGACCATGAATGTCTTTGTGAATGGGGTGGAAGAGAAGAGGTTTAGGCCCTAACGGGGCGTTTGGGTCAAAAGATGACCGAGGTGACTCATGAGCAATCCGCTCAATTGTGCCAAAGGATGGCAATGGTGGTGGATGATTTGGCCTAGGAGGCAAGTCATCCAAGTCCTCCAAGAAAGGATTTGGTGAACTTGGTGGAGTGGAAAATAACTCCATAGGAATGAGATTTGGAGACCTTGGTGAAGGTGGTGAGGGTGTTTTGGATGTTTGGATGGGTGCCGGTGGAGGTGAAGTTGGTGTTTTTGTTGGTGGTGGAGTGGTGATCACAATGTGTGATTGAGTAGGTGTGGCCAAGGTAAGGCTTGTATCATCTCGGATGGGAGATGAGATTGTGAGTGGAGAAGACTCGGATGAGGAGCTAAGGTTAACGAAGCAACAAGGCCTCACACTTATTCTAGCGGTTTTCTTGCAAGGTTTAGGAGAGGATTTTGTCATTTTTGACTTGGGTTTTTCTTTGCTAGATAATGGTAAGAATGAAGAAGGTGTGAGGATGATCATGGTAAAACCTCTCAATTTATAGAAGTGAAAAATTATGGAGAAATGTGTTTGATTTGATGTTAAACCTTTGAAGAGATGAGGTTCCTAATGATTTGGAAGTGGGTTGAATGCTAGTCATATAACCCAAGTCAAGCCATTCAAAAGAGATGGAGTGAAAAAGAAAAGATTTGAAATAAATGTGTTCTAATGAGTGGAATTTCCTAATATTCAGATCACCCATGGATTTAAAGGTACCAAAAATTTGGTTCCCTCCTTTATGCAAAAGGGTTCCTTGGGTGGATTTTTCAAATTTTTGAATTTTGGTGGGAAATGGATTTCTTATACACCTAAGTGAATTATACTAGTTCTAATAAGAGTATAAGCAAGTTAGGATTTACTTATAAGCATTGGATGGTAATTTGGAATCACGAAAGAGTCGAAATTCAGAAAGTTACCTGAAGGATCCACGACACCAAAAATTTACACGGACGGAACCCAAAAAGGGTGCGCTCGTCCGCCTCGACAGTACGTGCACGGCGGCACCATTTTACTTAACGGACGGTACCAAATCGTTGGTGCCGTCTGGTCCGTGCAGTGCAGAAAACAAGACAGAGTTTGTTTTTAGGTGTCGGGGACCTTTCCGAAATCTAAAATTTTTCTCAAAACATGTGATACTAAACATTTGTAGTTAGGAAAAGCAAATAACACATATATAAACATAGTGGAGCATGTATTTTGAGCAAGGCTTTTTGATTTTCACATTATAGTGAAAACGGGTAAAATTTGATAGCATACTTGTGCTATCCCCCAGCATAAGATTGTTAGCATTCACCATTGTTTCAGGTTATATTATCATCCTACATAATAAAACAACCAAATTGTATCAAACATTAACGATAATGTATTGTTCCAAACACTCCTTAATGAACCTTTATTTGTCCAACTTCTTGTAGATCTTGTTCATCATCCTACCAAGGCACTTGAACATTCCCTTAGTTTGCTTGAATTCCGCTGATTCATTCTCTATCTCAGGAAGAGACGCATAATACTCATGAGGCGGAAGACGAGAGCTTGGAAGACCATCCTCGGAGCTATTTGATGATGATGATGATGGAGTTGGAGGTTTTGTTCTCTTGCCTTTTGTCTTAGCAACTCGTGCATCACTCAAAGGTACAAAGATGTGAGGGATGAGCTCATAGTGAAGATGCATCCCTTTTGGACTTGGTCGAATTGGTGCAAAGTTTCTATAGAGACGGGTGAGGAGCATCCCGTATGGAAGAGCAACCGATCCTTGAGTTGGAATATCAATCATTCTCCTAGCGATGTAGTAAGCTAAATTGAATGGTTGACGGGGGACAAGCGATTGTAGAGCATGTGAAAAAGGCAAGCGTTGATGTGATCCCTATTTCCTATGGTGCTAATGACGTTGGCTCTAAGTAGCTCCTCCCATTTCTTAAATTCGGGCTTAAGTTCATTTAGCTCCATTCCATATGGATCTCGGTTTACCTCCTTTCTCTTTCGGGTAACTTGGGTTGTATCACTCCTTGGATTAAATAGGTGTTCACGGATAACATCCTTATCGGCTAAACGGGTTTGGTAGAGAAGAGTGCGGTCATTGATAGCATCAAGAGCGGTGAGTGACCATTTATCCGAGTAGAGACAAGTTCCTCGGTTGGGAATTCTAGCACTTGAGCAAAGTTACTTAAAGTGATGGTGTAGTCGTTTTGATTGATTCTAAACCTAAGACAAAATTCATCATCGCTTCATCACTAAAGGTCACACACTAGCATAGAATTCTGTTAGGTCACGAGGTTTACCACACAAGCTTATAAGAAAGATAGAGAGGCGATTGAACAAGTATCCAAACACACACACGCGATATAGAGTATACGGTTATGCGTAGAGAGTGAGTGAAAAGAAAACTTGAACAACCAACCTTCAAATGAAGGTTTACATAAGGTATTTATAGGCAAGGAGCTGTGGAAACACACCTACTCCTTCCCTTTCTCCTATGGGCTTGGGCCTAAGCTCATGGGCTTCTACATAAGCTTAAGGCTAATAACAAACATAAAGGCCATACTAAGCTAACTATTACATATGAGTAACTAACACTTGAATAAGGTTTAGGAGTGATTCCAACAATCCCCCCCTCAAGTGTTATTACATATGAGTAACCAACACTCAAGTGTTGGTGATGAAAACGGTGAAGGCGTTGATGTAATAGTAGCTTTGACGCCTTCCGACATTCTTCTTCTTGTGAGAAGAATTGCCTTGATTTTAACAATCTCCCCAAAGGTGTAGAGATAGTTTATTTTGAAGTTATGCTTTGACGCCATCTTTAAATTTTGTTCATTGATCATTGTTCTTTGTGATGAAAGTGATAGTATGTTGTTGTTGTCGCGATCAAGCCCAGCTTCGCTTCGCTGCTACAAGCAGTTCCACATCGTCTTCAACATGCTCACACGCTTTTTGACGCGAATTCAAGATCGATGGAGTTCTTTAAGTCATTAACTTTGTAGATTCTCGTATTGACGAAGAATCATTCTCGATTGTTGTTGCTTTTGATAGAACTTCCATTAGAAATGATGTTGGCGTGAAAGTATGAGAAGAATCAGACGATCATTCCGCTCCAGAGCTTCCATAAGAAGAAAACATTAAAACGGTTAGTAATACGCGGATTCCAAGACTTACAAGTTTGAACTTCGAGAGTGTTAACAAAGATAGTGTGAAAACAACTCTAATTTTACAGCCGCTCCTCGAATCGGAGTCCCACAATGAGATAACACGATGTACCGGCACATCTACGATTCGGGATGAGTGCTGAGTACACCAAGCATCACCTCACGATCAGACCGCTTGAGACCACTAAGCCAATCCACGGGGTTGCCGGCGACCTGCCGCCGTGGTCATGATGTTGACCCCGGCAGAGTTTCCATTCATTCACCGAGGATCACATATGTGAACCTCTCATAAATGTTCTCACAGATTGCTAAGATCCTGGAAGGACTCGATATGAACCACTGATAACCTTATTATAGAGCATCAAGTGATTAAATGTCAAGTGTACCTAAGAGATCTTTTGATGAATCTCGCGGTTCTAGACTCAATAGTGCTTTTGGTTTTCCGAGCGAGACTGGGAGAGGGTCTCCTTCTTCAATACCAAAGAATCTCAAGAGAAAGCCGATAGTTAACGAGGGTTCCCTGAGAATGAAACAAGCTTCGTAGAGAAACTTGAGTGGCTAAGAAGGTTTAGTGCATGCGCCACCGGGTCCATGACGACTTTTAATCTTCAATACCGGCGCCACAAAGTGACAACCAAGAGCATATGAATTGAACCCTGGTTCCGCCTCTAAGTTGAATAATCTGGAGGGCTATTTCTTTTCACCCTTTTCTTTGCATTTCTTTTAATTCTTCAACTCCTTCTTTCTCCAATTCTCATTTTCTCCTTTTTACAATCATACCTAAGGACTTCTAAATACTAACTATTTGTGGTGTCCTGGGTAGATCCTCCGCTCGGGCGGATCATAGGACTGTTATTCCTAACCTTAGTCACCTTATAACTCCATGACTAACCTATGTTGCCATAAAACCATCATGTGAAAAAATCTCAAAGTGTTTAGAATGAAAACATTTTAGTACCATCAATGAGATAAGATTTTGCATATATCTCCCTCCATGTGCTTAAGTGTTTTAACGGTTAAAATGCACAGTGAGGAAAGAGCGCACACATTTTGAATTGATTCACTCAAGATAGACAATCCCCGCGAGACACTTACGCGGGCATAGTTAAAGAGAAACATTGTCAGCTTTTAGGTGACAACTAGCTCTAATAACTACCTTGAAGGTGTAGACAATCCTCGAAAGGTCATCAAACCCTCGAGAGTTCATGTTTATCAAGAGCTCGAATGGTACATTCTACTCAGCAAGTCCTTTGCGAGACACGCTTACATCACTAGCAAACTAGCTTTTATTACCCGCCCGTGACAAGTCTTTTCGAGTTACTAACAGCTAAGCATCGTCAATTCGTTGGTTAAGTCTGAATCACACAGATTCATTTGCATTTTACACAACATATTTTATCACATATTTTCCCCTCAAAATGGCATATTAAAGTGTTATTTTTGAAGCTGAGAATAAATATGACCATTTCGAAAGTTTGCGGGAAGAATGACTACCGAACAATTTTTGAACAAAGTTTTGATTCAGTACCTCAACGAAAGTGATATAAACGGTTGAGGTTTTGAAAATCATAAGGGGAAGTACTTGTTCTTTGAGCAAAACCTTGAATAATGAAAGGTTTGATAGGTTTTACTCAAAAGTAAGAAGCTTTCGCTCCTTTATAAGGATTGTGGCAATCAGGCGCACTACGTGGTCCTTTATTTACAAGAACGGTTGTATAATCAAATGTGTGTACAAGCCATTGACATAATTAATCAAACATCCAAAATGATATGAAGAAAACAAGTCAAGGGGTACTCGAAGTGCTGATGTTCCTGTGAGGTGTACGTATGCCTGGAAATCGGTTATGTTTCTCCTGGTCGACCACCGCATATAATCTCCAATCGTCTGAATCTGATCCCTTCAAACAACCGCTCATCAATCATTGTGATGATCCGTCTCACATCCCTCCTTTCCTCTCGAGAATTCCAAAGGCTAGAGACCCAATTTTCATGTATATCCTTCAACCAGTATGCCAATCCATCCCTAACCAGCTTCAAAGTATGATCCCCGAACTTGTGGAGTTCACTACACGCCATTAAGCGCTTTGAAGTTCACTACTGTAAACAACGCAAAGGTTTGTCTGATGAGTGTATATTGAGATATGGTTGATATCTGAAGATCAAGCTTTGTAGGAGTGAAGTTGACACGCTGCCTGATAGGATTCAACAGCCACCGAGATTCTACACGCTCCTTGATGACAATCCATCTTATGAAGATGAGAAGTGACTGATAAATTCACGCTGTACCTATTGAGAATTGTCTCATGCACTCAGATTCGGGTACATGTCTTCGATGTCATGAGAGACAAATTTCAAAGTCACCGTGAGAAAGCATAGTCCCGCTCATCTTGTCGCTTGACTACATCTTCTTTAGGAATGTAGTCCCACTTAGACTAAAGTTCAACGTGTATGATGGCAACGATATCTTTAGTACTATGCACGCATGTTGAGACTTCGAACCCCATTTCTATAGTAGATTCGTCGCGGCTCAAAATTGATGAATCCCATACAATGCATCTCGGCGTATGCCTCCAATCGTTGGAGAACAAGTGATTGGCACGCTCCTCAATGCATTGAAAGTGCATTGAATGGAAGTGTCAACGACGTAGCATATTTTCTGAATCATCACACCGTAAGAAAATCCGTGTCTTTGTTGAAGAAGTATCAAAGGAACTTGGTTCAGCCTTTTGTCCGTGTTGGTAGAGGTTTGGTCCAATCAATGTAGTATGGAGGGTTGTCCCTTTGTGTGAAGTCAATGTTTGCTTCCCGGTTGAGCCAATCCATTTTGTTAGACATAGCTCGAGCAATGTTTTCAAGGTGATATTCGACCTCGAGGGCACTTTCGAGCTGTCTTTAGAAGTTGAAATGCTTCATTTTACCGTGATTTCGCCATTTTCTTCACATGGAACTTTTCTTGCAGAATTTTTGCATGCTCCAATGTAGAACCGTCTACCAAATTCGACCTTCTTCAGGGAGTGTTGTTAACAAGATTAGCAAACCATTCAAATTCCTCAAGTTTATCGTCATCTAGCCATGATACTTACGCCAGCTTGAGGCGCTTTCTTCTTCTTTCGGCCTAGATGATGATTCTGGCTTCGAACTTGTTCGGGAGGTGGGTTGTTAGGGCTCGCGGACTCCTTTCATCGCCACCAACCGTATAATCAAAGTGATCATCTGGGTGACAATCCGTACTCTCAGGTCATTTCTCGACACGATTCATGTCTCATTATTTCAACATTTATAGTAAACTTGGTTTACTTGTTTCAAATTGCCAGAACCTGGAGGTTTATGATTCATGATCATGACATCACGCATATTTCATATGGACTAAGTTTAGTCTACATTTCATTGACATCATGTGCATCTCATTAGTACATTCACGACATTTCATTTCATTCAACGCTGCATTTTTATATTTAATAAACTTTATCGCGTGAGTTATTATTTTAAATATTTAACCCGTTACTTTCAAAAATGATCCCGATGTATTTTTATACTTACATTTAGTTTATAAAAACTATATTTTTAGTTTTCCTAGTGTTTCAAATTTATTTGGTATATTAATCGTTAAAGTTTAATTATTACGTCGTTTTTCTTAAAAATTATACGGTAATTATTTTATCACCCAAATTTCACAAGGAAAGTATTTTTACAATTTTTATTATCTCATTACATTCTATTTGACCTATTAAACATCTATTTACTTAAAAATTTCCATTTACCTTTACTTATGCATTTTTCCTACAATAAACTTTTTACTTACAATTTTTATTTACAAAAATTTTACACAAATTAAAAAAGATATTTATCAATCCTCCCCTCTGGCCACTGGGAAGGAGGTGACAATAAATTTTGGTATGGCCTTGATTGATAATGTTTTTTAATCATACATAAAAGTCTTTACCCATTCATTTCTCATACATGTATCTAAGAAATTCACATAGTTAAAATAAGTTCTCTTCTTTGTTTTGCTCCTCCATATTCAACTGTGACAATCCGTCACAGTGTCATTTCACACGTTCATGTCTCATTATCTCAACATTTATAGTAAACTTGGTTTACTTGTTTCAAATTCGCGTAACCTTGGAGGTTTAGCGGCGAATTCATGATCATGACATCACGTACATTTCATATGGACTATGATTAGTCTACATTTCATTGACATCATTTGCATCTCATTAGTTCATTCACGACATTTCATTTCATTCAACGCGTAATTTTTATATTTAATAATCATTATCGCGTGAGTTATTATTTTAATATTTAACCCGTTACTTTCAAAAATGATCCCGATGTATTTTTAAACTTACATTTAGTTTATAAAAACTATATTTTTAGTTTTCCTAGTGTTTCAAATTTATTTGGTATATTAATCGTTAAAGTTTAATTATTACGACGTTTTTCTTAAAAATTATACGATAATTATTTTATCACTCAATTTTCACAAGGAATGTATTTTTACAATTTTTATTATCTCATTACATTCTATTTTGACCTATCAAAACTTACTTGTACAAAACTCCATTTACCTTTTACTTATACATTTACACAATTACACACAAATATATATATATATATATACAATTTAAAAAAAAAAAAAATAAAATATTTGAATTCTCCCCCTTGGCCGACCAAGGGGAGGGTATAATAAATATGAGAATGGTTCTTGATTATATAATGTTTACCAACACAATAAAGTCTTACTTCATTTTCTCATTCATTCACAAAATTTTACTTCAAAGTGTTAGAGAAAAGTTTTCTCCTCTCTTTTCTCCTCCATAACCGTCACACAAATCAAGATCAAAGGGATCAAAAATTTTCAAGCACAAGTGTTTATACAATCTAGTTATATCCTTTATATGGTTTTGAAATAAAAACCAAGGATATTTAAGTTAATCCTTGTTACTTTCACCTCTCATATCACTAGTAAGCATGTTTTTATCATTTTTATGTTTCCTTTTCATTTTCATATGTTTCTTTTCATTTTTGGAGCTTATATGCATGATATGTGATTTATACCATTTATTTCATGATTTTAGAGTTATATATATATATATGGTCATCCTATAATTATCCCCTTGGTATTGGTTGGTCTTGATGGTGATTAGGAACCCATGACACCCTAAGAAGGTGTATGGTAGGATTAGATTAGTTTTGGAGTTGATTTGAAGGGATTAGAATAGGTTTTGTCCGAGAAAACTATTTTCGATAAGTATATTTTGTGTTCTGTCCTTGTTTCATTTTTCTGGAAAATCCGACAGTAGGTACGACATTTTGGCCTTGATATTTAGAAAATATACTTTAAAACGAATCCGTGGCCGCTTGAACGGATAAAACGGACTTATAACGAAGAAGTTATGGATTTTACAAGTTTGACGACGAAATATATTATTTTCTGAAATTTCAGCATGTTTTTAGTTTGTCGGTCAAAACGAGCCTTAAGCATCACAAATTATTTCGACTTCTCAAAAATATATTAGTTTACTTCGATACGAAGCTAAGGACATATTAAACGTAGAAAACGGATTTGAAACGACAAAGATATGCACTTTTTCATAAACTTGCCGTAACTAATTTTCTGCACACAATTAGCCAAAACCACCATCTTTAACCCTTATTATCTTTATGTTCGAGACCTTTTGGACGAAAACTCCTGAACTGAAACTTTTAGATATCGATACAAACTTTCCAAAACCGTCGAGTTCGTTCTCTAACGATCGACGCATACACGCTTTTACGGCTAGTTTTCCAAAGCCATTTTTGGTAATTTCATGATTTTTCCGACGACATTGTTTTGCGACGAAAAGTGGTAATTTCTCTAAAAATCATTATAAAACCATTGTAGGATGACATTTTGACGTAAAAACATGTAAAGTGATTTTTGATTGGTCAAGACGTCAAAAGAGTATTTTTCGACGATGAGTAATATTTTCAAAACTCGTAAATGGTATAAATAACATATCAAGTGCATGCATAACATTACATTGCAACTCATGACATATCATATCATTGATAATAGGTCCCGTTTAACGCATCACATTAAACCTCGGTGTACTCACTTTTGCCATTATTCCAGTTTATCCAAGTGAGTTTTCATAGCCCCGTTTTACATGCTTTCGATTATTTTCAAACCCACGGGGGAGAATACATTGCACTACATTTTTCTTTGTACGATACCAAGTATGTTAAATTCATTACATTGCTTAAGTTACCGCATTTGCCAATTTGAAAGTCCCCATTACTTGAACATGAACCGTTAATCTTTGAAGCGAGGATGAGTGGATAGATCTATCGAGGGTGACGCCTCCATCCGGTTGGTGAATCCCAACCGGAAAACGGATGCATTTCATTTGATAACATTACGGAGTTGTCCGCAAACACTTGGGGGCATACATGATTTAACAGTCTAGTTTCGGGGTCATGGGCTTAGAGCAATTGTAACATTATTTTACGTGACTTGATGGTCATGCATGATAGATACTTGTGTAGTCGTATAAAACATTTACATAAACCTATGATTTCTCACCAACATTATTGTTGACCGCTTTTAGCAATGTATTTTCGGTAATGAGGCATTATCATCATGACATGGTTTAGGGACCTACATTTTGAGTCGCGGCATCGACTTACATTATGTACATTATGGCACTTTATTTCAAAACATCGTTTGATTTGTAACATATTTGTATTTCCGCAAACTTTGTAAACCTTTTGGGACCGATGTTGTACTCAATGTTTTTATTATACTATCCAACGATGTGTTTTTAAAACGGCACTTTAGGTCGTTCAATATAACTGTGATGTGGTGCTATGACAGTCAATCCCCAGGAATTCCATTCCGCAAAACAGTAAATTGGGGTGTGACAGATTGGTACCAGAGCTACAGTTATAGAGAACTAGGTTGCATCATTGACCCTAGACTATAGCTACATTATCATAGCATCTCATCATTTCATCATAGTACATATTCACTTTTCATGCGGATTCACTTACACTTTATTCGAGATTATTTACTTTTATTTCACATCGGTTGTCACGGACATGTCTTCAGATTCACATCCCATCACCATATCATCGGACTCTAGCTCGATGATGTCCAGCTAACCCCATCTTGGATGATGTTGCATCACATTCCACTGAGATCGTATCTTCCATTGGATCTACTCCAGCCTTTCCACCTATCATGACCGACACGGAGACCGAACCCTTCGAGGAGGGCGAGGTTGCACCCACTCCTCACGTTAGCCCAGCTCACGATCCACCAGCACCACTACTAGCACCATCACCACCATCATCACCATCTCCATCATATTTTCTTAGAGATCCTTTACTACTACGCACTTGCCGCCAAAAAAGCGTGCTCGTTTTGATATCCCTACACCACCATCTACTGAGCCCGAGCCACCCGTTAGATTTGAGTTAGGTGAGAGTTCTAAGGCAGCAGCCGCCGACAGCCTTCTACCGAGGAGTTAGGAGCCCGTATTGATAGTCAGCAGATCCAGATTGATAGTTTGACACGACAGTTGGAGGAGTTGTCGATAGATAGGATTGAGCCCATCGCTGAGGAGGTCGAGGGTTTGATATTAGGCGGGGTTTGTATTGACTTATCTCATCGAGTATTCAGATAGGCGCTAGAGGACAGGGAGAGTATTGTTACTTTGCAGTGGTCGATTGATGAGTTGAGGAGTTTGGTGGATAGTTTGACTACTCAGGTTCGTGATCTTCGTGATCGGGCGGAGCACCATGAGATGCCTTATGTAGACTTTTGTCATTGTATAGTTTTGACCATTATTATCCTAGTCACAAGGTGTGTGACGTAGTTTAAAGAACTTGTTGTATTTTGGTTGTTGTACAAACAAATGTATCAAGTATTGACTCTACTATGTAGGAATGGTTATTATTATCTATGATATCGGTCCATGTAGGCCGAAATTTTCATGTATATTATCCACGTGTGTTGTGATTATATTTGTGATATTTCGTTATTGTTCCGTTGTGATTCCATTTATCTTTATGCATGATGTGGTTGTGGATATATTTGTATGATGGTTGTTTCTACTTACGAGTTCTCATGATTGTTTCATCTTGTGATTTTGAAGAATTATGGCTCTAAGAAAGCTACACCGGATATGACCCAAGCAGAAATTCAAAAGTTGGTGAATGATAGCATTGCTAATGCACTAAGAGTCGAAGGGAAACAAGTGGCTGGCCGAAGCCGCTAGGCTAGCTACTGCTACTGGTAATGCCGGAGGATCCGGGGTTAAGAAATGTTCGTACAAAGATTTCAAGAGTGGTGAACCCACTAAGTTTCGAGGTACCGAGGGAGCTACTGCAATGGTACGATGGTTTGAGAAATTGGAATCGGTGTTTTGCTTTGTAACCGTCCGGATGACAAGTAAGGTCAAATTTTGCTACGAGCACTTTACTCGATGGAGCGTTGTCATGGTGGAATTCATACACTCAACCGATTGGAATGGAGAATGCTTTTAAGCTTACTTGGGAGGAATTCAAGGGCTTGGTGACTAAGAAGTTTTGTCCTCGAACGGAAATCAAAAAGTTGGAGACGGAGTTCTATGAATTGGTAACCATTGGGTATGATATCGACACTTACATTCGGAGATTCCGGAATTGGCCGCGTATGCCCGTCGATGGTACCGGATAATGAAAAGTTGCTAGAGGCTTTCATCGGGGGACTTCCCGAGGTTATTCAAGGAGATGTGACTTCGTTTGATCCACAAACAATTGAGGAAGCTATTCGAGTGACTCAAAAGTTGATGGCACAAGTGGTGAAGCGAGGTAAGTACACCACCACCAACCGAAACAACAACAACCCCAACAACCGTTTCAACAACAACAACCGAGGCAACTACAACAACAATAGCAACAATAACAAACGCAAGTGGGACAACACCAGGGGTAGGAATGCTACTCAACAACCACCCAAAAGGCAAGAGGTTGCTAAGGCTTATGTTGCGGGTCCGAAAGAAGGAAAAGGATATACGGGGTTTTGCCAAGTGTAATAAGTGTTTGAGTCATCACAATCCAGGTCGATGTCCTGATCCGTGTGAAAATTGCAAGAAAGTTGGTCACCGTACTAGGGATTGCAAGTGGCCACAAGTTACATGTTTTGTTGCGGGGAACCTGGACACTACAAAAGGGATTGTAAGAAAGGAAAGAATCAAGCAAATCCGAATCAAGAAGGTTTGGCACGAGGAAGGGTTTACGCCATTGAGGCGGAGAAGATAGGAGGACCCAATGTCATAACGGGTAATGCTTCTTCTCAATAATCGTTCTGCTTCAGTTTTATTTGATTCGGGTGCCGATAAAAGTTTTGTGTCCACTGCATTTGCACCTTTGCTCAACATTAAACCAACTACATTAGACATATCATACAACGTCGAATTAGCTAATGGTAGCATAGTTAACACAAACACCATTGTCCGCGGTTGCACATTCAATTTTCTTAATCATCCCTTCAACATAGACCTCATGCCCGTAGAGCTTGGTAGTTTTGACGTCGTCATCGGCATGGACTGGTTATCTAAGCATCGCGCAAAGATCATTTGTGATGAGAAAGTTGTTCATCTTCCCTATAACGGCGAAACTTTGATTATTCGTGGGGAACGAAGTGGAACTAGAATTAGTATCATATCGAGCATCAAAACGGAGAAGTACATTAAGAAAGGTTGTCTTGCTTTCTTAGCCCATGTAACCGAGAAAAAGTCGGAGGAGAAGCGACTTGAAGATGTTCCTATTGTTCGTGAATTTTCTGAAGTATTTCCCGAGGATTTACGACTTCCACCGCACGCCAAGTAGAATTTCATATTGACTTAGTGCCGGAGCTGCACCGATTGCGCGAGCACCGTATCGTCTAGCACCATCCGAAATGCAAGAGTTGTCTAATCAATTGCAAGAGCTTCTAGACAAAGGATTCATTAGGCCGAGTTCCTCACCTTGGGGAGCACCGGTCTTGTTTGTGAAGAAGAAGGATGGATCCTTCCGAATGTGCATAGATTATAGAGAGTTGAACAAGTTAACGGTGAAGAATCGCTACCCACTCCCCAGAATTGATGACTTGTTCGATCAGTTGCAAGGTTCTAGTATTTATTCCAAGATTGATCTTCGATCGGTTATCATCACTTCGAGTTCGGGAAGAGGATATTCAAAACAAATTTAGAACACGTTACGGTCATTACGAGTTTCAAGTGATGCCGATTGGATTGACTAATGCACCGGCGGTATTCATGGATCTCATGAATAGAGTTTGTGAGCCGTATTTGGACAAGTTTGTTATAGTGTTCATTGACGACATCTTGATCTACTCCAAGAGCAAAGAAGAGCACGAAGAGCATTTAAGGATGATTTTAAGGCTACTCAAGAATGAGAAGTTGTATGCCAAATTTTCGAAGTGTGATTTTTGGAACCAC
This sequence comes from Chrysanthemum makinoi, assembly GCA_910596185.1. Lineage (NCBI taxonomy): Eukaryota > Viridiplantae > Streptophyta > Magnoliopsida > Asterales > Asteraceae > Chrysanthemum > Chrysanthemum makinoi. The sequence goes on along the minus strand of OU343225.1, from coordinate 164,905,243 downwards.
AAAGTGCAATTTCTTGGTCATGTCATTGATAGTCATGGACTACAAGTTGATCCCGCAAAGATTGAAGCCGAAAGATTGGGCTACTCCAACGAATCCTACGAAATTCGACAATTTCTAGGACTAGCGGGTATTACCGAAGTTGTTCATCGAGGTTTTTCAAGATAGCGAGACCTTAGACCAAGTTGACACAGAAAAACAAGAAGTACGAGTGGGGAAAGAAACAAGAAGTTGCTTTTCAGTTGTTGAAGCAAAAGCTTTGCAGGGCGCCAATTTTGGCACTACCCGAAGGCATTGAGAACTTTGTTGTATATTGCGACGCCTCGCATAAAGGACTTGGGGCTGTTTTAATGCAAAACGAGAAGGTGATAGCGTATGCTTCTCGACAACTTAAGGTTCATGAGAAGAACTACACAACTCATGATCTCGAGTTAGGAGCCGTAGTTTTGCGCTCAAGATTTGGAGACACTACCTCTACGGTACAAAGTGCACAGTGTTTACCGACCACAAGAGTTTGCAATATATTCTTGATCAAAAGGAGCTTAATATGAGGCAACGTCGTTGGTTGGAGTTACTCAGTGACTATGATTGTGAAATCAAGTATCACCCGGGAAAAGCCAATGTTGTGGCTGATGCTCTTAGTCGGAAAGAGAGGCCTAAACCTTTAAGAGTTCGATCATTGGGAATGACGATTATTTCTCCTTTACCATCGAAAATCCACGAAGCACAAGTCGAAGCACTTAAGGAGGAAAATCGACCAAGTGAAAAGCTTTATGGTATGCCCGAAAGCGCAAATGGTTTTGTAAAGAGAGCGATGGAGTATTATGTTTTAAGGATAGAATGTGGGTTCCATTGTATGGCGGAATACGAGAATTGATTATGCATGAGTCGCATAAGTCAAAGTATTCTATTCATCCAGGATCGGATAAGATGTATCAAGATCTTAAGAAGCTTTATTGGTGGCCGAACATGAAAGCGAGATTGCCACGCACGTTAGCAAATGTCTTACCTGCGCTAAGGTAAAAGTTGAATATCGAAGCCTTCGGTTTACTCCAACAACCGAAAATTCCTCAATGGAAATGGGAACGCATTACAATGGACTTTGTTACGAAACTTCCTAAGACATCGGGAGGTTACGACGCTATTTGGGTAATTGTTGATCGCCTTACCAAGTCAGCCCATTTCATACCGATTAGAGAGACTTATTCCATGGAGCAACTCACTAGACTTTATGTCAAGGAAATAGTCTCGAGGCACGGAGCACCAATTTCTATCATTTCCGATAGAGATAGTCGATTCACTTCAAACTTTTGGAATTCATTGCAAGATTCATTCGAAACCAGATTAGAGATGAGCACAGCATATCACCCACAAACCGACGGTCAAAGTGAAAGGACCATTCAAACGTTAGAAGACATGCTGAGGGCATGTGTTATTGATTTTGGAAATGGTTGGGCTAACCATTTGCCATTGATTGAATTCTCGTACAACAATAGTTATCACACCAATATCAAGATGGCACCATTCGAGGCACTGTATGGTCGTAAGTGCCGCTCACCTGTTTGTTGGGCCGAGGTAGGAGACGCACAACTTATCGGTCCGTAAATGGTACGGAAACCACGGAAAATATTGTTCAAATTCGTGATAGACTCAGAACTGCAAGGAGTCGACAGAAAAGTTATGCGGATGTTAGACGCAAGGATTTGGAATTTCAAGTAGGTGACAAAGTTATGTTGAAAGTATCGCCTTGGAAGGGCGTGGTACGATTTGGAAAGCGTGGAAAGTTAAACCCGAGATACATTGGACCATTCAAGATTTTGAGCAGAGTTGGTCCCTAGCTTATCGACTTGATCTTCCGACCGAACTTAGTCATGTGCACAACACGTTTCACGTTTCAAACTTGAAGAAGTGTCTTTCGGACGAATCGCCGTTATTCCATTGGACGAAGTTCACTTGACGACAAACTCAATTTTGTGGAAGAACCTGTAGAAATCATGGACCGCGAGGTCAAGCAGTTGAAACAGAGTCGTATTCCTATTGTGAAAGTTCGTTGGAATTCTCGACGAGGTCCCGAGTTTACTTGGGAACGGGAAGACCAGATGCGACGCAAGTATCCTCATCTTTTCACCGACACCGTTAGACCTAACAACGATTGAATTCAGTGACTGAATTCCTTTTTGGATGGGCGAATGTGACAATCCGTACTTTCGTGTCATTTCTCACACATTCATGTCTCATTATTTCAACATTTATAGTAAACTTAGTTTACTTGTTTCAAATTCGCGTAACCTTGGAGGTTTAGCGGCGAATTCATGATCATGACATCACGTACATTTCATATGGACTAAGATTAGTCTACATTTCATTGACATCATGTGCATCTCATTAGTACATTCACGACATTTCATTTCACATTCAACGCGTAATTTTTATATTTAATAATCTTTATCGCGTGAGTTATTATTTTAATATTTAATCCGTTACTTTCAAAAATGATCCCGAGGTATTTTTTAAACTTACATTTAGTTTATAAAAACTATATTTTTAGTTTTCCTAGTGTTTCAAATTTATTTGATATATTAATCGTTAAAGTTTAATTATTACGACGTTTTCTTAAAAATTATACGATAATTATTATATCACTCAATTTTCACAAGGAATGTATTTTTACAATTTTTATTATCTCATTACATTCTATTTTGACCTATTAAAAACTTACTTATACCAAAAATCTCCATTTACCTTTACTTGTACAATTTCTACACAATTACACAAATTATACAATATATATATATACATTTAAAAAAAAAAAAAATAATAATAAAATAAAATATCTACATCCCCCCCCCCCTTGGCCGACCAAGGGGGAAGGGTAGTAATAAATATGAGAATGGTTCTTGATTGATAATGTTTTTACTCAAACATAAAAAGTCTTACTTAACTCATTTTCTCATTCATTCTACTCAAAATTCTTCAAAGTGTTAGTAGAAAAGTTTCTCTCCTCTCTTCTTGGGTCTCCATAACCGGTCACACAAAGAGATAGCAAAGGGATCAAAAATTTTCTAGCACAAGTGTTTATACAATCTAGTATATATCCTTTATATGGTTTTGAAATAAAAACCAAGGATATTTAAGTTAATCCTTGTTACTTTCACCTCATCACTATCACTTGTAAGCATGTTTTTATCATTTTTATGTTTCCTTTTCATTTTCATATATTTCTTTTCATTTTTGGAGATATTATGCATGATATGTGATTTATACCATTTATTTCATGATTTTAGAGTTATCTATATATATATGGTCATCCTATAATTATCCCCTTGGTATTGGTTGGTCTTGATGGTGATTAGGAACCCATGACACCCTAAGAAGGTGTATGGTAGGATTAGATTAGTTTTGGAGTTGATTTGAAGGGATTAGAATAGGTTTTGTCCGAGAAAAACTATTTTCGATAACTATATAAAAAGGTTCTGTCCTTGTTTCATTTTTCTGGAAAATCAGACAGTAGTCACGACTTTTTGGCCATGATATTTAGAAAATATACTTTAAAACGAATCCGTGGCCGCTTGAACGGATAAAAACGGAGTTATAACGAAGAAGTTATGGATTTTTAAAGTTTGACGACGAAATATATTATTTTCAGAAATTTCAGCATACTGATTTTAGTTGTTTCGGGTCAAAAACGAGCCTTAAGCTTCACAAATTATTTCGACTTGTCAAAAATATATTAGTTTACTTGGATACGAAGCTAAGGACGTATAATACGTAGAAAACGGATTTGAAACGACAAAGATATGCACTTTTTCATAAACTTGCCGTAACTAATTTTCTGCACACAATTAGCCAAAACCACCATCTTTAACCCTTATTATCTTTATGTTCGAGACCTTTTGGACGAAAACTCTGAACTGAAACTTTTAGATATCGATACAAACTTTCCAAAACAGTCGAGTTCGTTCTCTAACGATCGACGCGTACACTTTTTACGACTAGTTTTTCAAAGCCATTTTTGGTAATTTCATGATTTTTCCGACGACATTGTTTTGCGGCGAAAAGTGGTAATTTCTCTAAAAATCATTATAAAACCATTGTAGGATGACATTTTGACGTAAAACCATGTAAAGTGATTTTTGATTGGTCAAGACGTCAAAAGAGTATTTTTCGACGATGAGTAATATTTTCAAAACTCGTAAATGGTATAAATAACATATCAAGTGCATGCATAACATTACATTGCAACTCATGACATATCATATCATTGATAATAGGTCCCGTTGGCGCATCACATTAAACCACGGTGTACTCACTTTTGCCATTATTCCAGTTTATCCAAGTGAGTTTTCATAGCCCCGTTTTACATGCTTTCGATTATTTTCAAACCCACGGGAGAGAATACATTGCACTACATTTTTCTTTGTACGATACCAAGTATGTTAAATTCATTACATTGCTTAAGTTACCGCATTTGCCAATTTGAAAGTCCCCATTACTTGAACATGAACCGTTAATCTTTGAAGCGAGGATGAGTGGATAGATCTATCGAGGGTGACGCCTCCATCCGGTTTGGTGAATCCCAACCAGGAAAACGGATGCATTTCATTTGATAACATTACGGAGTTGTCTGGCAAACACTCTGCAGGGGCATACATGATTGAACAGTCTAGTTTCGGGGTCATGGGCTTAGAGCAATTGTAACATTATTTTTACGGGACTTGATGGTCATGCATGATAGATACTTGTGTAGTCGTATAAAACATTTACATAAACCTATGATTTCTCACCAACATTATTGTTGACCGTTTTAGCAATGTATTTTCGGTAACGAGGCATTATCATCATGACATGGTTTAGGGACCTACATTTTGAGTCGCGCCGTCGACTTACATTATGTACATTATGGCACTTTATTTCAAAACATCGTTTGGATTTGTATTATATTTGTATTTCCGCAAACTTTGTAAACCTTTTGGGACCGATGTTGTACTCTGAATGTTTTTATGAAATATCCAACGATGTGTTTTAAAACGGCACTTTAGGTCGTTCAATATAACTGTGATGTGGTGCTATGACAAATCAATCCCCCAGAATTCCATTCACGCAAAACAAAAATTGGGGTGTGACATCAACCTTAGAGGCGAGAAGCCGTTCAATACATATGCTCTTGGTTGTCACTAGATGACCTTTGGTATTGAAGACAAAGGCGTCATGGACCCAGATGGCGTACTTTGCACTAAACCTTCTAGCCACTCAATTCCTCTTAAAAGGATTTGTTTCTTTCTCACTGGGAACCCTACATAATCTATTGACTTTCTCTTAGAGATCGTTGATATTGAAGAAGGAGACCCTCTCTAGTCTCCTTCGGGGAAAACCAAAATGCACTAATTGAGTCTAGAGCCACGAGATTCATCAAAAGATCTCATTGGAACACTTGACATGACATCGCTTGTTGTTCATCAATAAGGACCCAAGTGATATATTCTAGAGTCCTACGCAGATCTTAGCATTTGCCGGAACATTTATTGAGAAGTTTCACATCTGTGATCTTCAATGATTGAATGAAAACTCCTGCCCGGGGTCAACATCAAGCGACCACGGCAGTGCAGCCCGATAACTCCCGTGGATTAAGCGAGTGTGTCTCAAACGGTCTCACGTGGGGTGATGCTTGGTGTACCTCGGCGACTCATCGAAGCTGTAGATGTACCGGTATATCAGCGTTATCTCACTTGTGGGACTCCAATTGAGGAGCGGCCCTTGTGAGAATTAGAGGCGATGTTTTCACACTATCTTTGTTAACACCCTCGAAATTCAAACTTGTAAGTGCCGGAATCCGCTTATTACTAAGCTGTTTTAATGTTTTCTTCTTATGGAAGCTCGGGGCGGATGGATGGCTGCAGAATGCAATTAACATGCTCATACCAACATACACATGAAAGTTCTCATCACAATCAAAGGCTACACAAAGTTTAAGACTTCGAGAACTACATCATTGGAAACTCAAAGTCAAATAGAAGTGTGAGCATGGTGGAGAAAGGCGTGGAGACACCTAACCATGAGAAGTTGACAAGCGGCGGAACAACCACATTATCTTATCACAAAGCATGAAGGAACAAAGATTCAAGACTATTCTATATCTACACGCAAAGTTCAAGCTCAAGGAAAGTAAAGATCTTATCAAGTGGAGCATCATTTGAATGACCACCCCTTAGGGGGAGATTGTTAGCCTTAATTGTTTTTATTAGAAGTGATGGTCATTCACATTTAGGAACTTTGTAACGTGTGTTAGATATCGTGATAGAATAGTCAACGGGCTCGTGGATTGGGCTAAGCTAAATGGGTACTAGTTATGTAAGGCTTGCCTTTTATCCAATCCAACCCATGTCCAAGCCCACGAAAAGCCCATAAGAAAGCCTTTAGGGCATCAAGTCCCTTGGACTATAAATACCCCTCAAATGGTCATTTGAGGGGTGTGCTTGAAAGTGTGTTTGTGTGTTTTTCTTTATTGAATATACAACATCTTGTGTTTATCTATTCTCACATCATACACGGATTCTATATCATTCAAGTCACCATCTTTCTATTCTTTCTTCTTAAGCATAACGTTTGTGTTTGTGTTAACGTGGTATTTGTGTTGGGTTTGTGATAAGGTTGATATATCTTAGGTCCTACATATATATTGCTACCTTTGTGGACCTTGTTTGACTCTTCAGATTTGTACCCGAGCCAAATACTGTTAACTAGTCATGGGGGTTCCATGACCGTGTCATTGATGCACCAATGGCATGACTCCGGTGTGTACAGTGATGTTACACACCGTCCTATCTTGTTATCTCTTGATTATGCGCTTCAATCTTTATTATTGTTATGGCCACTCTTTGTTTTACTGCGTATGGATGCATCCTAGATGCATGCATCTTTATTCTTGATATATATACTGTTACGGTGATGTGGTGCGTGTGTGCAATACACCCCCTCACAGGTCAGGGAGCTAGCTACTCCACTTTGGTTCTTGAGGTCTCCCCTCCTATTGTTTGGTATTCCGAGGTCACCCCTCAGAATCGATGGTTACTATTGATTCTTGGGTGCTATTGCCAATACTGATATTACTGTCTTTATCTTGTTGGCTCGGGATAGATTTTCTCGACAACCCTTACATTGTTGATATACTTATATTGATTTACGGGCTGCTATTGCCACTCTTTCGATATACTTGTATTGACTGCCCGCGTTACCCCTGTACCCTTATGTGACTTATTCTTCTACCATTCGATTCATCGCGTGCCGGGTTATTATATGATTATTGAATATGATTATGCTATTACTTGTCTTATGTGACTCTTGTTTACCCGGTTAATCTCACGAATAATATGCGATTATATGATTCAAGCTGTTGTTATCCAGAGCGGTATGTTATCTTACCGTTATGTGACCCTTTGTTTGGTGCGGTGGTTATGTTCAGTGTATTCGGTTGATTTATTTGTTTATCATGGATACCTTCGTTTAAGTATGTTCATGGGCTTAGATTATCCGTTGGTGAGCTTATTGCTAATTGTTGACATGCCATGCTTATATATCGTTATGAATCTTGTTATGTTATTAATCAGCGTGGGTTATTTGACTTGTGTGATTGCCATACTCACTTTCTAATCAATTGCTTCCGTTTGCTTTTAGTTTTCCGTTGGGCTTATTTATATTCGATTTCACGATCGATTGCATGCTATTCTTATGTTGAGTGGATGCGTCACGTTAAGCTTGATTTGGTTCGGTGCTTGTATGTCATTTGCTTATATGTGATTATATTGTATGTTCTGGATGCGTTGCTTTCTTTGAGTTCCCTCTTTGATTGCTATTCTTTCTGGATATCTGTATAAGTGTGTTCTGCAGGATCCTCATTGACTCATTGTTTCCTTTTCGTTACGACATTGTTATTGTTTCCTCTGTTTCATTTCGTATTTCTGATTCTGTTTAGCTTTCATTTTGTTATATCATTCCTTTGGGCTTTTTAAGCTCACCGCATTTCTTTCTCTGCGGTGTCTTAGGTTTCAAGATGGGCTTTGATGGGCTGAGAGTTGGATTATGCAGGTGGACCAACCCTAGCTACCTTATATATTGGACTTATTTTGACGGGCTAATGTTTTGCAATCTCAGTTTATTTTAGTCATCTTGGAGTTTAAAATTTTCATTGTAATCATTCGTTTATATGACTTGGTACGTTATTTTCCAAGACTTCCACTTGTAAAATTTTATTTATATGTTCTGATATGACACCAGAATGTGACACTTCTACCCTTGTTGGGTTGGGGTGTTACAGTAATTAATTTGAATTCTACTACTGCTTGCAAAACATGTAATGAATGTTTAATTTCTAGTAATGATGTTGAATGTCTTGTGTCTTATTTGAGGCATTATGTTAGACCTCCAGTAGATAAAGTTTGGAATGCATAACAGGTTAAGCAATCTTGGAAGCCTACTAGGAAAAAGTTTATTAATGTAGGTTTTCATTGGAAACCTACAGGCCATAAATTCAAAATTGGTGAACTTTGCCCTACATTGTCTAGATCAGTGCCCCTTAAGAAATGGAAGCCCACTGGTAGAATTATACCTTTAGGAACTCAACACATTGTGACTAGGTCCATTGCTTCTACTAGTGCAGCTCCCACTAATAATTTCATTGCATCTAGGGATGCTGTAGGTTTACAAATTGTGTGTGCTAACCAATCGGATCACTCATTCTCATGGGGATCCAATGCTTCCAGTTATCCATTCTCGTCTGATTTCAAATATAGGTCGTACAAATCATCCTTTGGTATTTGGATTCAGGCTGCTAAAAAAATATGACTGGGGATCGCTCACGGCTCAAGAAATTCGTAAATAAGTTCATCAGGACTGTTAGATTTGGGAATGATCATTTTGGCGCAATTATGGGTTATGGAGATTATGTTGTTTGTGACAGTGTAATCTCTCGGGTATAATATGTAGAAGGACTTGGACACAATCTGTTCTTTGTTGGTCAATTTTGTGATTCTGATCTCGAAGTAGCCTTCAAAAAACACACATGCTTCGTTAGAGAATTAGATGGTGTTGAGCTACTAAAGGGATATCGTGGCACCAACCTGTACACCATCTCTATCGAAGATATGATGAAGTCTTCTCCTATTTGCTTGTTATCAAAGGCATCCAAGAACAAATCATGGTTATGGCACCATCTACTCAATCACTTAAACTTCGGCACCATCAATGATCTTACTAGAAAGGACCTTATGAGAGGTTTACCCCGGTTAAAATATGAAAAAGATCATCTTTGTTCTGCTTGCCAACTAGGTAAAAGCAAAAAGTATGCCCATAAACCCAAATCTGCCAATACCATCATGGAAGTTCTTCAAACCCTTCACATGGATCTATGCGGACCCATGAGAGTACAAAGTATCAATGGGAAGAAGTATGTGCTAGTTATTGTTGACGATTACTCTTGGTTCACTTGGGTAAAGTTTTTGAGAACTAAGGATGAAACTCCCGAGGTTATCATTAAGCTTATCAGACAATTACAGGTTAGGCTTAACAAAGTTGTCAGAATCATCCGTACAAACAATGGAACTGAATTTGTGAACAAACAACTCATTCAGTTTTATGAAAGCATTGGAATTAGTCATAAAAAAAGTGTTCCACGCACTCCTCAGCAGAACGGTGTAGTTGAAAGGCGTAATCGTAATCTTGTGGAAGCTGCTAGGACTATGCTAATATTCTCAAAGGCTCCAATGTTTCTCTGGGCAGAAGTCATTGCCACTGCTTGTTACACTAAAACCCAATCCCTAATACATACTCTTCATGGAAAAACTCCATATGAATTAGGTCACAACAGAAAACCGGATCTCTCGTTTCTACGTGTGTTTGGGGCTTTATGCTATCCAACCAATGATGGTCAAGATCTGGGAAAGTAGAAAGCTAAGGCTGATATTAGATTTTTCATTGGTTATGCACCTGATTGGAAGGGTTACCGAATCTACAACAAACGAACCTGAGATATTATGGAAACTATTCATGTTACGTTTGATGGTACTGAGCAAATGGCTCCTGGACACTCCAGTTCTGGACCCACACCTCAAATTTTGACACCTAGACCAATTAGTTCGTGGTATTGGACAGAATCCCACGCCTGTAGCTCCTTATGTACCTCCCTCAGAAGAAGATTTGAAGATTCTATTTGATCCGATGTATGATGAATACTTTGAGCCTACAACTGATGATACTCCTGCACCACCAGCTGCTGCTGCTCCTACACCAACTAATTCAGATGGTCCATCGGTCTCAATTTCCATAACACAAGAAGCTCCATCTGTAGACAATTCACCATCATCATCGAATCCTCAATCGTCTTCAGTACATCAAGGAAATGCAGATGATAATTCTTTTGAAGACAACCCCTTTGCCACTCCTGAAGATGCTCCATTTGAGAATATATTTGCCCCTGAACCCACTCCTGAGGCATCTTCACTAGGGGGCCCTAACTCTGCCACTTCAGAACCTTATCAACAACCACATGAACATCTCAAAAAATGGCCACATGATCATCCATTGGATAACGTCATTGGGAATCCGTCTCGTCTGGTATCTACTAGAAAGCAACTTGCCACTAATGCCTTGTGGTGCTTCTTCAATTCTGTACTATCCAAGATCAAACCAAAAGATGTCAAAATTAGAATGTATGTGGACAGCTGGTTTAATGCTATGCAAGAGGAAATTCATGAGTTCGATAGACTAGATGTATAGGAATTAGTGCCACCTCCAGATTGTGCTATGATTATCGCTCTTAAGTGGATCTTCAAGGTGAAACGTGATGAGCATGGTGACGTTTTGAAGAATAAGGCAAGACTTGTTGCTAAAGGGTATCGAAAAGAGGAGGGTATTGACTTTGAGGAATCATTTGCTCCGGTTGCACAAATTAAAGCTATCAGAATCTTCCTTGCTAATGTTGCCTGCAAGAATGTGGTAGTCTATCAAAGGGATGTAAAGACTGCTTTTCTTAATGGTGATCTCAAAGAAGTGGTCTATGTCAGTCAACCTGAAGGATTTGTGAATCCCGAGCATCCTACCCATGTCTAAAGAAGGCCCTCTACGGCTTGAAGCAGGCTCCTAGGGAATGGTATGATACTTTGTCAAAGTTCGTTTTGGCTAATGGATTCTATAGAGGCGTTGTTGATCCCACATTGTTCACTCGGAAGTCAGGCAAACATTTAATTCATGTTCAAATATACGTTGATGATATTATCTTTGCCTAGACCTACCCAAATGAATGTGACCATTTTTCTAAAGAGATGAGTTCTAAATTTCAAATGACAATGATGGGACAAATGTCATTTTTCTTAGGTTTACAAATTTCTCAAAGTCCCGGAGGCATTTTCATAAATCAATCTAAATTTGCAAATGAAATATTAAAGAAACTTGGATTTGATTCTAGTGACCCTGTTGACACTCCCATGGTGGATAGAACTAAACTGGATACGGACCTTTCCGGGATCCCTGTTGGTCAAACTAAATATCGTAGTATGATTGGATCCTTGATGTATCTCACTGTCAATAGACGATGATACATTTACATTTGTATGCATGTGTGCTCGCTACCGGATAAACCTACTAAAGACACCTTGAAGCGGTTAAGCGAGTCTTCGGTATCTCCAAGGAACCATCAACATGGGAATTTGGTATCCGAAGGACACCGCCATGTCACTAACTGACCTATGCGATGCTGACCATGCGGTGTCAAGATACTCGCCGAAGTACGTCAGGAGGTGCTCAGTTTTTGGGTGATAAATTAGCGAGTTGGTCGTCAAAGAAGCAAATGAGTACTTCTATATCTTCCACAGAGGCTGAATACATTGCCATGTCATCATGTTGTGCTCAAATCTTATGGATGAGATCCCAACTATCTGACTATGGCTTTGTATTCAACTAAATTCCTTTGTACTGTGACAACAAAAGTGTCATCACTCTCTACTGCAATAATGTCCAATAGTTAAGATCCAAGCACATTGACATTGGACATCACTTCATCAGGGAACAAATAGAGAAAGGTGTGGCTGAACTCTACTTTGTAAGGACTGAGTATCAGTTGGCAGACATCTTCACAAAAGCTCTTCCAAGAGACCGGTTTCAGTTTATCCTCCCGCGACTCGCCATGAAGAGTCGGCAGCCGAAAACGCTCAAACGTCTTCAGGGAGAGGATGAGGAGTAAAGAAGTTTCTTCACCAATTCTTTGTACATATTTTTCAAAAAGCAAAATACAAAAATATAAAACCAACAAAAGCCCATAAAAACATGAAAAATCAGAAAATTCCAAAAATATTGTTTTTCACAAAGCATGTCTTCTAATATCGATAACATCTACAATCCTAGAAATGTCATTCAATAATGACACGGGATTTTAGATGTAGTTCGAGCAGAAGTTCAAATGTTTTTCAAAATGTGCCTAACACTGGTTTACAGTTACTTCAGGCTGTAACCCGGGCTTAAAATTATGTCTTGCAGTTATTTTAGATTGTAACCCGCGTTTAAAGAAAGGAAAGTGCTTCGCTAAATCATTTTTATTAATTTTGTGCACTTATCCTAGAACAAAATTAGGAAAGCTCATCGCCAAAAAGGACGACTGTTCCTATATAAATGTTTTTCGTTATAATGATTCTTCATAAAAATATTTGTATTGTACATGGTGGTAACATTGTTTGAAATCAATCGGACTAAATTTTTTTGAAAATCAATCGGACTCCATTTTTCATAAAGTTTTATCACTCAATCTATGACTTGGTTCATTGATTGAGGGGGAGAGTGATTTCAAGCTTCATATTTTCAAACAATTTTTTATCAAATGGACTCCTTTGAGTAATTTTGTCCAGTTTGTACGTTATAAAGTGGTGAAAAATGTTTTTTTGTTGTTAGGTGTCAGTGTATGATCTTTCGTTATACTCAAAGATCTTTCAAAATGAAATTTTAATTTTAATTAAAGATCTCTCAAAACGATCATACTGATGCGTGGGTTCGAGGTCGAGAAAACCTCCTTTTCTACGAGCAAGCTTTTCAACCCTCTAGGCAGTGAACCTAATCGTTATAGTGTAGTATGGGGTAAACCTCGGGGATTGATTTCGTTCTCTAGGGGAATAGGAATGCTAGAAATAGATATATGACGAGAAAGTGGGGTTGAGGAAGATTCCTTTTAGTCTTTTTTTATGTTTTTTTTTTTAGAAATCAAGGGTAAAAATCTCGGGGTATATGATTAGGGGTGGTACTTCTACCGATTTCACTAATTTAACTAGTTATCTAATTAACTACGGATAGATTATATTTAATTGAGGTGTCCTCGTATGATGATTAAAGATGTGTTCACTTAGATGCTATTACTCCCTGCTTATCTTTTATTGGTCGGTTGAATTGTCACTTCCTTTATCTTAATTGGTGCGTTGTATTCCGGTTGGTCGTAGGGTGGTGCCTAATTCCCTAGTTCTATGAATTGTAACTCTCCTTTAGAATACCCGGGATCGGCAAGTGCAATAGCATCTCCCCCAAAAAACTACTATCCTGAAGATACAATTCACGCAATAAACACAACGAATGACCTAATGTGCACTCAAAGGATTTTTGCTATTTAGGACGTTCAAGCTCACAACAATGAAAGAAGAAGCCAGATTTCCTTAATCTAGCGTCTACCAATTTAGAAAAGAGACAACCTAACAACAATTAATAACTAGGTTTCATAGATCTAAGAAAACATAAGAATACTTTAGCTAGACATGTTAAACAAGCAAGCATACACACTGTCAATTGAACATGGGGTAGACATAACGATAAATTGGATAAACAAACTTATCGAGTGATGTAAAATAGGGTATGGGACCCTAGAATACTGTCCAAGTCGGACTACAACTGAGTTAGGGTTTGCTCTCTAAAATTCTACCTCTTAAAATACAGAAAAATCGAATTCTATGTATAGATTTACAATCGCGGCGGCGTCACCTTTTGCTAGTGACGCTATCAGGTCACCGTAATTAGGGTTTTGTTTGGGCAAAGTCATCGTTGGGACAGCGTCAGTTGAGAAATGTGACACCGTCAGTCTTCAGTAGCGACGTTGTCTGAATCTTGGATCTTGGGCGTCTGGTGTGAAAGTTGTGAGTGACGCCTTCCATAGTTTAGGCGTGACGCCGTCAGGCTTTAGGACAAGAATTTTCACTAAGCCGTCGCGTGTACTTTTGATCGAGTCTTCTATAGAGGGACGACATTGCCCTTTGGTTGGGATCTTTGTCAGGTGTCTTTGGAGTGCCTTTGATCTTGACTTTGCCATTTTCTTCATGTTTTCACTCCTTTTCGTCCAAATATGCTTCATTCCAGCATTTTGCTTCCAAAAGACCTAAAATGTGAAAAGGAACGATTTTAAGCAGTAACGGATATAAAATGTGTCGATTTAGGGCTTAAATGACCCATTAAAAACGTATGTTTTAAATACTTATCAAATATCCCTACACTTGGAATTTGATTGTCCTCAAGCAAATGTGCTTTTGGCCAATCAATTTATAAGTTACGGGGCATGAAGCATTGGTTTAAAATAGTTTACAACAAGTAGAAGCGCCACAATAGTCATAACAAGCACGAAAATTATATACTAGCACCTCACAATTGGTGTTTGGATTCTCTCATCTATCGGGTTTATATGAAATATAATAAGAATGGAAATAGAAGATAAACACTCATTACCTGGCATAGTACATAGATTACCATAAGCTTAAGAATAGATCAAACCTCCACCGCTTTGGCATAAGCACCTAGGAATAACTATCTAATTGGTCTTTACAAGGGTTGTAACGTTAGGCTTAGGGTAGGGAAGTAAAGGGTTTTGTTAGATAGGTGATTCATTGTTGTGAGTGTGATGAAATAAATACAATATGAATATATCAAATTAGTCGTAAAATCCGACAAATCAACCTTTTAGGAAAAGGGTTGACGTGCCAACTCTCACGAATGTGATAAAAGTGATACCGGGAAAGTGATTTTCCCGGGTCATGTCCCAACGAGGTCTGAATGG
Source organism: Chrysanthemum makinoi (assembly GCA_910596185.1). Classification (NCBI taxonomy): domain Eukaryota; kingdom Viridiplantae; phylum Streptophyta; class Magnoliopsida; order Asterales; family Asteraceae; genus Chrysanthemum; species Chrysanthemum makinoi. The sequence continues at coordinate 164,890,182 of OU343225.1, read as the reverse complement.
AAGGATTCGTTGAGTTTTGTGATTTATAACTTGAATTGGTTTTAATGATTTTTGGATTTGATTTACGTTTTCTACAAATTAATGAACGGGAAAGTAATTAAGGCTAGGGGAACAAAGTAAATCACCAATTAACTACTACTAAGCATAAGAACGATAAAACTAAGTCAAATTACGTCCTAGGGTGCTAAAACTAAAAAACACAAAAACCGGAACAACCCGAGCCATAAACGTGAAAATTTTGCAATTTAAGGGCTATGGGTGTGAAAACAATTTTCCTACGTTCTAATTCACTAAAAATTATTTTAGAAAAAATCCGGGAACTTTTTCGACTTTTAAATTAATTACTACGAATTAAAAACTAATTTAATCTAATTAATTAATTAAAAATACTAACCTATTTTAGAAAAATGTGAAAAATTAACAGAAAGTACTTTGATTTAACCTTGATCTAAGAAAAATAAGAAAACACTAACTTGTTTGGAGAAATAAGCTGAAATTAAGCCAAAAAGAACTTATCTATAAAACTGCCATATGCTTTTAAGTTATTAAACATGCAAAGAATGTTTGATAAAAGTCCCAAGGGCAACTGGTAGTGGGTGTTGGTATTGTGGTCGTGTGCTGAGGAGGCTAGAGGTCTCATTTTCGAATCTTGGCCTCTACCTTTTTGCTATTTTTTATTTTATTTATTTTTGTTTTCTTTTGAAACTTGAAAAGCTACTTAAGTACCAAGCTTTTATAAAAATAAAACTGAGTTCCCAAACTACCAAAGAAACAAAAAACAGCTAAATTGCAACAACAACCTACAAAGAACTTAAAGATTTTTGACTAAACTGATTTGAGCATTCAATTCTTCTTAAACTAATTTAATACACTAATTAAGCTATGGGGTACTAAAGTCATCCTAATTGAATTAAGTTACACCTAGTGAGATGAACTAATAAGCTATAAGCTAGTGCAAAAATCCTATTAAGCTACTGAGCTATAGGAAGTGTACAATACCAAACAACCTTTTAACAACTATCTATTGCAAAAAGCACTTAAGTAAGTTACTACTAAGCTTGGATAAGCTAAGAAAATTAGAGGGTAACCATAGTGTTTTTACTAACTAACTGTTAACAAGGTCAAAAGCTATGATTTGAACTTAAAACAAGGACCTGATGTGCGCTGCTGTAGCAGCAGGGATGGTTGCACTAGGGTGTTTTCTAGCCTACCAAAAGTGCTCAAGAAAAATTCGTAAAACAAAAATGGGGTTTAAAAGATCACCAACCCAAGTCTAATTTTCCCAATTTTCTAGTGTTTAGAGCCTAAAATGAAGCCATGAAAAATCAAAAGTAAAAGCTGTTTGGGCATATTTAGTGCAAAAATTGACTTTTTTAGAAAACTTAAAACTTTGACTTAGGTGAACTTTGCAAGAATTTGGATGACCAAAAACGATATACTAAGCTGAGATCAAGCAAAGGTGATTTGGATTCAAGAGCAAAAGTGAACCAAAGCTGAAAATAGCCCTTGTGCCAAACAGCCCTTTGTGGGGACTGTCTTGGTTTTTTTTATTGTGAGAAGCTTGCTTAAAAGCAATTTTTGAAAACCAGAGGTCAAACCCAGTTTAGAAATACTTGAAAAGCATATTTCAACTCAGATTAAGCAGTCTCAATAACTTAATACGATCAAATGATAAATAGCTAAAATGGACAGTTTGGAAACTAAAGAGCAGAAAGAGACATCAGATCAGGAAACATACTATCTAATAACTAAAGCTAACTATAATAAGCATCATGGGCATGAACTAAACACAAGAATAAGCATTGAGACAATTATAAGCATATGAATAGTGAATTTGAAAATGGACTTACAAACTCAAAGCAAGAATACAAAGGACATCCAATTCAATCTCTAAACAATCCTAATGCTTCCCATGAAGCTCTAAACCATGGCCATCCACAATTTACCATGCTCAAGATATGTTGATCAAGATCTGACCAAAGGGTGACTTTGTTTGATCAATTTTTAACTTTGGGATTTTAAGCTTAAAAACAGTGTTGAAAATAGCTAACAAGCTTAAGGAAAGCTACTAAGAAGCTATCTCAAACTTGATAGCATATGAAAAACAAATTTTTAAAACTTATAAGGTAATGACAGAACTTAAGGAAAAAGAAGCTGTAAGATATAGGATTTCACAAACACATCAAACCACAATCATAAGGGGCGAATACAAATGTTTAGAGAGAGAAAGTTCTAGAGAGAGAAAGGGAAGAGAGTTGGGAACTATGTGAAACAAAGAAAAATGGTATTGAAGCTCCAACCCTCTACCTTGGGAGGTAGAGGGTATTTATAGTTTTCTTACAAGACTCACCTCCTACGGGCTGTGGATCAAGCATACAGTGGGTAAAGACCCGTCCGTCCTCCACGGTGTTACTAAACAAACTACTTATTAACATAACTTGACTACGACTATGAGCTTTCTAACAAATACATATACTTGAAGTGACCGACTCTTTAACGACTGGATTTTTCAAATCCTAACAGAAGTTTATTTTTCATTAAACTGAGAAAAAATTACAATGAATTAAAACTAATTTCATTACAAGCTAAAAATCTAAGGGTGCCTTATACATTGGCTACAAGCTACTATTTATACTACTTCTTCAAGGGTCTTCATGTCTTGAAATCTTCCTGATTTGTGTTTCTTTTGTGAGGGAAAAGAGAGCTGAGAGCTTGTTTGTGCTTCTTTGGAGAGATCTTGGCCATTGAAATACTTTGGAGGAACAACCCTTTTGATCAAAACCATTGATGTCTAAGGCTCCAATGGGAGAATGGAGGATTGCCACCATGGCTGCCATCTCATGAAGGCCTCCTTTGGCTTGTTCTTGTGCAATTTTCTAAGATGGAGAGTGACACGGAGATAGTGGGTGCTGAGTAGGTACTGAGTGGGAATTTGGCGGGATGGTATTTATGAGTGCTTTTTTTATTGTTGTTTCTGAGTTTAGGGAAGAAGAAAGGGAAAAGGGTAAAATGGAATTTTGGGCATAAAGTGAGGGTTTTGAGTTTGTTTCCCCCTGCTCACTCTCAGAATGTGTCTCGGGCTTCAGAAATGTAGAAAATCACTTCCCGGCTACGTCTTGACTGCATTTTTTCCAGATTCAGCTCGATTTTTCCCGTTTTTTTTTCTGTTTTCAATCCTGTTGTACGAAAAGACATAAAACACACTTCGAGGATATTTTTGACATATTTTGATCATATTTGGGTTTTTTCAGTCATTTTTGAGGTCTTAGGTGGGTAAAAACGATGAGTGAATAGGCACTCATCAAATCCCCCCCACACTAGGCAATTGCTAGTCCCTAGAAATCAATCATGTGAAGTAATGAAAGACTCTAGATTACCAAGACTACCCCGTTTCGACTTTTTATTTGATGCGAGAAATTTAAAACCAGACTGAAAGGTAAACAACATGCTTGATTAACAAAAAATAAGTGGTACCATGGAACGGGATTCACACAAAATGGGTGTCTCCAGGGAATTTAATCGTCATCCTCTTTTTTATACTCCCAAACTAAGTCTAGACTTATTGTGCAAATGTTTTTGTAAAATGCAAACACTACTTATAAAAATAATCTATGTAAGTCAAGACTTAACTTTTTACTCCCGCAATTACTATAAGTTAGGTGTGTGTGCTGTTTTCAAAACTTTGATCACAAAAATCGACACTCATCACGGTTGTTATCTATTCAAGTTGATATTAATCACCGAAAATCTAAAAACTTAAGGTTCGAAAAGGGCTTTTTCCATGTAGCGGCTTTCTTCTCGGCACATCCTAAACCAGTTGGCTTTAGGTGACCAGGCTTTTGACACCCCACGAAGAATAGTACCGGAATCAGCTGGATTTCGATTCCAAAGGTTTAGAGATTTCCGCTAGCTTAATATTAAGACTTGAATGGACAAAAACCAACGATTATCTAGATATTTGAAAACTCAAAGGCCAAATTACTCCACGTAACGGCTTTCTTCTCGGCACATCCCAAACCAGTTGGTTTTAGGTGATCAGGCTTTTAACACCCCACAGAGAATACTACCAAAGCTTTCTAGACCTTTGAAATTAATAATCTCTAAATTCCCGCTGCTTTTTAAGATAAGATTGAGGAATACGAGTTCAACTCCCGATTTAAATTTGAGAAAAAGCAAGTTTCGTATATTTATTCATAACGTTTTTATTTCACCACCATTTTCATTTTTCCTTTTTCACCTTTTTTTTTTTTTTTTTGGACTTGCGATCTATTTTTGCATCATTCAAGCACTTTTACAATACTTTCATTTTGCAATATTATTATGATTTTAAGAAAGTATTATTTTCCAAAAATTTAAATAAAAATTTGAACTCTAACTCTTTATCAAAATTGCTTAAAAATTTTATTCGCGTAACAAAAACGATTTTTTTATGTTCAAAGGTTTCAAAACAACACTATATTAGGTTCAATTAAGAGCTCTTGGGAGAAAAAAGCTATAGATTACTTATATAAACTTTAAAGAGAACCAACTACTCCACGCTTAGCTTTTTCATTTGCACAACTCATAAAAACTTAGCCTAAAAGTTAAGGGAGCAGCTAGATCAACACTCTAGCAGAGTCGGGATTCCCTTTGTTCTAACCTAATCAAGACTAAACTTGCATTAACACCGAAGCGTTAACAATTTATTTTCATTCAAAAATTGTTAAATTTTCGTCAAAACGGGGGTACTAGGGACTAATGGGTACGAATGTGACAAAATTCGAAAGAATTCCCCCCCCCCCCACACTTGGAATTGAATATTGCCCCCAATATTCAAAGTCCCGGCCGAAGCCGATACAATCGAATGTAAAAAGGTAATACCACTAGCCAAGTGTGTGGACGAAATCTGTTATTTAACACATAAAGGATTTTGGAAAACATATCCCCAGATAAACGTTAGTAAAATTGATCGGATATCGGGGCGGCTGGATTGACAACATGCGCAACAATCATCACGATCAAAGGGATTCCTAAAAACATGAGCAAACACACAAGAAGCAAACACTGTGGAGGTTTCCCCCCACACATAGTTATTAGAAAATAGAAAGAAGTCATAAACATGGGTGGACACCCATGTAATGCTACTGTTTTTGTTAACCGAGTCGCTAGCTTGACTCGACCCCGAATTCATTGGTTCGTGGGGAAGGTTTGGAGATCCAGGACAACCATGGATGGTACGTCCCCTCCAAAATAATGCTTCAACCTATGTCTATTCACCTAGAAGTTTGGCCCGTCGGTTTGAGATAACTCGACGGTGCCATAAAAAACTTTGGCAGCGGTGAATGGACCAGGTCCAACGGTCTTAAGCTTCCCGAAAATATTTTCAATCTAGAATTGAAAAGAAGGACTTCGGTCACCCGGCGTAGAAAACGCGGTTCTTGATCTTTGAGTCATGGATCTTCTTTATCTTTTCTTAATAGATCAATGAGTTCTCGTGGAAGGCGATCACGCGAGTTCATTTAATTCATTGATTTGAACTTTTCGGTGATCACCCGCGGACTTGAGGTCAAAATTTACATGCTTCAAGGCCCAATAGGCTTTTTGCTCGAGCTCGATCGGAAGATGACACGCCTTTCCGTACACAAGCTTGTAAGGAGTAAACCCGATGGGTGTTTTGTAAGCGATGCGGAAGGCCCAAAGTGCATCTTCGAGTTTATCCGACCAAGAGGCACGATTTTCACCTACGGTCCTCTCCAAGATTCTTTTCAAACCACGATTCGAAACTTCCACTTGCCACTAGTTTGTGGTTGATACGCGGTAGAGAGACGGTGAATGACACCATACTTAGGCATGACTTTTGTGAATTGGTCGTTGCAAAAGTGCGTACCGCGATCACTAATGATGGCACAGGGAGTTTCGAAACGGGCAAAGAGAGACTTCAAAAATTTCACAACTACTCGGGCGTCGTTGGTAGGGAGCGCTTTTGCTTCCACCCATTTGGAAAAATAATCGACCGCCACAGGTATATACTTGTTCCCTCGAGAAGACGGGAACGACCCTACAAAGTCGATGCCCCACAAGTCAAAGATCTCGCACACTTGAATAGCATTTTGAGGCATTTCATCTCTTTTCGAGATGTTGTTATGACGTTGACAAGCGTCGCAAGATTGAACTAAGTCGTGGGCATCTTTATAGATAGTGGGCCAATAGAAAACGGAGTCAAACACCTTTTTGGCGGTGTAGTTCGGGCCATGATGTCCCCCCGTGGGTCAATTATGACAAGCCATGATAATTTCAGCGGCTTCTTGGTCGTGAACACACCGTTGGATGACTTTATCCGCACAGATTTTGAATAAGTAGGGGTCGTCCCAGAAGTAATGTGTAACATCTTTGAAAAATTTGTTCTTTAGTTGGGACGACATCCCTTTCACAACAAAGTTACCCACATGATAGTTTGAAAAGTCGGCAAACCATGGGGTACTCGAATCTCCACGATGAGATGCCACGTTAAGTGTCTCGAGAGGAAATGTTTCATTTATTTCCTTTTTCTCGACCACACCTTGATGAGGATTTTCAAGATGGGATAAATGATCAGCCGCTAGGTTCTCGGCTCCTTTTTTTAATCACGGATAATGATATCAAATTCTTGTAGGAAGAGAACCCATCGGAGTAATCTCGGCTTAGCATCTTGCTTAGCAAAAATATACTTGAGAGCCGAGTGATCCGTATACACTATGCTTTTTGACAAGATCAAGTATGGCGGAAACTTCTCGAAAGCATACACCATGGCTAGTAATTCTTTCTCCGTTGTGGTGTAATGTGCTCGAGCTTCAGTCAAGGTTTTGCTAGCATAATGTATAGGCTGGAAATGTTTTGATTTTTGTTGCTCCAAAACTGCACCTATGGCGAAAGCACTTGCATCGCACATAAGCTCAAATGGTAATTCCTAATCGGGGGCAACTAGAATCGGTGCTTCCGTGAGCTTCTTTTTAAGAGTTTGAAAAGCTTCAATGCACTCACTAGAGAAGATGAAAGGAGTATCTTTTTCAAGAAGTCGGGTCATTGGCCGGGATATTTTCGAGAAATCTTAAATGAAACGACGATAAAACCCGGCATGACCAAGGAAACTTCAAACTCCTTTGACGGTTGTAGGAGGAGGTAACTTTGCAATAACATCAACTATAGCTTTGTAAACCTCAATCCCGTTCTTAGAAATCTTATGGCCGAGGACAATGCCCTATTTGACCACAAAGTGACATTTCTCCCAATTTAGACAAAGATTCATGTTTTCACAACGTTCAAGCATCTTTTCCAAATGGGAGAGACATGTTTGAAAAGAATCCCCAAAGACCGAGAAATCATCCATAAAGACTTCCATAGTATTTTCGATCATATCATGGAAAATGGCCATCATACACCTTTGGAACGTACCGGGAGCATTACACAAGCCAAAAGGCATGCGTCGGTAGTGGGTGTTGGTATTGTGGTCGTGTCTTTGAGGAGGCTAGAGGTCTCATTTTCGAATCTTGGCCTCTACCTTTTTGCTATTTTTTATTTTATTTATTTTTGTTTTCTTTTGAAACTTGAAAAGCTACTTAAGTACCAAGCTTTTATAAAAATAAAACTGAGTTCCCAAACTACCAAAGAAACAAAAAACAGCTAAATTGCAACAACAGCCTACAAAGAACTTAAAGATTTTTGACTAAACTGATTTGAGCATTCAATTCTTCTTAAACTAATTTAATACACTAATTAATCTATGGGGTACTAAAGTCATCCTAATTGAATTAAGTTACACCTAGTGAGATGAACTAATAAGCTATAAGCTAGTGCAAAAATCCTATTAAGCTACTGAGCTATAGGAAGTGTACAATACCAAACAACCTTTTAACAACTATCTATTGCAAAAAACACCTAAGTAAGTTACTACTAAGCTTGGATAAGCTAAGAAAATTAGAGGGTAACCAAAGTGTTTTTACTAACTAACTGTTAACAAGGTAAAAAGCTATGATTTGAACTTAAAACAAGGACCTGATGTGCGCTGCTGTAGCAGCAGGGATGGCTGCACTAGGGTGTTTTCTAGCCTACCAAAAGTGCTCAAGAAAAATTCGTAAAACAAAAATGGGGTTTAAAAGATCACCAACCCAAGTCTAATTGTCCCAATTTTCTAGTGTTTAGAGCCTAAAATGAAGCCATGAAAAATCAAAAGTAAAAGCTGTTTGGGCATATTTAGTGCAAAAATTGACTTTTTTAGAAAACTTAAAACTTTGACTTAGGTGAACTTTGCAAGAATTTGGATGACCAAAAACGATATACTAAGCTGAGATCAAGCAAAGGTGATTTGGATTCAAGAGCAAAAGTGAACCAAAGCTGAAAATAGCCCTTGTGCCAAACAGCCCTTTGTGGGGACTGTCTTGGTTTTTTTTATTGTGAGAAGCTTGCTTAAAAGCAATTTTTGAAAACCAGAGGTCAAACCCAGTTTAGAAATACTTGAAAAGCATATTTCGACTCAGATTAAGCAGTCTCAATAACTTAATACGATCAAATGATAAATAGCTAAAATGGACAGTTTGGAAACTAAAGAGCAGAAAGAGACATCAGATCAGGAAACATACTATCTAATAACTAAAGCTAACTATAATAAGCATCATGGGCATGAACTAAACACAAGAATAAGCATTGAGACAATTATAAGCATATGAATAGTGAATTTGAAAATGGACTTACAAACTCAAAGCAAGAATACAAAGGACATCCAATTCAATCTCTAAACAATCCTAATGCTTCCCATGAAGCTCTAAACCATGGCCATCCACAATTTACCATGCTCAAGATATGTTGATCAAGATCTGACCAAAGGGTGACTTTGTTTGATCAATTTTTAACTTTGGGATTTTAAGCTTAAAAACAGTGTTGAAAATAGCTAACAAGCTTAAGGAAAGCTACTAAGAAGTTGTCTCAAACTTGATAGCATATGAAAAACAAATTTGTAAAACTTATAAGGTAATGACAGAACTTAAGGAAAAAGAAGCTGTAAGATATAGGATTTCACAAACACATCAAACCACAATCATAAGGGGTGAATACAAATGTTTAGAGAGAGAAAGTTCTAGAGAGAGAAAGGGAAGAGAGTTGGGAACTATGTGAAACAAAGAAAAATGGTATTGAAGCTCCAACCCTCTACCTTGGGAGGTAGAGGGTATTTATAGTTTTCTTACAAGACTCACCTCCTACGGGCTGTGGATCAGGCATACAGTGGGTAAAGACCCGTCCGTCCTCCACGGTGTTACTAAACAAACTACTTATTAACATAACTTGACTACGACTATGAGCTTTCTAACAAATACATATACTTGAAGTGACCGATTCTTTAACGACTGGATTTTTCAAATCCTAACAGAAGTTGATTTTTCATTAAACTGAGAAAAAATTACAATGAATTAAAACTAATTTCATTACAAGCTAAAAATCTAAGGGTGCCTTATACATTGGCTACAAGCTACTATTTATACTACTTCTTCAAGGGTCTTCATGTCTTGAAATCTTCTGATGTGTGTTTCTTTTGTGAGGGAAAAGAGAGCTGAGAGCTTGTTTGTGCTTCTTTGGAGAGATCTTGGCCATTGAAATATTTTGGAGGAACAATCCTTTTGATCAAAACCATTGATATCTAGGGCTCCAATGGGAGAATGGAGGATTGCCACCATGGCTGCCATCTCGTGAAGGCCTCCTTTGGCTTGTTCTTGTGCAATTTTCTAAGATGGAGAGTGACACGGAGATAGTGGGTGCTGAGTAGGTACTGAGTGGGAATTTGGCGGGATGGGATTTATGAGTGCTTTTTTTATTGTTGTTTCTGAGTTTAGGGAAGAAGAAAGGGAAAAGGGTAAAATGGAATTTTGGGCATAAAGTGAGGGTTTTGAGTTTGTTTCCCCCTGCTCACTCTCAGAACGTGTCTCGGGCTTCAGAAATGTAAAAAATCACTTCCCGGCTACGTCTTGACTGCATTTTTTCCAGATTCAGCTTGATTTTTCCCGTTTTTTTTCTGTTTTCAATCCTTTTGTACCTGAAAGACATAAAACACACTTCGAGGATATTTTTGACATATTTTGATCATATTTGGGTGTTTTCAGTCATTTTTGAGGTCTTAGGTGGGTAAAAACGATGAGTGAATTAGCACTCATCAAATCCCCCCACACTAGGCAATTGCTAGTCCCTAGAAATCAATCATGTGAAGTAATGAAAGACTCTAGATTACCAAGACTACCCCATTTCGACTTTTTATTTGATGCGAGAAATTTAAAACCAGACTGAAAGGTAAACAACATGCTTGATTAACAAAAAATAAGTGGTACCATGGAACGGGATTCACACAAAATGGGTGTCTCCAGGGAATTTAATCGTCATCCTCTTTTTTATACTCCCAAACTAAGTCTAGACTTATTGTGCAAATGTTTTTGTAAAATGCTAACACTACTTATAAAAATAATCTATGTAAGTCAAGACTTAACTTTTTACTCCCGCAATTACTATAATTTAGGTGTGTGTGCGGTTTTCAAAACTTTGATCACAAAAATTGACACTCATCAAGGTTGTTATCTATTCAAGTTGATATTAATCACCGAAAATCTAAAAACTTAAGGTTCGAAAAGGGCTTTTTCCATGTAGCGGCTTTCTTCTCGGCACATCCTAAACCAGTTGGCTTTAGGTGACCAGGCTTTTGACACCCCACGGAGAATAGTACCGGAATCAGCTGGATTTCGATTCCAAAGGTTTAGAGATTTCCGCTAGCTTAATATTAAGACTTGAATGGACAAAAACCAACGATTATCTAGATATTTGAAAACTCAAAGGCCAAATTACTCCACGTAACGGATTTCTTCTCGGCACATCCCAAACCAGTTGGTTTTAGGTGATCAGGCTTTTAACACCCCACAGAGAATACTACCAAAGCTTTCTAGACCTTTGAAATTAATAATCTCTAAATTCCCGCTGCTTTTTAAGATAAGATTGAGGAATACGAGTTCAACTCCCGATTTAAATTTGAGAAAAAGCAAGTTTCGTATATTTATTCATAACGTTTTTATTTCACAACCATTTTCATTTTTCCTTTTTCACCTTTTTTTTTTACTTGCGATCTATTTTTGCATAATTCAAGCACTTTTACAATACTTTCATTTTGCAATATTATTTTGATTTTAAGAAAGTATGATTTTCCAAAAATTTAAATAAAAAGTTGAACTCTAACTCTTTATCAAAATTGCTTAAAAATTTTATTGCGTAACAAAACGATTTTTATGTTCAAAGGTTTCAAAACAACACTATATTAGGTTAAATTAAGTGCTACTGGGAGAAAAAGCTATAGATTACTTATATAAACTTTAAAGAGAACCAACTACTCCACGCTTAGCTTTTTCATTTGCACAACTCATAAAAACTTAGCCTAAAAGTTAAGGGAGCAGCTAGATCAACACTCTAGCAGAGTCGGGATTCCCTTTGTTCTAACCTAATCAAGACTAAACTTGCATTAACACCGAAGCGTTAACAATTTATTTTCATTCAAAAATTGTTAAATTTTCGTCAAAACGGGGGTACTAGGGACTAATGGGTACGAATGTGACAAAATTCGAAAGAATTCCCCCCCCCCCACACTTGGAATTGAATATTGCCCCCAATATTCAAAGTCTCGGCCAAAGCCGATACAATCGAACGTAAAAAGGTAATACCACTAGCCAAGTGTGTGGACGAAATCTATTATTTAACATATAAAGGATTTTGGAAAACATATCCCCAGATAAACGTTAGTAAAATTGATCGGATATTGGGGCGGCTGGATTGACAACAGGCGCAACAATCATCACGATCAAAGGGATTCCTAAAAACATGAGCAAACACACAAGAAGCAAACACTGTGGAGGTTTCCCCCCACACATAGTTATTAGAAAATAGAAAGAAGTCAGAAACATGGGTGGACACCCATGTAATGCTACTGTTTTTGTTAACCGAGTCGCTAGCTTGACTCCACCCCGAATTCATTGGTTCGTGGGGAAGGTTTGGAGATCCAGGACAACCATGGATGGTACGTCCCCTCCAAAATAATGCTTCAACCTATGTCCATTCACCTAGAAGTTTGGCCCGTCGGTTTGAGATAACTCGACGGTGCCATAAGGAAAAACTTTGGCAGCGGTGAATGGACCCGGTCTAACGGGTCTTAAGCTTCCCCGAAAATATTTTCAATCTAGAATTGAAAAGAAGGACTCGGTCACCGACGTAGAAAACGCGGTTCTTGATCTTTGAGTCATGGATCTTCTTTATCTTTTCTTTATAGATCAATGAGTTCTCGTAGGCTTGATCACGGAGTTCATTTAATTCATTGAGTTGAACTTTTTGGTGATCACCCGCGGACTTGAGGTCAAAATTTACATGCTTCAAGGCCCAATAGGCTTTTTGCTCGAGCTCGATCGGAAGATGACACGCCTTTCCGTACACAAGCTTGTAAGGAGTAAACCCGATGGGTGTTTTGTAAGCGGTACGGAAGGCCCAAAGTGCATCTTCGAGTTTATCCGACCAAGAGGCACGGTTTTCACCTACGGTCCTCTCCAAGATTCTTTTCAAACCAAGATTCGAAACTTCCACTTGCCACTAGTTTGTGGGTGATACGCGGTAGAGAGACGGTGAGTGACACCATACTTAGGCATGACTTTTGTGAATTGGTCCTTGCAAAAGTGCGTACCGCGATCACTAATGATGGCACAGGGAGTTCCGAAACGGGCAAAGAGAGACTTCAAAAATTTCACAACTACTCGGGCGTCGTTGGTAGGGAGCGCTTTCGCTTCCACCCATTTGGAAAAATAATCGACCGCCACAGGTATATACTTGTTCCCTCGAGAAGACGGGAACGACCCTACAAAGTCGATGCCTCACAAGTCAAAGATCTCGCACACTTGAATAGCATTTTGAGGCATTTCATCTCTTTTCGAGATGTTGTTATCACGTTGACAAGCGCCGCAAGGTTGAACTAAGTCGTGGGCATCTTTGTAGATAGTGGGCCAATAGAAATCGGAGTCAAACACCTTTTCGGTGGTGTAGTTCGGGCCATGATGTCCCCCCGTGGGTCAATTATGACAAGCCATGAGAATTTCAGCGGCTTCTTGGTCGTGAACACACCGTTGGATGACTTGATCCGCACAGATTTTGAATAAGTAGGGGTCGTCCCAGAAGTAATGTGTAACATCTTTGAAAATTTTTTTCTTTAGTTGGGACGACATCCCTTTCACAACAAAGTTACCCACATGATAGTTTGAAAAGTCGGCAAACCATGAGGTACTCGAATCTCCACGATGAGATGCCACGTTAAGTGTCTCGGGAGGATATGTTTCATTTATTTCCTTTTTCTCGACCACACCTTGATGAGGATTTTCAAGACGGGATAAATGATCAGCCGCTAGGTTCTCGGCTCCTTTTTTTAATCACGGATAATGATATCAAATTCTTGTAGGAAGAGAACCCATCGGAGTAATCTCGGCTTAGCATCTTGCTTAGCAAAAATATACTTGAGAGCCGAGTGATCCGTATACACTATGCTTTTTGACAAGATCAAGTATGGCCGAAACTTCTCGAAAGCATACACCATGGCTAGTAATTCTTTCTCCGTTGTGGTGTAATGTGCTCGAGCTTCAGTCAAGGTTTTGCTAGCATAATGTATAGGCTGGAAATGTTTTGATTTTTGTTGCTCCAAAACTGCACCTATGGCGAAAGCACTTGCATCGCACATAAGCTCAAATGGTAATTCCTAATCGGGGGCAACTAGAATCGGTGCTTCCGTGAGCTTCTTTTTAAGAGTTTGAAAAGCTTCAATGCACTCACTAGAGATGATGAAAGGAGTATCTTTTTCAAGAAGTCGGGTCCTTGGCCGGGATATTTTCGAGAAATCTTAAATGAAACGATGATAAAACCCGGCATGACCAAGGAAACTTCAAACTCCTTTGACGGTTGTAGGAGGAGGTAACTTTGCAATAACATCAACTATAGCTTTGTAAACCTCAATCCCGTTCTTAGAAATCTTATGGCCGAGGACAATGCCCTCTTTGACCACAAAGTGACATTTCTCCCAATTTAGACAAAGATTCATGTTTTCACAACGTTCAAGCATCTTGTCCAAATGGGAGAGACATGTTTGAAAAGAATCCCCAAAGACCGAGAAATCATCCATAAATACTTCCATAGTATTTTCAATCATATCATGGAAAATGGCCATCATACACCTTTGGAACGTACCGGGAGCATTACACAAGCCAAAAGGCATGCGTCGGTAAGCAAACGTTCCATAAGGACACGTGAATGTGGTATTTTCTTGATCTTGTAGGTCAATGGGTATTTGGAAATAACCCGAGAAACCATCGAGAAAACAATAGTATTCGTTTCCCGCTAATCTCTCAAGCATTTAGTCCATGAAGGGTAAGGGGAAATGGTCTTTACGGGTGGCTTCATTTAACTTTAGATAGTCAATGCAAACACGCCATCCCGTAACCAATCGAGTAGGAATCAACTCGTTTTCATCATTTTCAACAACGGTAATGCCACCTTTTTTGGGCACACAATGAACGGGGCTTACCCAAGGACTATCCGAGATAGGTTAAATCAATCCGGCATCGAGAAGTTTTATGACTTCTTGTTTGATAACCTCGTGGATTTTAGGATTCACCCTTTTTTGTTGTTGAACCACTGGTTTGAAGTCATCTTCCATGAGAATCTTGTGTGTACAAAATTCCGGGTTAATACCCTTGATGTCGGAAAGTTTCCAAGCAATGGCTTGCTTGTGTGACTTCAAAACCTTTATGAGAGCGGCTTTTTCATCCTCACTCAAGTCTTTAGCAATTATGACGGGCAATTTATCGTTACCCTCCAAAAATGCATACTCGAGATGAGGTGGTAAGTCCTTAAGTTTGGCCTCGGGAGGATCATTAGATTTTTCGATATTTTTGATTTCCTCAATATGAAGTTCTTGAGGAGGGAGTGATGAAGGATCATAATTAAGCATCTTGTCGATGAGAAGAATATCTCCCTCGATGTCAATATCGGCGTAATCAATTTCCGGTGAAACCGATTCACTCGATAAGTAAGCTTCAATCTCTTCTAAGATAAAGTCACTTCCCTCAAACGGAGTGAGGGAAGGGGAATAGAGAGCAACATTGGGATCAACCGAAGTGGGATTGCTACTCGAGAATCCAAGAATTTCTTAAGAATACTCCTCCGATACAATGTCAATGACATCAATTTTGTTGACGGAAGTGTCTTCATAATTGGGTGAGTATCTCGTTATTTGATCGAGATTGAAAGTAACGGCTTCCTTGTTTACCCTTAAAGTGATTTCCCCCTCATCAACATCAATCAATGCACGACCCGTTTTCAAGAAGTACCTACCAAGGATGAGGGGTACTCGAGGATCGGCATCAAAGTCGACCACAACAAAGTCTGCGGGGAAATGAAACTTTCCTACTTTCACAAAGACATCCTCGGCTATACCTAACGGACGAGAACTTGTGCGGTCCGCAAGCTCGAGAATCATACATGTAGGTGTAAGTGGAGGTAATGAAAGCTTTTTCCACATGGAGTGTGGCATCAAGTTAATGCTCGCGCCAAGATCGGCCAAAGCGGAGCATTGAACTAATCCTTGAAAATCACACGGAATGAGAAACTTGCCGGGGTCTCCTAACTTTTCGGGAAGTTTTTTAAGGATAACCGCCGAACAATTCTCGTTTAAGGAAGTTTTAGCCAATTCGGAAATCTTTTCTTTGTTATTCAACAAATTTTTGATTGTTGGACCGAACTTGGGCATTAGAAGAAGAGCATCCGCGAAACTAATCTCGAAGTGCAAATATTGAAAGATTTGGATAAGCTTCTCCATTTGTTGATTAGTCTTGTCACGGAGCTTTTGGTCATTAAGCCTCGAGGGATAAGGAAGTGAAGGCTTAGGAATGGTCATCGGAACAACGGGTTCCGGAATTGGAGGTAGGACAATCGAAGGTTGGACGTTTGCGGTACTTCGTGGGATTGAGATATGCACCTTGTCCTTTGCTACCTCGGTTTCTCGTTCCACATCCCTCACCGGAGAAGGAGTAGGCATCGAGGGTCCATCATAAGATTTACCACTACGAGTAGCAATAGCATTCAACTCTCCCTTTGGGTTGGGACTGGTATTACTCGGAAGAGTTCCCGAAGTTGAAGCTTGATTCTTTTGACTCATGAGACTAGCAAACATGCTCTCAATCTTGCTTTGAGATTAATCAATCTTGTTACTTGTAGCTCTAAGCTCAGATGTGAAATCATTTTTCAGAGTGGTAATCTTATTTTGCATGGCCACCATCTTAGCCTCATTGTTCTTGATGTAATTAGCAAGTTCAATGGAAGCTTGAAGAGGTGGGGCCTGAACATTTTGTTGCGGAGCTTGGAAACGGTTTTGATTATAATTTCCTTGATTTTGAAAACCTTGATTTTGAAAATTTCGATTCTGATTCTGACTTTGATTAAACTGATTATATCTGTTTTGCACATTTTGATTGTTCTGATTTTGATTGAACCCCGGTGGTCCAAGTAATTGTTAGAATGATAGCTTAGAAGGTTACGATCTCCTTGCGGTTGGTAAGAATTACCTTCCAAATTGTAGGAACCCGAAGCAGCCTAAACGTTCTCTTGAGTGTAGCCACCGGAGGCTGGACACTCGAAATAAGGGTGCGGACCTCCACAAGTCTCACAAATCTTGTTCACGACATTCACTTGTTGATTATTATTCATTTGACTCATTTTAAGCACAGCGGTGGAAATTTATTCAATCTTTTTGGTGAGAGTCGTGTATTTCGAAGATGAAGGAGTGGTGGATCTCGTTGACTCGCCCCTCTTGGCTGAGGAATCCCAATAATTATGGTGGGCAGTCATGTTTTCAATGAGATTGTAGCACTCTTCGGGTCGCCTTTTCATAAAGGTACCAGCTGGCGATTGATCGTGTCACGATGTCTCAATGTTAACCCGTTATAGAATGTATCTATTTGGGTGACAAGCAACATATTGTGGTTCGGACATCGATCAATCGAAAGCTTATAACATTCCCATGCCTCAAATTAAGGACTCATCGGGTTCTTTGCCTAAAGTTAATGATTTCATTCCTCAGTTTCGTCACCATCGATGGTGGAAAGTATTTCGCCAAGAATTTGACGATCAAACCATGCGCCAAGGAATATGGAAAGATATATAAGCGAAGGGCGTCATCGGTGACCTCATTTTGCTTCATACTTTGGGTGACGGTGAGAAATTTGCCGAGATGCTTGTTGGCATCGTCACTCGGTAATCCATGAAATTAGCAAAAGCTTTGGACTTGTTGTATCATGTGATGCTTAAGTCCAAAATCCGTGGCCTCGATGTTAACCGGGGCAATTGGACCGCCCCGTCCATCCATCGTGGGTTGGCAATGCTCCTCCGTCGTTCGGAGATCGGGAGCTTGATTTTGTGGACCCAGTGCTTGGACTTGAGGTCCGTTCCCTTGGTTTATTGCCATGGTGGGTTGTTCAACGGTATGTATCTCGGGTACGTTTGCTTGGTTACAGTTACGTCTACGAGCTTGCGAACGAGTGCGCATGCACTTCCAAAAATAACACTTTCAATTAAAACAAGACCGAGGCAAAACACAGTGAACTTAAACCAATAATCCCACTTGAAATGATCACTTCTAAAAGTAAAACGCACAAAGGAGCGGAGAGACCGTAGGTCAGCGCGAAGCTTATTAAAAACCCGTCTCTTTTGAGCCGCAATTTAATGTCAGGCCGTCCTTATACCCCTCACACAGTTTGTTAAACCGATAGAAGTAAACCAAATCACGAGCGACACAAAGGCAAGTTTTGAATCTTTTGTTCAGGAACTTATAATGATAACACTCAAGTTGAGAAGTGTTATATTGATTGTGTATTCTATTTTATTTAAAACAACAAACAAAAATCTTTTTTCTATTTTTAATCTTTTACATATATATAGAAAGAAAAGAAAAATATTTTTGTATTTTTCAAAAACAATAACTTCACGAGGAAGGTTCTTCAAGTCACTAATCGCAAAAATCACAATGTTGTCGCAACACACCTCCCCGACAGCGGCACCAAAATTTGATTCGATGTTGTTATTGTGGTGAAATAAACACAATATCAATATATCAAATTAGTCGTAAAATCAGACAAATCAACCTTTTAGGAAAAGGGTTAACGAGCCAAATCTTTCGAATGTAATAAAAGTGATACCGGGAAAGTGATTTCTTGGGTCGTGTCTCAACGAGGTGTGAATGGAAGGATTCGTTGAGTTTTGTGATTTATAACTTGCATTAGTTTTAATGATTTTTGGATTTTGATTTACGTTTTCTACAAATTAATGAACGGGAACGTAATTAAGGCTAGGGGAACAAAGTAAATCACAAATTAACTACTACTAAGCATAAGAATGATAAAACTAAGTCAAATTACGTCCTAGGGTGCTAAAACTAAAAAACACAAAAACCGGGAACGACCCGAGCCATAAACGTGAAAATTTTGCAATTTAAGGGCTACGGGTGTGAAAACAATTTTCCTACGTTCTAATTCACTAAAAATGATTTTAAAAAAAACCCGGGAATTTTTTCGACTTTTAAATTAATTACTACGAATTAAAACTAATTTAATCTAATTAATTAATTAAAAATACTAAACTATTTTAGAAAAATGTGAAAAATTAACAAAAAGTACTGTGATTTAACCTTGATATAAGAAAAACAAGAAAACACTAACTTGTTTGGAGAAATAAGCTGAAATTAAGCCAAAAAGAACTTATCTATAAAACTGCCATATGCTTTTAAGTTATTAAACGTGCAAAGAATGTTTGATAAAAGTCCCAAGGGCAATTGGTAGTGGGTGTTGGTGTTGTGGTCATCTGCTGAGGAGGCTAGAGGTCTCAGGTTCGAATACTAGCCTCTACCTTTTTTTTTTCTTTTTTCTTTTTTTTTTTTTTTTTTTTTTCTTTTGAAACTTTAAAAGCTACTTAAGTACCAAGCTTTTATAAAAATAAAACTGATTTCCCAAACTAACAAAGAAAAAAAAAGCTAAATTGCAACAACAGCCTACAAAGAACTTAAATATTTTTGACTAAACTGATTTGAGCATTCAATTCTTCTTAAACTAATTTAATACACTAATTAAGCTATGGGGTACTAAAGTCATCCTAATTGAACTAAGTTACACCTAGTGAGACGAACTAATAAACTATAAGCTAGTGAGAAAATCCTATTAAGCTACTCAGCTATAGGAAGTGGACAATACCAAACAACCTTTTAACAACTATCTATTGCAAAAAACACCTAAGTAAGTTACTACTAAACTTGGATAAGCTAAGAAAATTAGAGGGTAACCAAATTGTTTTTACTAAGTAACTGTTAACAAGGTAAAAAGCTATGATTTGAACTCAAAACAAGAACCTGATGTGCGTTGCTGTAGCAGCAGGGATGGTTGCACTAAGGTGTTTTCTAGCCTACCAAAAGTGCTCAAGAAAAATTTGTAAAAATAAAAGAAAAATGGGGTTGAAAAGATCACCAACCCAAGTCTAATTGTCCCAATTTTCTAGTGATTAGAACCGAAAATGAAGCCATAAAAAATCAAAAGTAAAAGCTGTTTGGGCATATTTAGTGCAAAAATTGACTTTTTCAGAAAACTTAAAATTTTGACTTGGGTGAACTTTGCAAGAACTTGGATGACCAAAAATGATATACTAAGCTGAGATCAAGCAAAGGTGATTTGGATTCAAGAGCAAAAGTGAACCAAAGCTGAAAATAGCCCTTGTGCCAAACAACCCTTTGTGGGGACTGTCTTAGTTTTTTTTTTATTGTGAGAAGCTTGCTTAAAAGCAATTTTTGAAAACCAGAGGTCAAACCCAGTTTAGAAATACTTGAAAAGCATATTTCAACTCAGATTAAGCAGTCTCAATAAGTTAATACGATCAAATGATAAATAGCTAAAATGGACAGTTTGAAAACTAAAGAGTAGAAAGAGACATCAGATTAGGAAACATACTATCTAATAACTAAAGCTAACTATAATAAGCATCATGGGCATGAACTAAACACAAGAATAAGCATTTTAACAGTTATAAGCATATGAACAGTGAATTTGAAAATGGACTTACAAACTTAAAGCAAGAATACAAAGGACATCCAATTCAATCTCTAAACAATCCTAATGCTTCCCATGAAGCTCTAAACCATGGCCATCCATAATTTACCATGCTCCAGATATGTTGATCAAGATCTGACCAAAGGTTGACTTTGTTTGACCAATTTTTGACTTTGGGATTTTAAGCTTAAAAACAGTGTTGAAAATAGTTAACAAGCTTAAGGAAAACTACTGAGAAGCTATCTCAAACTTGATAACATATGAAAAACAAATTTGTAAAACTTATAAGGTAATGACAGAACTTAAGGAAAAAGAAGCTGATTTTTCATTAATATGAGAAAAAATTACACTGAATTAAAACTAATTTCATTAAAAGCTAAAAATCTAAGGGTGCCTTATACATTGGCTACAAGCTCCTATTTATACTACTTCTTCAAGGGTCTTCATGTCTTTAAATCTTCCTGATGTGTGTTTCTTTTGTGTGGGAAAAGAGAGCTAACAGCTTGTTTGTGCCTCTTTGGAGAGATCTTGGCCATTGAAATATTTTGGAGAACAATCCTTTTGATCAAAACCATTGATATCTAGGGCTCCAATGGGAGAATGGAGGATTGCCACCATGGCTGCCATCTCGTGAAGGCCTCCTTTGGCTTGTTCTTGTGCAATTTTCTAAGATGGAGAGTGACACGGAGATAGTGGGTGCTGAGTAGGTACTGAGTGGGATTTTGGCGGGATGGGATTTCTGAGTGGTTTTTTTATTGTTGTTTCTAAGTTTAGGGAAGAAGAAAGGAAAAGGGTAAAATGGAATTTTGGGCATAAGGTGAGGGTTTTGAGTTTGTTTCCCCTTGCTCACTCTCAGAACGTGTCTTAGGCTTCAGAAAGGTAGAAAATCACTTTCCGGCTACGTTTTGACTGTACTTTTTCCAGATTCAGCTCGATTTTTCCTGTTTTTGCTATGTTTTCAATCCTTTTGTACCTGAAAGACATAAAACACACTATGAGGATATTTTTAATATATTTTGATCATATTTTGGTGTTTTTAGTCATTTTTGAGGTCTTAGGTGGGTAAACACGATGAGTGAATAAGCACTCATCAATAGGGACTCACTAACACTAGATAACTTGAAACAAAACACAAACATAAACTTAAAAACATAATCATAAAGATAGATGTAGGATGGTAGCCCGTATGTTTTTCTAATTTCTTTTAACAATTCTTTTTCTTCTCTTTTTTTTTGATTTTTTTTAATACCTTTTTACTCTACCATCGTATACGATAATATCAAAATATAAGGGTTTTATAGGAGCATCCCTACATTTGAGTTTTTACTTAACTAAACTAATTGAACTGATTTGAAAAGATCAAAACACTTGGAGTATTTAATTACGTAGACAAAGGGAATTTGAATTTATCGTTCTTTCCCGTTACTCCATAAAATATTACTTTAACTCATGAGTCCCAATCATCCCAAAAATGTATACAAAAGATATGCCTCGACTTAGCAACCATGCAAGTAACTAGATAATTGAACTAAGGGTTTAGTAGTGATAACAATAATGCACTAAAAAGAGTGCATACAAAGTAGGCTAAGGTGATTTGGGTGTACATTTGGGGGTGGATTGTAAACAATGCTCTTCATTGATATTCTGGAAAACTGAAACATCACTAGAACCGCGAAAAGGATAGGATCTAAGGGGTTAACTAGGGGTATCGTGTACTAAAGATGAGTACATCGCAAGGGTGTGGGGTAATTACTCAACCGATGTGGAAGATGTAATTATAATACAGGTTTCAAACAAGGGTTATCCTAATGCCTCTTATCATTTAGTTACTCCTAACTACACAAGTATAGTCTCACTAGCGATCTCGGAATGCATCACAAAATAAGTTATAGAATCTATTATACTACCGGTACACTCACTAAGCATTAAAGGTGAATGCTTTTATTCCTAAGGATCTAGGGGCGAACCTCACATTTTTTGGGTAGAATTTGAGTGGTATACGGTTTTTGTTCTAGTAGTCTATTGCTACTATGAGGAATCTAACTTTCCCAGGTCCTTCCGGTAGAGGTCCTGCGATGTCAATTCCCCATTTGTAGAATGGCCATGGGGAAGTGATAGGTGTTAGCTTTTCTTGCGGGTGCTTCGGGACTGGCCTGTGTACCTGACTGTTTTTGCATGCTTGGATTAGCTTTCGGGCATCTTCATGCATGGTGGGCCAGTAGTATCTGGTACGCAGGGCTCTAGCCACTACGGACCTTGTTCCGGCATGCATGCTGCAAGACCCTACATGAATTTCCCTTAGCAAATAATGAGCTTGGAGGGATCCTATGCATCGTAGCCATGGTCCAAGAAATGACTTCTTATAAAGTGTCCCATTGATTACTGTAAATCTTTGTGATTTTCTTTTAATTTCCCGTGCTTTCTTTTTCTTAGCTGGGAGTATTTCTTTTGCCAGGTATTCATATATCGGGGTCATCCATGTGTACCCTTCTTCTTCCGTGATTGCTACGAGCGGTGTCTCCTCTATTGACTTTTGGCAGAGTTCTTCTACCAGTACTTGCTTTTTCAGATGCGCGAAGCTGGTAGAAGCCATTTTGCTCAGGGCGTTCACCTTTTTGTTTTCACTTCTGGGTACTTGCTTGATTGAGAACTTCCGAAATTTTTTCAGGAGTTCCTTTACCTTTTCCAGGTATTGGATCATCCCTGATTCTTTTGCGATGTACGTCCCATTGACTTAGTTTGCCACCAGTTTTCAGTCTACGTTTGCTTGCAAATTCTTGACTCTCATTTGTTCTGCTATCCTTAACCCAACTATTAAGGCTTCATATTCAGCTTCGTTGTTCGTTGTTTTAAAACCGAACCTTAAAGCATAAGTGAACTCCATCCCCTGAGGGTCTATCAGTATTAACCCCGCTCCGCAGCTGCCTATGCAAGATGAGCCATATGTGAATAGGATCCATGGTTGCGGAAGTTCCTTTTCTTCCATTGGCTCGTCTTCTTCATCGTCCTTTGGGCGTCTACTATGAAATCTGCTAGAATTTGTCCTTTGATGGATGTTCTTGGCCTGTATTGTATATCATACTCCCCCAACTCAATGCTCCATTTTTGCAATCTGCCTGCAACTTCTGTTTTTGATAGTATTTGTTTTATTGGCTGGTCTGTGATGACTACTACTGTATGTGCTTGATAATATCTCTTCAGACGTTTCGTAGCGTGTACCAAAGGTAATACCAACTTCTCCATTGGTGTGTAGTTTATTTCCGGTCCTCGCAGGGCTCGGCTCACAAAGTATATATGTGTTTGCTTGCCTTCCCTTTCTGTCATCAGGACTGCACTGACTGCTTATTTAGCTGCTGCAAGGTATATTATGAGTTCCTCTTTTTCCTGAGGTGCGGTGAGGGTGGGGAGGTTTGCTATCATTTTCTTCATCTGCTTAAAAGCTTCATCCGCCTCTTTTGTCCACTGAAAGTCACTCTTTTTTGTACACTTCTTGAGTGTTTTAAAGAAGGGTAGTGACTTTTCGAGGGTTAATAGCCAGAATCTATTTAAACTTGCTAGCTTCCCATTTTGTCTTTGAACGTCCTTGAGGCATTTCAGAGATGGAAGGTTTAGTACGGCTTCCGCTTTGTCTGGGCATACCTTGATTCCTTTAGTGTTCACGGTGTACCCTAGAAACATTCCCTCTTCCATTCCGAAAGTGCACTTCTTGGGATTTACCTTCATGTTTATTTCTCTTAATGTTTTGAAGGTTTCCGCTATATCCCTTAGTATTTCTTCCTCCGAAAAGCTTTTGATCACCAGGACATCAACATAGACTTCTAGATTTCTGCTAATTTGCTTGTGGAAAGCTTTATCTACTAGCCGTTGGTATGTCGCTCCTGCGTTTTTGAGTCCAAATGGCATTTTGGTGTAACAGAATATTCCTTGACTTGTGATGAAGGCTGTTTTTTCCTCATCTTCCTTTGCCATTTGGATTTGGTGGTAACCTTTGTATGCATCCAGGAAAAATTTAAAAGGGTATCCGCAGAGTGATTCAACCTTCCAATCTATTTCTGGTAATGGGTAACCGTCTTTTAGACATGCTTTGTTGAGGTCTTTGAAGTCAACGCACATTCTCCAGCTTCCATCGTGCTTTGTTACCATCACAGGGTTAGCTAACCAACTATGCTAATGTACTTCTTTCATGATTCCCGCATCCACGATCTTTTCTACCTCTTCTTGGATTGCCTTGTTTCTCTCTGGTGCCTGGCCTCTTTTCTTTTGCCTTATGGAAGTGTACCCTTCACGTATGTTTAAGTTTTGCTCTGCTATGTGCCTTGGGACGCCAGTCATATCTGCCGGACACCAGGCGAATATATCTAAGTTCTGCTTTAGCAGGTCGCACAACTTCTTACATCCTTCGATTGACAAGGTTGATCTAACGACTATTGTCTGCTCTGGATGTTCCAGATGTATTGCCACAAGTATTTGTTTTTCCATT
This sequence comes from Chrysanthemum makinoi, assembly GCA_910596185.1. NCBI lineage: Eukaryota > Viridiplantae > Streptophyta > Magnoliopsida > Asterales > Asteraceae > Chrysanthemum > Chrysanthemum makinoi. The sequence continues at coordinate 164,865,555 of OU343225.1, read as the reverse complement.
TGTTTTTATGTTGTAGCTTGTGGCGTTGGTTCGGAAACCATAGGGCATTCCAATGTGACCATCCTGCTACTGCAAATCGTGAGCACTCCGCGTTCTACCGGGATTTTTATCATTCCATGTGCTGTTGAGGGTACGGCCTGTGTTGGAATCGCTCCTAACACGTAAATGGAACGAAATTGACGGGATTACATTATCTATCTTTGTTAGCCGAAACACATGGACTTGTTATGTCATATTGTGATAGTTGTATGCGCTAGGCTGTATATACCCTCCTAGACTTTCCTTGGAGGGTGAGACTCTTTGTGTAACTTTCATCTTTCAATAATAAAGCAAACACTAGTTTCTCCCTTCTCTCTCTAGTTTCTCTCACTAACTTAAAGATAATGTTCTTTCATCTTCCTAGATCTCCCGATTCACCAAATCATCCATAAAAACGATCCTACAAGTGGTATCAGAGCAAGGTCGGTTTATTATTGGGTGATGTTTTGGTGATGTATCTTGTCAAAAATGGTTCTTGTAAAATCTGTTTTAACAAAGATTTAATCTTTCACATATGCTTTTGTTAAAAGATTTTTTAACAAGTTTTTTAAATGTGTATCCTGGTCAAATTTAAAAGTCATTGTTTTCATACTTTGTTGTTTGAGTCATTTATTTGTCCAAATTGAAGATGGCTTTTTTGTACCAATCTCATGGTCAAAATGGGTCAAACATGATGTCTTATGCAGTTTTTTTTGGGTTTTTATTAATCTAGTCGGAATATTTGGTCGGAAAAAGGACGCCGGAAAAAGTCAACAGGGGTCAAAACCCCTTTTTTACGCCTAAGGATCTTCAGACTTAGTTACGAGTAACTTGGAAATTTACTCGTAAGGACCCATCTTACGCGTAACTTGGTTTACGAGTAACACTTGCTTTACGAGTAACACAATGTTTACGAGTAAGCAATGCTTACAAGTAAACAATTACGCGTAAAGAAAATGTTATGCCTAAAGAAAAAGGAAAAAAGAAAATTGTTTACGAGTAACACAAAGGAAAAAGGTTACGCCTAAAGCAAAGGTTTACGCATAATCTCAAAATCTTATGCGTAAACTGGAAATGTACATGATTTCTCTAAACCAGTTTTCCATGAATCGACCATGACCACAAAATCAATTCACAAACCTATTCGACCTCAGTTAATGACACCATCATCAGTCAAAGAGACGGAATACCAACCACAAATCCAACTCCAACAACAAACCAATCCTTATCTCAGTACTATCAAAACTCATACGAATAAAATTATACACGAATGTGATCTTAGTTTGGTTATCGTGTGGTTATATTTCCAAAAGTCTTATGAATCTTTTCAACTCGACAACTAATCCATCATTGATCTTCAAACCTTATCGCAAATAATTATAGATCTTAGTTGTTTCTTTCGTACCATTAAAGGTTATGTTGAGACCTTTAAAGGTTAATCAAGCGAAAATGACAAATCATCATTGATCCACTGTTGAAGTCTAAGCTTCAAATTTTTATCCGACACATAAGATACCAGTGTTGCAAAAAAAGGTCTACAAGGCCGATTAATCACCGATTAGGTGCTACTGGGCCACCGACCTTTCCGATTTGAGTAAATCGTTCAAACAAATCGGTCAACCATGGTCAACGACGGTTAACGATGGTCAAACTTGCCGAAAACATGGAAATCTTACCGAAAATACCCTAAATTGGCCGTAAATTAGTTATAATCACTATAATCACTGTTTATATCTATTACAAGATGTTTTTCAAGGAAAATCTTGCTGAAAATATCAACACTTGTTGTAAATACCTAAAACTTGCCAAAAATGCCAATACAATTAATCACGTATTCGCTATTTTTGCAACCCTGAACAAATGTAATCACTTTTAGCCATTGTTTATATCTATTATAAGATGTTTTTAAGGAAAATCTTTTCGGGAATACCCAAAACTAACCAAAAATACCCAAAACTTGCCAAAAATGCCAATCCGATTAATCACCGATTAATCCCGCCTAGACCGATTACAAGCTACAGGGGGGTCGATCGCCTCACTACCGATTCGCGATTTTTGCAACCTTGTAAGATACGTTTGATAACAAACTTGTTACCAACGTGTCTTTGTTCGTTCTACAAAACTTAACAGATACGAAAAACAATAAAGACGAACCTACCGTGATCCTCCAAAGGATCTTGAAGCATTTACAGGCTTTCTTGATTCACTTGAGCATAAAAGTAAGAAAGGTCGAGTATGTTCCGTTGTGATTCGTGATGGATGGATAAACAATGGGGTTTAATCCATGTCTATAAGACTCGATTAGAACTATTTTAATGAGAGGGATGAGATGTTTATTTGTAATAAGGTTAGATGAGATTGATGAGAGGAGATGGAGCATTTTGATGGCAGGAGCATATGAGGGCTGTGCGATTTTTGTGATTAAGGTTAAATATGTGTAAGATATGACATTAGGGTTAAGGGGAGATTTGTTGGAGTCTTTTATACCCGTGATGTAGTAAGATTATGGTATTGTAAGATTAGTGTATGGATCGTATTGGATGGGCTATGATTTCAAATGTCTGGACCGGGTAATTACGGACCAGCTTTTGAGTTTAAAGTCATGGACTTATGTTGGATTGATGGGTTTTGGACTAGACGAACATATCAACATTTTACCAGGGAATGTGAAATATTGCTATAATACAAATACTTAGTTTGATGAGTGAGCTAATTTTGTGTTAGTCAATATTTACTTTTGGTAAATTTTTTGGTTGTTGCAAATTTTTCACCGGGATACGTTTTGACAAGATCGGGAATAACCATTATAATAGTTCACTTTAACCAAGTAACGAAGGCTAGTTTTGGGTTTGTAACCGCAAGATGTGACTACAACGTAAATTCTTTATTATTTATTTAAGGTTGAAATGGGATATCACGGATGAGTGTACTTAGTATCTGAAGATATCGGGGTTGGTTGGATGCATGATTCTTCGAGATCCTTGTTCGAGCTTTTAACGTCACAAATGACAAAGAATTGAGTTGTCTAGTTATACCTGATGTAAGGAGTTACGTTGTTGTGCTCACAACATATAGCTATGACTTTTAAGGAGTTACGTTGTTGTGCTCAAGTGTCACAAAAATATGTGGATAATTCAAGAAACTTTAGTGTACCCCTTTTCGATCCGGTTAATCAACCCGGTAAGGAAAAGGTTTCTTCGTCTGACAATAGTGCAAGTTTAAGTCACAAGTTCGGGTTATTTTACTTCAGTCTTGATGACGTACCCGATCAGGTCGAAGGACCCCCCTTCGGCCTCAGTTGAATTTGCATTACGAAGACCCAAGTCTTTCTTCATAAGTCATTGGTGGCATAAAACCATTCATCATTGACATGGTTACGGTTGGAATCCATGACCAAAGGCCTATGCCCTTCTGTCTTCTCTTGAAGATGCCAAGACAAAAAGAATCTTGACTTGTTCTTCCCCACGTTCCCACTATTTCCTTAGCTTCACCCGCCAAGTCAGAGATAGTGAGGATGAAGTAGCGGTTACTACAAATCGGGGACTTCCATGATCTCCTAAGCGTGTACTAACACTCTCCAAAGCTTTCATCACCTATAAATAGGTTGGGGCGAAGTCATTTCAATGGTATGTTCACACAACACAGTATTTCACATACATCATATTATTTACAACTCATATCACATACTTACTCTCATGGGAGGTGGTTCCCAGGGCCCAACCCTGCTAATCACTCTCTAACGCAAGACTATTTCTTATTGAGTTGGCATACAAGTTTGGCGCAAGCATATCACCCTTCATACCCTTCGATCACCATCTGTAGGATATTGGATTTCACATACACATCAAACCATAACACAAAGTAGGCGTATAAGTGGAATTCTAGAGAGAGAAAGTTAGAGGTTTAGGGAACTTTAGTGAGAGAAATAAAATTCTTATTATGAGCTCCAACTCTCTACCTTGGAAGGTAGAGTATTTATAGTCTTACAATAAAACGCCACACAACGGGTGGATCGTGGCATACTGATGGGTAAAGACCGTCCGTCCTCCACGGTGTTACTAAACTAAATACTACTTAACATAAAAGTACTATGACTACGAGCTTTCTAACGATTACATATACTTGAGGTGACCGACTCTTTAATACATGGAATTTCTAATTCCTAACAATCTCCCCTAAGGGAGGTCACCTCAAACATATACTAAAATGACATTGAATACAATCGGATATTACATTAACAATTGATCTTGCATTCTTGATGTAGTACTTTGCTCGAAGCTTCGTAGTCATTGATTCCACTCATTGCATGTTTGGTTAATCCAAGTGGAGGTCTTTTCTAGCGATCCACGTGATAATAATGTTGAGCCAGCTTTTGAGATCATCGGCTAATAGAAAATCTCTGATACATCCATTGTGGTGTTGGTATTATGTGATGTTGTGACTTTCGGACCGACATGCTCACATTATGGATCATGATATCTTCTCATCAGAGTAGCGGAAGCTTTCGTTGATTCATGATATTGGCGTAGCGTAGCGAAGCATGGAGTTAGAATATCAGAGTCATTGATGCACCAATCATGATTTCTTTTGATATGAATGTGTTGTGTGAGCATGCTTCTATGGATTGACCACTTCATTCGATCGCAAGCGTCGGGTGTACACGCATAAGACGAGTAGCAATAAAGCGCATAAAGTGTCTTTGATCACTTTCGATTGAATTGAGTACACGGCCCACGGTTCCCGTTGATTAGTACAAATCTTGCTGTGATCGGTATAATTCAAGAATTTCCTTGACATGGTTTCGCAGTTGCTCTAGTTCTCAAACCGAACGTCTCAAAGAAGACAACACGAGTGAGTGAACCGCGAATTTAAGTCCACTAATTGATGAAAAGAGATTTGAAAAACAATCGTGTATTGCTCAATAGAAATTGTTTTGCAATATAACGAAGGTTTTAATGAAAATCAATTATCAATCATAAAACACCTTTGATTTGAAAAATTAGTACACGGTCGACGTGCTAATGAAAAGAGTTTTAAAGCACAAAGACCGGTTTTCAAAGGTATCCGTCAATCCATAACTTTGAACGGGATTGATTCAAAAGATTGAATCGCCCCATTGTTTCTGTTCGGTTGTCACATGGTTGATCTGTATAATAGATCTCACATGCCACCTACCAGGAGCTTGTTAGATGTTGGCTCGAGAAGGCTTTCCATCTTCACAGTGAATATGTAAACACATCACTTTCGGATGTTACGGCAATACCACAAGGAAAATGCGTAGGACTCAAGATATAATCTCTCTTTCCACATTGTGTGAAATAGAGAGTCTTCATTGAAAGTGTCCTAATGAGATTTATTGATGATCTCGTGGCACTAGACTCAATTTGTGCATATTTGGATCCTATATCGGAGACTAGGAAGAGGGTCTCCTTCTTCAATATCAACAATCTCTAAGAGAAAGTCGATAGATAATGTAGGTTCCCGGTGAGAATGAAACAAGCCCTTTTAAGAGGAACTTGAGTGGTTTGGGAAGTTGAAGTGCGGTCGTCAGGGTCCATGGCGTCTTGTCTTCAATACCGGTTACCTCCACGTAGCATATGAATTGAACCCGGTTTACGCCCTAAGGTTGAATAAATAGAGGGCTATTTGTTTTCACCCTTTTCTCATTCAATTCTTTTTCATTCTTCAACCCCTTGATTGCTTACGAGACTTCATAACTAGAACCTTGTTGGGTTTATTCGATTACTAGCTCATCCGCACTCTTCCCATTTCTCACTTTTCTCCTTTTTTCATCATACCTAAGGACTCTACACTAACTAGTGGATTGTCCAGGGTAGATCCCTCCGTTCTGCGGGATCATGGGAACAATTACCTAACCTTATCATCCTTATATCACCATACATAAAGTAAAGTTGGTCGGTCTATTTGGTATTGTTCATCGGCCATAGGAACCAATTGAAAACCATTTGAAAATCAATCCGGATACTTGTGATATATTATCAAAGCATTTTGTACCTGAATTGTTTTGATATTTTTAGAAGAAGAACTCCCCTCAACATGTGAATCAAGTATTTGAAATAGTTTTCCACACGGAGGCAAGAGAAAGAATTAACTTCTTTGATTACCATTTTCTAAAAATATCAACATCACTTCCCTAATCGAATCAAGTAGATAAAGCATTTTGGGGAAGGATGAGGTTTTCATGATTTTGCTCCCCTCAATATGTGCCTCGAGATTTGAAAAGAGTTTTGCACATACTAGAGGGAACATGCACATTGAGATAAGTGATCACGTTTCAAATCATAGGTTTAAGATAGATGCTCCCCTCAACATGTGCATGGAAAATTTGAAATCGTTTGTCACATGTGGGAAGGAGAGCTTGTACATCCTTATAAAACCATTTACGAATTATCGGTTTAAATCCAATTTAAATCACACATTCTCCCGATCACAATTATCAAATCATTTGAGATTTGTGATCTCTTATAGATTTAAATTGATTTTGAAAGCTTTTGAGGAGAATTGTGACTTGATTATGAAAGCGTTTTAAATGATAAGGATCTGATTTTGAGATTTTAAACTCCATTGGTTAAACATGCATGATTATCTTTTGAAAACAATTGAATGCCAAATAACTTTTTAATTTAATTGAAATCATTCTCCCCTCAATCAATGACATAGGTTGTTGATTGAGAGATAGATATTTTGACAAATAAGTCAGATGATTATCAAAAATAGAGTCGAGTTATTTTTCAAAGCAGTTAGTTTTCATGAGATAAATGTTTTAGAATCGAGCATGGAATTTTGAAAATATGATAAAGTATGGCTCTGTTCTTTCTTTGACAAGCGGGTTCTTGCACCGAAATGACAATAAACCATTTTTCTTTCTCTCTTTAAAATTTTATTTATTTATTTTTTATTTATTTATTTTTAAGAATTGAACAACATCTAAAGTCATGTGTCATTCTTTGAATGACAGCACAAAGACCGTAGATATTATCGAATCGAGAAAAACATGACAAATTGACAATATTTTTTGAAGATTTTTGAATTTTTCAGATTTTTATGGATTTTGAAAGTTTTATAATTTTGTATTTTGTTTTTGAATAAATATTTACAAGAGATAGATGAGCATAGACCTTTACTCCTCGTCTTCCTCACGAAGGCGTTTGAGTGTTTTCGGTTGAAGGCTTTTCAAATCTAGTCGTGGAAGTATGAACTCAAAACGTTCTCTTGGAAGAGCTTTGGTGAAGATGTCGCTAAGCGATATTCAGACCTCACAAAATAGAGTTCCACCACACCTTTTCCACTTGTTCCCTGATGAAATGATGTCGAATGTCGATATGCTTTGCTCTTGAGTGTTGAGCGTTGTTGCATGAGAGAGCAATAGCACTTTTATTATCACAGTAAGAGGGATTTTGTTGAATTCAAAGCCATAGTCAGATAATTGAGATCTCATCCAAAGGATTTGAGCACAACAAGATGACATGGCTATGTATTCTGACTCTGTAGAGGAAATAGAAGTACTCATTTGCTTCTTTGAAGACCAGCTCACAAGCTTATCACCCAAAAGCGAGCACCTCGGGCGTGCCGGCGAGTATCTTGACATCCCGTGCATGATCGGCATGCATAGGTGTTAGTGACATACGGTGTCCTTCGGGTACCATAGTCCCATATTGATGGTTCCTTGGAGATACCGAAAGACCCGTTTAACGCTTCAAGGTGCTTTTTAGTAGGCTTAGCACGGTATCTAGCACACATGCAAACGGCGAACAAGATGTGCGGTCTACTAGCGTGAGGTACATCGGGGATCCAATCATACTACGATATTTTGTTTGGTCAATCATGATCCTGAGTGGTCCTCATCTAGTTTGGTTCGATCAATCATGGGAGTGTCAACAGGGTCACTTGAATCAAATCCAAATTTCTTTAAGATCTCATTTGCATATTTAGATTGATTTATGAAAATGCCTCAGGGACTTTGTGAAATTTGTAATCCCAAGAAAAATGACATTTGTCCCATCATTGACATTTGAAATTTTGAACTCATTTCATTTGAAAAGCGATCACATTCATTGGGGTCGGTCGAGGCAAAAATAATATCATCAACATAAATTTGAACGTGAATTAAATGTTTGCGACTTCACGGTGAACAATGTTGGATCAACTGCTCCTTGGCTGAATCCGGTAGATAGAAGAAACTTTGATAGCGTATCATACCATGCCCTTGGAGCTTGCTTTAAACCATAAGAGCCTTCTTCAAGCGATAAGCGTGGTAGGATGCTCTGATTCACAAATCCTTCGGTTGGCGACATAGGCGACTTCTTTAAGATCTCTATTCAGGAATGCCGTCTTCACATCCATTTGATAGACTACCATGTTCTTACTTGCAGCATTAGCCAAAAAGATTCTAATTGCCTCGATTCGAACAACAGGAGCAAAAGATTCTTCAAAGTCTATACCCTCCTCTTGGCGGTATCCTTTAGCAACTAATCGAGCCTTGTTCTTCAACACATCACCATGCTCATCAAGTTTCACTTTGAAGATCCATTTTAGAGCAATAATCATAGCACAATCTGGAGCGGTACTAATTCCCATACATCAAGTCGATCAAACTCATGAATTTCTTCTTGCATGGCATTGAACAAGCTATCTTCATTCATGGCGGTTTTAACATCTTTTGGTTCGATCTTAGAGAGTACGGAGTTGAAGAAGCACCATAAGGCATCGGTTGCAAGTTGTTTCCGTGTTGATCTTTGGGCGAGAGGATTTCCAATGATATTTTCTAATGGATGATCGTGAGTCCATTTTCTGAGGTGTTCATGTGGTAGTTGTTGAGGGAAGTAGCGAGTCGATGTCTCCGAAGAAGATGGTTCTGATGAAGATTCAGGAGCAAATATGTTTTCAAATGGAGCATCTTTAGGAGTAGCAAAGGGATTAACTTCATCATTGATGCGAGAAACAGTTCCATGATGTACATTTGAAGAATGATGATTTGTTGATGAGGCGAAGGATCGGCGCTTCTTGACTTAATGATATTGAGGCGAGGGATTGACTTCATTCACGGAATATGAGCGACCTCTGTTGTAGAATCAACACCTCATTAGTACTTGGATCATAAAGTTCATCAAACATAGGATCAAACAATTTCTTTAAATCATCTTGAGATGGAGGTACATATGGAGTTTCTTGAGAAGAGTTTGGAACAAGGGATGAACCAATGGGATGTTTGAAGTCTGCGGTCCAGGCTGGATTGTCAGAGCCATTTGACGTCGACTCATCAAGCGTAGCGTGAATTGTTTCCATGGGGTTCTTTTGTTGTAGATTCGGTATCCTTTTTTTGTTTGGTGCATACCCTACAAATACTCCAATGTTCGCTTTAGCTCTAAGTTTGCCTAAGTCTTGACCTCATTAGTTGGATAACACAATGCACCAAACACACGAAGGAAAGAGAGATTAGGTTTTTAGTTGTGGACAAGTTCATATGGAGTTTTTCCATGAACAGTGTGAATCAGGGAGCGATTTTGTGTGTAGCATGCGGTGGCAATAGCTTCACCCCAAAGAAACATTGGAACCTTTGAGTAAATCAGCATTGTTCTAGCGGCTTCTACAAGAGTTCGATTTAGTCTTTCAACTACACCGTTCTGTTGAGGAGTTCGTGGAACACTTCTTTGATGGTGATTCCAATGATTTCATAAAATTCACTAAGTTGTTTGTTAACAAACTTCGGTTCCATTGTCGTCGGATAATTCGGTTTTGTTAAGTCGAACTGCGGTGTTTGATGAGTTTGATGATGATATCAGGAGTTTCATCCTTTGTCCTTAAGAACTTGACCAGGTGAATCTAGAGTAATCATCAACCACAACTAACACATATTTCTTCCCAAAGATATTCTGCACTCTCATTGGTCCACATAAATCCATATGAATTGTATGAAGAACTTCGAGTTAGTAGGTTTGGATTTATGGGCATACTTCTTGCTTTTTCCCAATTGACATCCTGAACAAAGATGATCCTTTTCATACTTTAGTCGAGGTAAACCTACAACTAAGTCCTTTCGGGAGAGATCATTGATGGTGCCGAAGTTCAAGTGATTGAGACGACGATGCCATAACCATGACTTTGTTTTGAAGCCTTTGACAACAAGCAAATTGGAGAAGACTTCATCATATCATCGATAGAGATGGTGTAAAGATTTGAACCACGAGTTCCTCTTAAAAGTTCCTTACCATCAAGTTCTCTAACAAAACAAGTATGTTTTCTCAAGGCTACTTCTAGATCGGAATCACGAATTGACCACGAGAGCAGTTATGACCAAGACCTTAAACATAGTATACTCTAGAGATAACACTATCACCAACAACATAATCACCATAACCCATAATTGCACCGAAATGATCATTACGAATCTAACTGTCGATGAATTTGCTCACGAAGTTCATGAGCAGCGACGGTCTCGGTCATATGCTTGGAAACGGCTGAGTCCAAGTACCACGAGCGATTTGAGCGATCTGCGGTTGAACCTGAGACAAGAATGGATAACTTGATAATTGGGATCCCCATGCAAGAATGGGTTCCACTTGGTTAGTAACGGTAATTGGAACACCCACATCAGAAATAGAAACATCCATATCAGAAGTAGAAGCAATGGAATCATTGGGAATAGATGCAATGTTGGTTATGCGTATTTGACCTATTCAAAGTATGTTCACTTCTTAAGGGAATAGTTCTACCAAGAGGCATCCATTTTCTAGAGGGCATAATCTTAGCAGTTTGAGAGCAAAGCTGATTATTCTTATGGCCAAAAGGTATCCAATAATAACCTATCTTTATAAAAGTTCTTCTTGTGGGTTTCCACTATTTTCTAACAATCTTTCGTTTTTGCCTTTTTGCCTTCTTTGCACGATTATTAGCGTTAACAATTTTAGCGGGCATTTGACAGACATTAGACAAAGCATTCACACCACATTCATGATTAGTAACAGAATTCAAGCGGACATCATTACAAGGTTTGCAAATAGTATCGAATTGAATTAATTATGATGCGCTAAGGCTAATACTATAATCAACACGATTCGTTTTATTCAACTCAAGCTTAAAGTTCCTAGGTTGGTCTTCTACTCTCTTCCAATGCACATTTTAGCTTGCGAGGTCCTATCATTCCTTGTATTGTCTTGAGACTTTGACCTGCTTCCTTTAATGTCATTGATTACTCCTGTAGAGGGAATTATGGGAACATTAGTTGGTTGATCTACTTTTTGCATTCTGAACTAGGCGTGCAAGGATCGTATTACTAGGCGACACATTGATGTATACTTTCTTAAACCTGGGCCTAGAATGGTTTGAAGGCTCGGCACTAGGCATAGAACAAGGCATCACAGCTTTGCCTTTTGCACCTAAGGTTAAGGATTTGGGACATGTTGCAATTACACATTCTAGCAGCTCTTGAGATCGTTTGGCCTGGAGGCAAGCAAACCTAATTTCACTATCAAGAGGTTTGTTAATGAAATCCTCTTCGACAATCTCACGGAGACATTCTAGACTATCCTTAAGGTGAGCACATTAGTCATGAAAAGCATGTTCATTATTCCTAAGATGAGGAGGAATATATTTAAGCATCACAATGTATTTGCAGTCTAAGGGTGACTTTGAGACAACATTCTTATTGAAAACAAGTGGTAGTTTCCCATTTCCGTGACTTCTCAGATTCTCAATTTCCTTTTGTAAAGACGTTATTTTTTCGTTGTTTTGGTCACGGTGACTTTTATTGAATCATATAACTCTTTAAAATGTCGTTTAACTTTTCATTTTCTTCTAGAAAACTCTCGTTTTCCTTTTGTAAGGCATTAACTAAGTTTTGAAGATGAAAAGTTTGAGAATTCGGAGAATCTAAAGGAGGAGGCATTTGGGAGCTGTCATATTGTTCTTTTGACCCTTTAATTGAGAGATTTGGGCTTTCAACTTTCGGATCGTGTTGCAATGAGCTTGAATCTGTTCATCACGTTTGTTAATTTGAAAAGCTACATCAAACTCTGGAGCATCTGAGGATGTCTTGATATTTGAAGTTTTGACATTTTCTTTAAGATGTTGATATTTTAGTTGTAAATTAAAATGCTCAACTTCTAGTTTAGAAAAATGTTTAACCAAATTGTCGTGATCATCCAGTTCAATTTTCTCGTTAAGTTTAGAATTAGTTTTTTCAAGCTCAATGACACGATCATGGGAGACTTTCGGGGCAACAGATAATTCATGAAATTGAGAAGCATTAATAGAACAATTTGTAGCGTGAAAACACATCTTGAGCAATACATTCAGAAATCATATTCTCATTCTGTGTATGCAAGTTCTTCCTTTCAATCTCATTATATTTTAATGCTCGCTCATAGTCACTAACCTCAACTATCATTGCATCAAATTCCTTTTCCATTTCTTTAATATCGAATTCATTCCCTTTTTAAGACTCTCAAAATGATCTTTTAGTTGTTTAAAGAAAGGCATGACCTCGGTTAAATAACATTCTTTAGTTTGCTCAAAACCCCTTTCTCCTTCCATTATACCAGTGGGTGTGATCCTTTTCTTGCAAGTTTTCTCAAAATCAACAAATAGTTGAAGATAACATATTGACTGATTAAGGTCTTGCTTTTAGTGGCAATTGTTCTAGGAACTAGATGCATTGGTGTATTTGGAGGATACACAATCGCTCTAGGCATTTTCCAAAGGGGGGGGGTTGGTTTCAACAATATTTTTAGCTTTCTGCTTATCTAAATCCATTTTCCAGAACACTTGTTCGGAAGTTAACAATGTCTGAGGCTTAAACTTGTTTAAGGCAATCCAATTCTCCTTTTGTAATCATGGGGTGAGATAATTACTTTCTTTTCTTTACATTTTGGATCATCTAGTTTCTTGTTCACTTTTCCTAGTGATTTCATCGATTTCTTATCTTCCTCACGTGCACTCAGCCAACTAGGTTTTGTCTAGGTTTTAGGATTTCATTGCCATCATAAAGAACCTTATGAGCATTTCTAGCCTTTTTAATGACCTCTGGATTTGGTTCCTCAACAAGGGAATGCTATGCTTATCGCTTAGGACTCTATGCTTAGTGATCATGTGAGCGGTCTGAATGGTGTTTCCTTGTACGTACAACTTATTTTCAAGCTTGTTTTTCAAAGTTTTTAGATTAGAAAAATCATTCAAAAGTTTTGATTCCTTAGCATTAAATTCTTGCTTAAGCATTTTAACATTTTCTTGAAGTTCTTGTTTTTGCTTAGCGGTTTTTGAAAGTTTTTCTTGTAAGGAGTTTAACTCTTGTTTTAATACTTCTTCTCTAAACCTACTTTTCTAATAGTTATGCGCATTTGGTCATCCATTTCACCGCTCACGGTGGTCAACTCAAATTTAGCACGTTGTTCATAAATAGCAACACGTTCTTTATAGGCATTAAGTTGAGAGATAACAACATCATCGAGGGCACATGCGGTGTATTCATCAAAAACATAGTCATTGTTGATGCGAAGATGCATCACTTTATACAATTTCACTTTCACTTTGTTTCACATATTGATCATATGGGACAACATTGATATTACCCATATTTTCAATATTTGATTCAATAGTTTCAGTTGATTGTACTTTGTCATGCATCTTTTGCACATCAGCATCATCATATAGTTTTAATACCTCTGAGATGAGTTTGTCTTTGGATGGGCCAACTTGTGGTGAAGAAGAGACCTTGGGAGAAACCATTGGAGAAATGCTAGCCATAAAATTGTGTGTGCGATGGGTCCATCATCCACATCGAGTCGTATGCATCTGTCGGCTGACTTGAAAGGCATTCGATGATTGTGACCTATCTCCGAATTAATTGCTCATCCACATCGCATCATAGGTCTTGGCATTGCCAAGAAACAACAATTCCTCTTCATCCAAAGCGCACCATTATCACGAGCTTGTACAAGCGACATCTTATCTCTGAAGTCGGCATTCGTGGGCGTTTTGGAGATGTATAGTTCCTTGCAATGTGTCCCTCACCACCACAGTTATAACATTTGATCGGCTTAGTTTGACCTTGATTTCCATTTCTTCCTCGATTCTGATTACCAACATAACCTCTACCGGCTCCTCCTCTTCCTTGATCATACTTGTCTTTCTGACGGTTGCACAACAATTTTCCCATCTCGACAGTAGCTTGATTGTGTGGGTTAGGCGTTTACGAGGTTGTTGTTGGTTTGTGGGAGAGAATTCATGTTTTGACTAATCAGGAGAGCTAGTTGATTAATGAAGTTACCCATGTGCATCGGCATCGGCTTGTTTGAACTTGGATCGGAATGAGTTTGTGATTGCCATCACCCATGGGTATAACTTGTGAAGCTTTGGTGGTAATCCCATGTTTGAGTAGAAAGCTGTTGAATCATTTGATGAGCTTGTCTCTCCTGGATTTGTTTTGAATTGTTCAAGAATCCTTTTTTCAAACATGGCATGTCTCTCATTCTGAAGAAGGAAGGCATAGAGTTGCTCATAGTTTGTATTCTTCAATCCTTTAGTGAGCTTCACGGAAGTGACAAATTTGTGCCATTCGGGATTCATGTTGTTTACAAATTTTGAGTTCAATTTGAATGTTAGGCATAGTCATTCAGATGTTCCTCATGTCATTCACCAACTTATGAAATCTCACATAGTACTCATAGACACTTTCATCTGGTTTCATCTTGAAGTGCTCAAATTCATCATAGAGTTGTGATTCTCGGTCTTCCATAGTTAATTCGAACCGAGAGAAGCATCTTGACATTATCCTATACAGCTTTTGCTTCGGTGTTGTGATTGATAAGCTTGTAGATGTCTTTTGGAAGACCTTGAAGAACAATGTTGAAGCTCGGATATCGCATCGAATCTCTTTTTCTCCTTATCATCAAGCTCATCATACATCTTTGGTTTGTCCATTCCGTAAATCAAAGTTCCATCTTCATGTATCAAGTATATCTCTAGTAGTTGCAACTCGGTAAGGTCCTTCATCAATGGATTTGAGAATGTTGACCCATTTTCTTTCCAAGGCAGTACAATCGATTCGTTGAGCCCAAGAGTCATAGTTAGTTCATCAAGCATGGGTGGACGAGTATCGAACCAACTGCTTGAACATCCTCGCAGCGATGGAGATGATTGTAGGAATGTTGGTAGACATGATGACAAGTTAAACGAGATTTTATAACTCTATGATTAAACCGAGAAATAGATTCTTTCACGGGATTTTACTAAATCAAGAGAAAACCGTATTTAAAGGAAATCACTCAAGTCGCTAGGAAAATTGTGAACCAAGTTAAGCTAAGTTCTAACAAGTCGCTTATGTAACAACTCACTACAATCCAAGTCGCTAACAAAATTTTGGCACAATTGCTAAGCACCAAGTCGCTAAATATTCAAGTCGCTAAATAGCAACTCGCTAGGTACCAACTAGCTAACACCAAGTCGCTAACAATATAAAGTACAAGTCGCTAACTTCCACCAAAGTCAAGCTACCGTAGTGGAGATTCCACTAATTGTACTATTTGTCGGCTTGTCTCACTAGGCAAGTCGCTAGGCCTAAGTCGCTAACTCCACATGCTAACTCGCTACCAAAATGTAAAGCAAGTCGCTAGCAAGAAAAGCTATCCGTAGGTCAAGTTAAGCTAGCTAGAAAACTTCACAAACACCACTTTTCAATCCAAAACAACCCAACCAAGATGATTCAAGCTTACCAAATGAAAACCTAAACACTTGTGATGATTCTAAACACAAAAGTACTAACAAAATCCAAGCTTTAACACAAGAAATCAACCAAATGATGCAAAACCACTAAACTTTTTCAAACTCAAAAACCACCTAAAACCACTAGAAATCCAAAGATGTGTAAGATATGATCTAACCATGGCTCTTGATACCAATTGTAGGATATTGGATTTCACATACACATCAAACCATAACACAAAGTAGTCGTATAAGTGGAATTCTAGAGAGAGAAAGTTAGAGGTTTAGGGAACTTTAGTGAGAGAAAGAAAATTCTTATTATGAGCTCCAACTCTCTACCTTGGAAGGTAGAGAGTATTTATAGTCTTACATAAAAGCATACACACAGGGCGTGGATCGGGCATACAGTGGGTAAATACCCGTCCGTCCTCCACGGTGTTACTAAACTAAATACTACTTAACATAAAAGTACTATGACTACGAGCTTTCTAACGATTACATATACTTGAGGTGACCGACTCTTTAATACCTGGAATTTCTAATTCCTAACACCATCGAAGGCACGGTGCTTTACTTTTTAAATTATTGTACAATCGTCCCGCGGGACCACATTGCTATTGGTCTCGTTATTCCAAACTTCTACTTCAGCACTCTCACTAGTTTTACGACATCTTGAAGAAAGGAAGAGAAGATACACCCTCCTGGGGTTTCTTGGACCTTGACACCAATCAAGTCGATGATCCTAACAACCTTCCCAATATAACACATCCACCTTCACCACTCACCACGAAATATCCAACAACCATGCTTATCGGCTAACCATGAACGATCAAATTAGTCGTTTGGAAACTATTCGAAGCATTAGAAGAAAAATCTTTACTAAGGGCTTTCGAAAGAGGCAAGATCGGAATGTGGAGATCGTGGGGAGTTAGAATACTAGCGATGAATTTTGGACGAAGATTTGGAGATGGAGACAGAGCCCTTGGATGTGATTTCATTTGTGACAACTAAATGTCAATTGGATTTTTGCTCGACTAAGGATAGGGTCTCCGAGCCTAAGGCCAGTGGAAGGTCGGAATTGGTTTTGAAGATGTTGGAGAGGGCTCCGACTGGAAGAAGGAAGGCACGATAGAAGGCTCCAATGGAAGGAGTCCTGCGGATGCTACCACCACCAAGGAGTTAATGCCACCACTTTTGGTGGCTCATCTGAAAAGAAGGAGGCAGGTATGTTGCACGCAAAAAGCCTTCTCGCATGCGGTGGAAGGCAATCCATCTCAAATGAATGGGGGAGGAAATCTTCCTCCTCATGGTATGTACCTCCTTTTAGGCTCAATCTTACCTCGGGGTTTATCACCTAATGGGCGGTAGCAGTGACCCCGATTTTACTCAACCATGCGGTATGCCCTACCGGCAACCTATGGTATATCTTTGGTACTATGTTGCAAGTCACCCACCTTATATACCTACTGCTTACCCTCAATATGTTAACCAAAACCGTGTTGGAATACCTCCAAATCATAACCACATGTCGCCCCTTCCTACCATGCCACCTTATAGCGCTATTCAGAGCCCATGGGCTCTACAACCCACCGTATGGATAGAGACTACCCTTTGCGATGGGTTGAAAATGCCCGCGCATATTGGTACCTGATGGGGAAAGGGATCCGGATAACTTTTACACTTGTTCGAAGGGCTATTAGAATGCGAAGTGGGTTATGCCCAAGCTGCTTGTCACATGTTTATACACCCTACGGATGAGACTCGCTTTCGATAGAAGATATGGTGGAGCGGGCAAAACCAGGTAGCGTGAATTTGGATGATCTCAAGGCCAAGTTCAGATCACATTTCATATGAAAAAGTTTACTAAGCACCTAACAAGGTGCAAACATCAAGCGATGGAAGAACGAGCACGAGTGAGCTTTCATCACCGAGATACTGATGACACATTACGAATAATGGGCTTGCATGACCGCGCATCTCAATATATATCAGGGTTTCATGCATGGCCTTCAAAACAGAAGTTTTGTTGAATTCTCCACTGATCTCCTCAACCTATAAGGGTTTGGTGGAGAAGGCTTACACATGGATCGAAGCAAAAGAAGTGTCTACCAACGGCCCGGTCGAATAAAGAAAGTCACAATAAAGCCCCGAAGCATCCTTCCGGAAGGGTCAAGTTTTAGAACAAACACAAAAGGGGACAGGTTTACACCGTACCACAAAAAACATCAACCATAGGCTCTTGGCTCAATCTGTCAAACCCCAAGGGAGATACTTGCTAAAAAGGCGAAGACCTTTGATCCTCGTCCCTCGCTTGCAGAGGAAGGCCGAGAGATACTTCCAAATTCTGCTACTTCCATGACGATTCGGACATGACACCAACCTGCGAGAGCTCAAGAAGCAGATAGAAGAGGCCAAACTTAAGTCCGGTAATTGGGACATTTGGTGAAGGGTATAAAGAAATGTAAAGACAAGGTTGTCCGAACACAGTTGGGGAAAGATACCACACATGTAGAAGCACCCATCCTCATGGTGTACAAGGATGAATCTGGTTTGAAAAGGAAAGAGGAAGCCTTGAGTAGAGATGTCACTTTTCCTTCAATAAAGGGAAATAATAAGAAGTTCTTCAAATGACCCCTGGTCATCAAGGTCTTGATCTCCAAAGAGAAGTAAGCGGGCCTACCCATCGTGGCGGTAGCTCTGCGGTTATTTAAACTTTGTTTTCTAAAACTCAAGCCTTCGATAAGGTCGAAGAGAGTAGATTCAAAGGTACCCTTAGTAGGGTTCTTATAAACAGGGAACACTCATGGCCGCGGAGAAGTCCTCAGAGGTTACGATTGGAGAAGGAAGGCTAAAAGAACAGAACTCTGGTTTACGAAGCAGGGACTTCATCTCCTATAACCTATTGATTAGAACGGCAATGAGAAGATGGGCATCGTTGTCTCAACCATACATGTCGCGATCAAATTCCAAACACCCTTCGGCATTGGAACGGTTTTATTATAAATTGAAGGGCCTACTGAATTAGGCAAAAGGATCAAACAAGGTTCGTGGCGAAGAGCCTCCGAAGGATGTTCTCGGTTATGCTTGACGCTCTTTTGAAGAATGCATTGGGTATTAAATGATCTCTACCGATCGGGTTTTCGGTGGTAATCGGAAAACCTCCTTTAAAGCGAGAATTGGAAAAGGTACTACATGCTAATCACGGATGTCTTCGCATGGACCTACTCGACATGACGGGGTCCCCGAGTAAACTCTCATCATAGGCGGAAAGCCCTTCTGCGACTGAACAACAAAGCTCAATGAGTTCAAACATATTGAACCCATCAAACAAAAGCGTCGGCCCTGGTTCCCGAAAGAAGCGCCGCCGCATGCAAAGAAGTGGACGAGCTTGTAACATCATGGCACGAAACAAGGCATACTGCAGAGGTGAAGTATCAAAATTGGGTGGCCAATCTGGTGATGGTCAAGAAGCATGATGGAGGATGGCGAATGTCGCGTGACTTCACATTTATTAACAAAGCCTTCGAAGAACTGCTACCGATGAAATTGGTTGGAAGGTGGAATCGAGGTTTCACTAAAGTGTTTCCTAGACGCTATAAGGGTTACCATCGATACAAATGGCGAAGAAGACGAGAAGACAACTGAGGAAAAGCGTTTATTGTTACAAAAGATGCCTTTTGGATTGAAAAATGCAGCCACCTACCGTTTAGTGGACAAAGCCTTCCAAAGCAGATAGGTAGGAATCGGGCGTCATTGGTATATGATATGGTCATCAAGAGTAGATGGGAGGACATGCTGAAAGGAAACCGACCCGACCAAGTTCGGCGCCATCAACATGAAGTTAAATCCTAAGCAGTGTTCCTTCGGCGTGCTGAAGAAGGACAATTTTTGGGGCATCCTTATCGATCACCAAGCAAGGTATTAACCAATCCTTGAAGGTCAGGTTGTTGAGGCCATCGCGGATCTCAGACCTCCTAAATCCCTAAAGGAATGCAAAGTCGAACGAAAGCTAGCGACTCTCGGCAAGTTCTTATCGAAGGGTGAAGCGATCTTTTAAAGCCGTTCTTCAAAACACTCAAAGGATGCACGCACAAAAGACGTTCTAGTGGAATATGGATGCGACCCTTCCAAAAGCTAAAGGATTTCATGGTTATTCTACCTACACTTTCAATCAAAGGCTATGTTGTTGATGTATATCGCCCTCCTTGAAAATGAGTTGCGGAGAAGAAGCAAATCCCTATCTACTTACGTTAGGAGATTCGAGGTTTATCTGTGGGAGAGCTAAATTATCCATGAGAAGCTAATTTTGGCCTTGGTCCATCTGCGAGATGCCTTGAAGGTACTTCCAAGAAGTTTGTGTTTGGTTTTAGGCTCACCCCATATACTGCGGGTTTCTTACCGACCAGCCAATTAAGCGAGATACTTTCAAAGCCAGAGAAATATGGAAGGATAGCTAAATGGGCTATCGAGCTAGGAGAGCACGAAATTGAATACAAGGTTAGAAACTCGGTCAAAGGGAAAATATTGGCGAGACTTCTTGTACTTGAAGAAACACCCTTCGAGCAAAACATGACACAAAGGTTGCGCGAAATTTCACAGAAACTTGGCGGTCGGAAGGTGGAAGCTTTATGATGGAGCCTCCACTCGAAGCCCATTCCGGTTCTTACAGGTGCAAGTCTCATGCTTGTTGATCCCAAAGGAAAGGAGTACACTTATGCACTCCGTTTGAATTTTCTACAAACAATGAAGCGGATTATATAAGCCTATGAGCCTCCCATTGCGAGGTGGCAAATACATGGAGGTAGAAGACTTGGCTATTTCGTTGATGATCACAACCGGCCAACCGATAAAAGCTCTGAGGCAAGACATCTGTGTCGGGCAATACCTAGATAAGGCCAAGGAAATGCTCAGGGCAATGTGCAATGGGCATAGATGTACCGAGACAACTACTTAACAAGAAGTCACGCAGCAGATACGATCAATGGCTTTTGCTCATTTAACTAATTGAGAAGTTCTAGTCGAAGCGGCAGTATAGGTCCATCTTCCGAAAGGAGGTGTCGATGTATTACAGAGGAAGACTTCGATTGGATGACTCCGATAGAGATATCTAATAAGTGGTATACTGCCGGAAGATCGAAGTTAGCTCGAAAGGTTGAATCAAGGCACCACAATACATAATCATGGGAAATTACCTATCCGAAGATCCTTTCGTCCCCCGGCTTCGGTTGGAGGACTAGCTAGGTTGGAAGCCACCAACATCATTCAAGAGTGCAGGGAAGAAGGATCCCCGCGGACTTCATGAGACCCCTCCGTTGTCTCCAAAATTCAGATGATGGATCCGGCCTTCGATGAGATGAGACGCCGTCGAATGATCATTCGATTATGATAAATGCTTCAGTCAAGTTCACAAAGGGTCCCAAGGCAACCAAACAAGACATGACTTACGTGACGTCCGCGCATGGCTCCTTTTCACCAACTTGGGGATGAAAACATTGTAGGTCCCTACCAATTTTTAGCTCCTGAGGAGTAAAATTTTGGTCAAGTAGCCCTCGACTACTTATTAAATGGGTAGAAGCGAAGCCTTTGGCATCCATCACAGGCAGGCACATGGAAAAGTTTGTATGGGATGTAACATATTGGATTTCACATACACATCATATCACTAACTAAGTAGGCGTATCATATAGATGATTTTAGAGAGAGAAAGTTAGAGGTTTGAGAACTTTAGTGAGAGAAAGAAAAATCTTATTATGAGCTCCAACTCTCTACCTTGGGAGGTAGAGAGTATTTATAGTCATTACATAAGCATACACCGACGTTGGATCGGCATACGGTGGTAAAGACCCGTCCGTCCTCCATGGTGTTACAAAGCTAAATACTACTTAACATTAAATAACTACGACTACGAGCTTTCTAACGATTACATATACTTGAGGTGACCGACACTTTAACTATTGGATTTTTCAAATCCTAACAATCTCCCTTAAGGAGGTCACCTCAAACACACATTAAATTACATAGAATACAAATAGATATTTCATTGATTTTGTCCTTGAATTCTTGTTCATGTTCTTTGTTCTCAGAGCTTCGTAGTTTTGATTCTTCATTTTCGCATGTTTGGATAATCAGGTGGAGGTCTTTAAGCGATCCGTGATATTGAGTTTCGAGCCGCTTTGAGATCATCACCATATTAATCTCGATCATCCATTGTGGTGTTGTATTATGTGATGTTGTGACATTTGGACCGACACATGCTCACATTCGGATCATGATATATTCTTATCGAGTAGCGGAAGCTTTCGTTATTCATGATATTGGCGGCAGGCGTAAACATGGAGTGATAATATCGAGTCATTGATGCGCTAATCATGATTTCTTTTGAACTGAATGTGTTGAGTGAGCATGCTACTGGATTGACCGCTCCATTCGAGTCATTTGCCAAGCGTCGGGGTGTACTACATAAAACAATTAGCAATAAAGCGCCGAAGTGTCTTTGATCACTTCGTATGAATTGAGGTACACGGCTTCCCCGTTGATCGAGTACAAATCTTTTGTGATCGGTATAATTCGAAGAATTTCCTTGACGGGGTTTCATTTGCTCTAGCCGTTCTTAAACCGGAACATCTCAAAGAAGACAACACGGAGTGAGTGAACCAGCGAATTGAGATTCACTGATTGATGAAAAGAGATTTGAAAAACAATCGTGTAATGCTCAATAGAAATTGTTTTGCAATACCGAGTTTTTGCGAGAATCAATTATCAATCTTAAACACCTTTATTTTGAGAAATAAGTACGATTGATGTGCTAAAGAAAAGAGTTTTTGCACAACGACCGGTTTTTCGATAAGGAACCGATTGATTCAAAAGATTGAATCGCCCATTGTTTATGTCGTTCAGTTGTCACATGTTTGATCTATTGGATAGATCTCACATGCCACCTACCAGGAGCTTGTTTGATGTTGGCTCGAGGCTCCATCTTTCTTGTGAATATGTTTGCATATCACTTCAGATGTTCGCAATACCACAAGGATAATGCGTTAGGACTCATAGATTTTATCTCTCTTTCCATATTGTGTGAAATAGAGAGTCTTCATTGAAAGTGTCCTAATGAGATTTATTGATGATCTCGTGGCTCTAGACTCAATTGTGTATATTTGGTTCCTATCTAGGAGACTAGGAGAGAGGTCTCCTACTTCAATATCAACAATCTCTAAGAGAAAGTCGATAGATTCTGTCGGTTCCCTATGAGAATGAAACAAGTCCTTTTATGAGGAACTTGTGTGGTTTGGAAAGTTGAAGTGCAGTGCGTCACTGGGTCCATGACGTCTTGTCTTCAATACCGATGTTACTTTGTTAACCACCAGTAGTATATGAATTGAACCGGTTTACTAAAGGTTGAATAATGGAGGGCTATTTGTTTTCACCCTTTTCTCATTAAATTCTTTTTCATTCTTCAACCCTTCGGTGCTTACAAAGACTTCATAACTAGAACCTTGTTGGGTTTATTCCAAGATACTAGCTCGGTCTTAGTCCGCACTCTACCCATATCTCACTTTTCTCCTTTTTTCATCATACCTAAGGACTTCTACACTATCTAGTGGATTGTCCCTGGTAGATCCCTCCGGTTCTGGCGGATCATGGGAACTCAACCTAACCTTATCACCCTTATATCACCATGCATAAAGTAGAGTTGGTCGGTCTTTTGGTGTAGATTTTCCTACGCCAATTGAAACCAATTGAAAACCATTTGAAAATCAATCAAGATACTTATGATATAGAATCAAAGAATTTTGTATCTTAATTGTTTTGATATTTTAGAAATGCTCCCCCTCAACATATGCATAAAATTCAAATTTGTTTAGCACAAGGAGGCAAGAGATCTTTGAAATCGTTAGATTAAGAATGAAAGGTCCAATCTTTTGATTAACATTTTCTAAAATGATCATCATCACTTCCAAATCAATTTGAGTAGATAAAACATTTTAAGGAAGGATGAGGTTTTCACAAGTTTGCTCCCCCTCAATATGTGGCCTTTTTGAAAATTTTTGCACATATTAGAAGAACCACTGCACTTAGAGACAATTTCAATCACGTTTCAATAATTTGAGGTTTAAAATAGATGCTCCCCTCAACATGTGCATGGAAAATTTGAAATCGTTTGTCACTTGCGGGAGGAAAACATGCTAAACACTTATGAAACCATTGTCGAATTATCGGCCAGAAATCAATTTAAATCACAAATTCTCCCCCTATCACAATTATCAAATCATTTGAGATTTGTGATCTCTTGTAGATTTAAATTGATTTTGAAAGCTTTTAAGAAGAATTGTGACTTGATTATGAAAGCGTTTTAATGGATCGATTTTGAGACTTTAAAATCCATTGATTAAACATGCATAATTATCTTTTGAAAACATAATAATAACCAAGGTCCGGAACCAATTGTGTAACATTTTGTAAAACATTTAGAGTAGACCTTACTCATTTGGATGCAAATTGTTTGAAAAAACACTTTTTGATTTAATTGAAAAATCATTCTCCCCTCGATCAATGACGAAAAGTTGATTGATGAATTAAGATTTTGACACTTGATAAGTTCTTTTGATTTTCAAAAATAGAGTCCAAGTGTTTTCAAAACAATTGAGTTTTCATAAGATTGCAAATATTTTTCAGAGGAATCATTAGAAAAATATTTGTAATTAAGCATTGTCTTCTTATATATGACAAACATTTGTTTTTAGAATCGAGCATTAGGTTTGAAACAAGAGATAAAGCATGGCTCGTTCTTTCTTTGAAAAGCGGGTTCTTGCACGAAATGACAATAAACCATCCTTTTACTTTCTCCCAAAAATATTTTTTGATTTTTTGAAATTTTTTTTTTAAACATTCGAACAACATCTAAATTCCCGTGTCATTCTTTGAATGACATCACAAAGACCGTAGAAATTATCGAATCGAGGAAGAAAAACATGACAAAAAGACAATATTTTTGAGATTTTTGAGTTTTGATTTTTATGAGTTTTAAGTTTTATATTTTGTATTTTGCTTTTGAATAAATATATACAAATGATTAGATGAAGAAAGACCTTTTTTCTCGTCTTCCTCTGAAGAAATTTGTGTTTACGGTTGAAGGCTTTTCAAGCCAAGTCGAGGAAGAATAAACTCAAGCGTTCTCTTCGGAAGAGCTTTGGTGAAGATGTCGCTAACGGTATTCGACTTCACAAAATAGAGTTCCACCACTCCGTTTTCCACTTGCTCCCTGATGAAATGATGTCGGATGTCAATGTGCTTTGCTCTTGAGTGTTATACGTTGTTGCATGAGAGAGCTATAGCACTTTTTATTATCGAAGACGGGGATTTTGTTGAATTCAAAGCCATAGTCGATAATGGGATCTCATCCAAAGGATGTGAGCACAACAAGATGACATGGCTATGTATTCTGTAGAAGAAATAGAAGTACCCATTTTCTTCTTTGAAGACAGCTCACAAGCTTATCACCCAAAGCGAGACCGACGTCACTTCGGTGTATCTTGACATCCCACATGATCGGCATCGCGCCGTTTGGTAGTGACATATCGGTGTCCCGGGTACCATAGTCCATATTGATGGTTCCTGGAATACCAAAGACCCGTTAACCGCTTCAGGTGCTTTTAGTAGGAAGCAGCGATATCTAGCGAACAAGATGTGCGATGCGCTTTGGTAATTACATCGAGGATCCAATCATACCGATATTTCATTTGATCTACCATGATGAGTTGTCCTCATCCAAACTTTATGCTCAATCATGGAGTGTCACATGATACAATTCCAAATTTCTTTAAAATCTCATTTGCATATTTAGATTGATTTATAAAAATGCCTCCGGACTTTGTGAAATTTGTAATCCCAAGAAAATGACATTTGTCCCATCATTGACATTTGAAATTTGGAACCCATTTCATTTAAAGCGATCACATTCATTGTGGTCATCGAGGCAAAGATAATATCATCAACATAAATTTGACGTGAATTAAATGTATGCCGACTTCCCGGTGAACAATGTCTGATCAATCGCTCCCTTCTTTGAATCAGAAGATAGAAGAAACTGATGGCGTATCATACCATGCTCTAGAGCTTGCTTCAAACCGTAAAGGGCCTTCTTCAATCGATAGACATGAGTAGGATGCTCTGGATTCACAAAACCCTCCGGTACGTGGCGTAAACCACCTCTTTTAAATCTCCATTTAAAGGCGGTTTTAACATCCATCGATACACAACCATATTCTTCTTACTTAGCATTAGCAATTCGATTGCCTCAATACGAGCAACTAGAGAAAATGATTCTTCAAATTCAATACCCTCCTCTTGACGGTATCCTTTTGCACCAATCGAGCCGTTTTCTTAAGACATCACCATGCTCATCAAGTTTCACTTTGAAGATCCATTTTAGAGCAATGATAAGCAATACATTACTATCCATACATCAAGTCCAAACTCATGAATTTCTTATTGCATGGCATTGAACCGGTCTTCATTCATGGCGGTTTAATGTCTTTTGTTCGTTAGAGAAGTCTGAGTTGAAGAACATAAGGCATCGGTTTATTTCCGTGTGGAATCTTGGGCGAGAGGGTTTCCAATGATGTTGTCAATGTTGTCCATTTTTGAGGTGTTCATGTGGTTGTTGTTGTTAGGCTGGAATGCTTGATGATAGATGGTTGATGATGATTGAGGAGCAAAGATATTTTCAAATGGAGCATCTTCGGGAGTAGCAAAGGGATTAACTTCTTCATTGATGCGAAATTCCATGATGTACATTTGATGATTGATGATTTGTTGATGAGATAGAGATGATCGCGGCACTTCGACTTAATGATTTTGAGGCGAAGGGTTGACTTCATTCAGGGATATGTGACTCGTTGATGGGATTGACATTTCATCAGCATTTGGTTCATAGTGTTCATCAAACATTGGATCAAACAATTTCTTTAAATCATCGTCAGATGGAGGTACATATGGAGTTCTTTGGAGATGAGTTTGGTACAAGTGACCAATGGGGCCATTTTGAAGTGGGTCGAATGGATTGTCAGAGCCATTTGCCTGTCAAACTCATGAACGTAACGTGAATAGCTTCCATGATATTTCGGGTTCTCTTGTTGTAGATTCGGTAACCCTTCTTGTTTGGTGCATAACCAACAAAACTCCAATATCTGCCTTTGCTCTTAATTTACCTAAGTCTTGACCGTCATTCGTTGGATAGCACAAAGCACCAAACACGCGAAGGTAGGAGAGATCAGGTTTTCGTTTATGAACAAGTTCATATGGAGTTTTCCATGAGAGGTGTGTATAAAGGGAGCGATTTTGGGTGTAGCAGCGGTGACAATGGCTAGCCCATAGAAACATTGGAACCTTTGAATAAATTAGCATTGTTCTTGCGGCTACCACAAGAGTTCGATTTCGTCTTTCAACTACACCGATTACGAGAGTTAGGTGGAACACTTCTTTGATGACCGATTCCAACATTTCATAAAAGCCAGTCTTTGTTAACAAACTCGTATGCATTATGCATTCGAACAATTCGCGTATTGTTGAGTCGAACTCGAAATTTGATTAGTTTGATGATGACATCGGAGTTTCATCCTTTGTCCTAAAAAACATTACCCATGTAAATCGAGAGTAGTCATCAACAACTACTAGAATGTATTTCTTCCCATTTATCGCTTGCACTCTCATTGGTCCTATTTGATCCATATGAAGGGTATGAAGAACTTCCATTACATAGTTTGTGGGTTTTGGTTTGTGGGCATATTTTGCTTTTACCCAATTGGCAATTGAACAAAGATGATCTTTTCATATTTTAATAGGGTAAGCCTCCGACAAGATCCTTCGGAAGGTTATTAATGGTGCCGAAGTTCAAGTGATTGAGACAACGATGCCATAACCATGACTTTGTTTTAGAAGCCTTTGACAACAGCAGTTGGAAAGACTTCATCATGTCTTCGATAGAGATGGTGTATAGAACCACGGTACCTCTTAATAATTCCACTCCATCGAGTTCTCTAACGAAGCAAGTATGTTTTCTAAAGGCCACCTCTAGATCGGAATCACAATTGACCAACGAGAACAAATTATGACCAAGACCTTCCACATAATATACCCCGGAGATTACACTTTTTCCAACTACATAATCACCATAACCCATAATTGCTCCAAAATGGTCGCTTCGAATCTAACGATCCGATGAAATTGCTCCGCGAAGTTCATGAGCGCAGCGGTCTCGGTCGCCATCGCTGGAGCGACTGAGTCGCGGTTGAACCGCAGAAGAATGAAATGGATAATTGGATCCCATTATGCAAGAATGGGTTCCACGGTTAGTAACAATGATTGGAACACCCATCAAAAGTAAAACATATCGAAATAGAAGCAATGGAATCATCAAAAATAGATGTAGTGCTAGTATATGTATTTGACCTATTCAAAGTATGTTTACTTCTTAAGGGAATAGTTCTACCAGTAGGCATCCATTTTCTAGTTGGCATTGTCTGATTCACATTATGACCAACAGGTATCCATTGATAACCTATCTTACTAAATGTTCTTCATGTGGGTTTCCAACGTTTCTAACTTTCTTTCACCTTTGCCTTTTAGCCTTCTTAGCATGATTTTTTGCATTAACAATTTTAACTGGGCATTTGACAGCATTAGACAAATCTTTCATACCACGTTCAAGATTAGTAACAGAAACCACACAATCATCATTACATGTTTTGCCAAAGTAGTAGAATTACATTAATTACGATGCGCTTAAATACTAGAACCACGATTCGTTTTATTCAAATTCTCCTACGGTGATCTTCTACTTTCTTCCATTACATTCTTGCGAGGTCCTATCATTCCTTGTATTGCCTTGAGACTTTGACACCGGCTTTAATGTCACGGATTACTCGTAAGAATGGGAATATTAGTTGGTTTTGCTACTTTTGCATTTCTGTTGGATATGTTTGGATGTGAACTATTTGAAGGTGCGAGTTCACTTTAACACTAGAGAATGCGGGATCCGAACTACTTGAAGGCATACTAAATTTGACATTCATAACATTGGGCATTGAATGAGTTGCATTCTTGGCACTAGGCATAGAACACGGTATCAAAGGATTGACTTGCTCACCTAAGGTTTTAGGGCATATTGTAATTAAGCATTCTAGAAGTTCTTGAGATCGTTTGGCATATAAGCATGCATGGCCAATTGCATTATCAAGTGGTTTCTCTAACTTATCCTCTTCTACAATCTCACGGAGACATTCTAGGCTATCCTTAAGGTATGAGAAATATGTTTGAATAGCAAGTTTGTTATTCCTAAGATGAGGAGGAACATATTTCATAGACAAAGCATATTTATTACAGACATGCACCTTTGAAGCACCATTCTCCCCATTGGTCATTGGCATTTTCTCTTTTACGACTCTTTTAGATTCTCAATTTCCTTTTGCAACGGTTATTTTTCGTTATTTTTGTTATGGTGACTTTATTGATCAAATAACTCTGAAATGACTTTAACCTTTTCATTTCCTTCTAGAAAACTCTCATTTTCCTTTTGTAAAGCATTAACCAAGTTTTGAAGATGAAAATTTTGAAATTCGGAGAATCTAAAGGAGGAGGCATTTGGGAGCGAGTCACATTGTTCATTTCACCCTTTAATTGAGAGATTTGGGCTTTCAACTTTTTGATCGTGTTACAATGAGCTTTCGAATTGTTCATCACGTTTGTTTATTTCAAAAGCGCATCAAACTCGAACATCGAGGATGTCTTGATGTCTGAGGTTTTGACATTTTCTTTGAGATGTTGATATTTTAGTTGTAAATCAAAATGTTCAACTTCTAGTTTAGAAAGATGCTTTACCAAATTATCGTGATCATCATGATCAATTTTCTCATTAAGTTTAGAATTAATCTTTTCAAGCTCAATGACACGATCATGGGAGACTTTCGGCAGCGGATAATTCATGAAATTGAAAGCATTAATGGAACAATTTGTAGCGATGTAAAACACATCTTGAGCAATACATTGAAATAAGAACTCATTCAAGGTATGCAAGTTTTTCCTCTCAATCTCATTATATTTTAATGCTTTCATTCATAGTCAACTATCATTGCATCAAATTCCTTTTCCATTCCTTTAATATCTGAATCTATCCTTTTTTTAAGACTCTCAAATTGATCTTTTAGTTGTTTAAAGAAAGGCATGACCTCGGTTAGATAGCATTCTTTTGTTTGCTCAAAACCCCTTTCCCCTTGATGGGTGTGATCCTTTTCTTACAAGTTTTCTCAAAATCGACAAATAGTTGAAAATAACATATTGGCTGATTAAGGTCTTGCTCTTAGTGGCAATAGTTCTAGGAACTAAATGCATTGGTGTATTTGGAGGATACGATCATTGCGGGCATTTTCCTAAGGAGG
The DNA here is from genome assembly GCA_910596185.1 of Chrysanthemum makinoi. Classification (NCBI taxonomy): domain Eukaryota; kingdom Viridiplantae; phylum Streptophyta; class Magnoliopsida; order Asterales; family Asteraceae; genus Chrysanthemum; species Chrysanthemum makinoi. The sequence goes on along the minus strand of OU343225.1, from coordinate 164,835,388 downwards.
AGTTTGTTTCAACAAGATTTTCGCTTTTGCTTATCTAAGTCCCTTTTCGAAAACTTGTTCGGTGTTAACAACGTTTGAGGCTTAAATTGTTTAAGGAGATCAATTTTTCTTGTAATCATGGGGTTTGATCGTTATGTTATTCTCTTTACATTCGGGATCTTCTAGCTTCTTATTCATTTTCTCCCTAGATGCATCATCTAATTTTCTATCTTCCTCGGTGCACTCAACCAGACTAGGTTTCTGTCTAGGTTTAATAATCTCATTGCCATCATAGATTACATTTTGAGCCGCCTTTGCTATCTTAACCGACTTCGAGGTTGGGTTTTATAATGGGAACACTATGCTTATCGCTTAAAACTCTATGCTTAGTGACCATGTGAGCGATGCGAATGGTATTCCTTATGCGATACAACTTATTTTCTAGTTTGTTCTTCAAAGTTTTTAGATTGGAAAAATCATTCAAAAGTTTTGATTCCTTAGCATGAAATTCCTTCTTAAGCACTTTAACATTTTCTTGAAGTTCTTGTTTTTGCTTAGCAGTTTTAGAAAGCTTTTCTTGTAAGGAGTTTAACTCTTGTTTTAACACTTCTTCTCTAAATTACTTTTTCTAATAATTATGCATTTGGTTATCCAACCTTTCATGAGTAGTTAACTCAAACTTAGCATGTTGTTCATAAATGGCAACTCGTTCTTTATAGGCATTTAGTTCAGAGATAACATAATCATCGAGGGCACATGCGGTGTATTCATCAAAACATAGTCATCATTGATCAGAAGATGCATCACTTGGTATGACCTCACTTTCACTTTGTTTCACATATTGATCATATGGGACAACATTGATATTACCCATATTTTCAATATCGACTCAATAGTTTGATTGATTGTACATTGTCACGCATCTTTTGCACATCAACATCATCGTATAGTTTTAATACCTCAGAAATGATTTTGTCTTTGGATGAACCGGCTTGTGGGATGAAGAGACTTTAGGAGAGACCATTGGAGAAATGCTAGCCATGAAAATGGTTTGTGCGGTAGGTTCATCATCAATAAAGAGTCGTATGCATCACAATGTGACTTGAAAGGCATTCACGATGATTGTTGCCTATCTCTGATTGGCTTCATCCACATCGCATCATATGTCTTGGCATTTCCTCGACAAGAAAAACAACTCTTCTTCATCCAAAAGCTGCACCATTATCGGTTGAACAAGCAACATCTTATCCCGAAGTACTGCATTACGAGGCGTTTTGGCGATGTGCGTTCCTTGCAATGTCCCTCACCAGCGGTTGTAACGGATCGGCTTTGCTTGTCCCGATTTCCATTCCTTCCCTATTCGATTTGCCACATATCCTCTACCAACTCCACCTCTTCCTTGTTCAATGCTGCCTTTCTTGGGGTTTGCACCACCACATCTCACGACAGGCATGTTGATTGTGAATTGGATGTGGATTCGATCTCATTGTTAGTGTAAGGCATTGGTATGTGGGAGAGATTCAAGTTTTGTTAACCATAAGAGCCATTGATTAATGAAGTGTCCGCGGTGCATCGGCGATCAGCTTGTTTGAACATAGGATTGGGAATGAGTTTGTGATTACCATTACCCATGGGTATAACTTGAGATGCTTTGGTAGTAATTCCAATGTTTGAGTAGAAGCGGTTGAATCATTTGATGAGCTTGTCTCTCCTGGTTTGTTTTGGTGATCAAGAATCCTTTTCTCAAACATAACATGTCTCTCATTCTGAAGAAGGAAGGCATAGAGTTGCTCATAGTTTGTATTCTTTAATCCTTTGGTTAGCTTCACGGAGGTGACAAACTTATGCCATTCGGGATTCATGTTGTTCACAAACTTTGAGTTCAATGTTTGGTATAGTCATTCTGATGTTTCTCATGTCATTAACAAGCTTGTGGAATCTCACGTAATATTCATAGACACTCTCATCAGGTTTCATCTTGAAGTGCTCAAATTCATCATAGAGTTGTGATTCTCTGTCTTCCATAGTTAATTGAACCGAAAGCATCTTGACATTATCCCACAACGCCTTGGCTTGGTGTTGTGATTGATCAGCTTGTAGATATCTTTTAGAAGACCTTGAAGTATGATGTTAGAAGCCCTGATATCAGCATCGAATCTCTTTTCTCCTTATCATTGAGCTCATCATATGTCTTTGGTCTGTCTATTCCATAGATCATTGTTCCATCTGCAATTGTATCAATTAAGTCTCTTGTAGTCTCAATACGATAAGGTCCTTCATCAATCGATTTGAGAATGTTGACCCCATTTTCCTTTCCAAGACAGTACAATCGATTCTTTGAGCCCAAGAGTCGTAGTCAGTTACATCAAGCATTGGGCAGTATCGAACAGTACGCTTGAACATCCTCGACATGATGGGGAGATGAGTGTAGGTGTGTTGGTAGACATGTTAAAGATTACACGGGATTTTATAACTCAATGATTAAACCGGGAAATAGATTCTTTCACCGGATTTTACTAAATCAAGAGAAAACCGTATTACAAACAAAAATTAACCAAGTCGCTAAGAATCCTTGAACAAAGTCGCTAAGTACCAAGTTGCTAAGCAATAACAAAACAAGTTGCTAAGTACCAAAGTCGCTACAAATTTTGCAAGACAGTCGCTATGCACCAAATCGCTAAGAGATTAAAGTAAGCTAAATAGCAACTCGCTAAGGACCAAATCGCTACCACCAAGTCGCTACGAAACTTAAGAACAAGTCACTATCAAAATTGAAAGCAAGTCGCTACCTTACCAAGTCGCTACCCGTAGTGGAGAATCCACCAAGTACTTTTTGTCGGCTTGTCTCTAAGGAGCAAGTCGCTAGGACCAACTAAGCCGCAAACAACTACAACTCGCTACAAACTTACAAGCAAGTCGCTACCAAGAAAATTATACCGAGAGCCAAGTCGCTAACATGAAAAACTTCCAAAACACACTTTTCAATCCAAAAACAACCTAACCACGATGATTCAAGCCTTCCAAATCAAGACCTAAACACTTATGATGATCCTAAACACAAAAGTACAATCAAAATCAAACTTTAACACTAGAAATCAACCAAATGATGCAAAAACCACTAAACTTTCTCAAACTCAAAACCACCTAAAAACCACTAGAAATCCAAAGATATGTAAGAGATGATCTAACCATGGCTCTTGATACCATTTTGTAACATATTGGATTTCACATACACATCAAACCATAACCAAAGTAGGCGTACACAAGAGTTTTAGAGAGAGAAAGTTAGAGGTTTGGGAACTTTAGTGAGAGAAAGAAAAATCTTATTATGAGCTCCAACTCTACCTTGGGAGGTAGAGAGTATTTATAGTCTCTTACAATAAGCGTAACACAGCGGGCATGTGGATCGGCTACATGGGTAAAGACCCGTCCGACCTCCACGGTGTTACTAAACTAAATACTACTTAACATTAAATAACTACGACTCCGAGCTTTCTAACGATTACATATACTTGAGGTGACCGACACTTTAATACATGGATTTTCCAAATCCTAACAATATTATGCATCGGTTGGAGGTACCTCATATTATCATTTCGAGATATTCGGCGAAGGGTATTCCCGCATTGATACTGCCCGGAGGTGCGAATATCAAACAATCTTTCACTTGTTTACCATCCTCGAGGTATGCGGACGACAACTAAAGTTGAAGTTACTAGCATTCATAAAGACTTGGATACAGGTGCCGCGGTTGGAGTGAACTACCTCAGTACTTTGGGCTCATAGATAGCATCTGAATTCCAAGTCACGGAGAGCAGCCTTTTAACCCGACATATGGCACGGAAGTTGTCATCCTTCCGAGTGGCGTTGAAACGAAAGGTCATGAACGGTGAGATACTTGAAAGAAGAACTCGTAATAACCTAGACCGCAGAAAGAAGCTAAGGAAATAGCCTCCAATTAGAGAAACCATCCACAAGCAAAGATTGAAAGGTACTACAATAGTAGGAGGTTCCGACCAGCAAAACGAGTCGTCCTCCAACTCCCAACAAGAAGAAAGGCTGAGTACTAAGGTAAAACTGGGACACCACATGGGAGAAGGCCCTAGATAAGGAAGCATATGTGCAGGCCTGGTACGGAAACTTTGGATGAAGCATTTATTAACGAGACACAGAATGGCACTACCCTGCGTAGTTCTACTGATATGGAAACTTACAATGTCCACGGACATTCTTCTTTA
>OU343225.1:164683068-164831071 GCA_910596185.1 Chrysanthemum makinoi | reverse complement strand
GCCTTGTTCTTCAGTACTCACCATGTTCGTCAAGTTTCACTTTGAAGATCCAATGAGAGCTATAATCATAGCATAGTGCAGGTAGCTGGTACTAATTCCCATACATCTAAACGATCAAACTCATGAATTTCATCTTGCATTGCATTGAAAAAGCTATCCTCGTCCATTGCTGATTTAACATCTTTTGGTTCGACCTTAGATATACGGAGTTGAAGAAACACCACAAAGCATCAGTTGCAAGTTGTTTCACGAGTGGATCTTTGGGTGACAGGGATTCGAATGATATTGTCAATGGATGGTCATGTGTCCATTTTCTAAGATGTTAGGTAGTGTTTGTTGTTGAGGAACTGAAGTATGCGTTTGCATGATCTCTGCGGTAGAAGATGGTTACGAGATTGGTTGAGGAGAAAATATGTTCTCAAATGGAGCATCTTAGTAGCAAGAGGTTATCTCCATCATAGGTGCGAACGCATTTTCATGATGTACACTTGATGATTGAGGATTTAATGATGAGGATGAAGATCTGCGATGAAGCTTCTTGACTTCGGTGACATAGAAACGATGAGTTATCGTTATTTGGGTTGAGCGAGCCTCGTGGATGGATTTGACTGATCATTAGAGTAAGCTCATAGTGTTCATCAAACATTGGATCAAATAATTTCTTCAAATCATCTTCCGAAGAGGGTACATATGAAATTGTTGGTGAGGGATTTTGTACAAGAGACGAACTAATGGGGCAACTTAATGAAGGTTGTTATGCGGGTCCAGAACTTGATTGTCCTGGAGCCATTTGACCGGTCAGCTCATCGAACGTAACGTGAATTGTTTCCATGATATTTCGGGTTCTTTTGTTGTAGATTCGGTATCCTTTTCTGTTTGGTGCATATCCTAAAAACACTCCAATGTCCGCTTTAGCATTCAGTTTACCTAAATCTTGACCCTCATTAGTTGGATAACACAAAGCACCAAACACACGAAGGAAGGATAAATCAGGTTTTGGAATTGTGGACAAGTTCATAAGGAGTTTTTCCATGAGTTGTGTGAATTAGGGATCGATTTTGGGTGTAGCATGCAGTGGCAATTGCTTCACCCAGAATGTTGGAACCTTTGAATAAATCAGCATTGTTCTTGCGGCTTCCTAAGAGTTGATTTCATCTTTCAACTACACCGTTCTATTGAGGAGTTCGTGGAACACTTCTTTGATGACTGATTCCAACACTTTCATAAAACTCACTAAGTTCTTTATTAACAAACTCAGTTCCATTGTTAGTTCGGATGATTCTCTTGATCTTGTTAAGTCGAACCTACTGCTGTTTGATAAGTTTAATGATGACATCTGGAGGTTCATCCTTTGTCCTCAAGAACTTAACCCAAGTGAATCGAGAGTAGTCATCCACTACGACTAACACATATTTCTTCCCGTTAATTGTTTGCACTCTTATAGGTCCGCACAAATCCATATGAATAGTATGAAGAACTTCCATAATTGAGTTTGTGGGTTTGGGTTTCGTAATATATTTCCTGCTTTTTCCCCAATTGGCACTGCGAACAAAGATGATCTTTTTCATACTTTAATCTAGGTAAGCCTCTTACTAGGTCCTTTCTGGAAAGATCATTAATGGTGGCGAAGTTCAAGTGATTGAGACGACGATGCCATAACCATGACTTTGTTTTCGAAGCCTTTGACAACAAGCAAATTGGAGAAGACTTCATCATATCTTCGATAGAGATGGTGTATAGGTTTTGTGCCACATGTTCCTCTTAAGAGTTCCACACCATCAAGTTCTCTAACGAAGCAAGTATGTTTTCTAAAAGCCACCTCTAGATCGAAATCACATAATTGACCAACAAAAAACAAATTATGACCAAGACCTTCAACATAGTATACCTTGGAGATCACACTACTTCCAACAACATAATCTCCATAACCCAAAATAGCACCAAAGTGATCATTTCCGAATCTAACAATCCCGATGAATTATCTCACAAAGTTCACGAGCCATGACCGGTCTCCATCCTTATGCTTGGAACAACACGAGTCCAAGTACCACAGAACAATTTGAGCGATCTGCAGTTGAACACAGACAAGAATGGATAACTGGATAATTGGGATCCCCATGCAAGAATGGGTTCCATTTGGTTAGTAACAGTGATTGGAACACCCACATCAGAAGCAGAATCAATGGAATCATTAGTCATAGATGCAGAGCTAGTGTACGCATTAGACATATTTAAAGTATGTTCATGATCGCTTCCGAACCGTCAAGTTTTATCACACAAGCTAACCACTTGTGAATGGTCAACCGTAATAAACTTCAAACAGCTCAGAAACAATACAATTAAGATCTGGAGAGTATAGTGTTTCTCCGGGTCGTTAAGTCCCAACGAGCTGTGCGACTGAATAATCAAACGTATAGTGATCGGGTGATAATGAACGGAAAAGGTTATGATTTAGAATAATTATACCTAAAGAAAAAGTTTGTAAATTACAGGGGCTTAAATGCAAATTAAAGAAAATTAAAAGATAAATTATATTAAATAAACGCTATCACTATTTTTAAAATTTGATGTTTTGATTTTTCTTTTATAAATTTAAATTAAAACTACGTAACGTACAAAAGAAAATGTGAAATTGAAACAGTATTAATCCTAAAAATATAAAGATGACATTTTTACAAACCTAATGATAAGAGAAAATTTAGAGAAAAAGAAAATTATTTTTATGACTATTTATTTAATTATTATTAATTAAAAACTATTTTACCTATTTAATAATACCCTAAAATATAAGAAAATATGAAATAAAGCTAGAAAAGTGAAATTATGACTTAGAAAAATCTAAAATAACCTAAGAGAATTTTCAAAACTAATTTTGTATTTTTCTGATTTATATTCTAATTTCTATGAATTAAAAACTACTTAAAACTAATTAAATGGCTAAAAATTACAAATTAAACTAAGAAAAATCTGGAAAACTATTTTTTTGGCTTTTTATATTTATCTTAACCTAGGAAAAATTAAAACTTATTTTTTTGAAGTTTTTCTGATTTAATTGCAATAAAGGCTAATTAAAAAGTCCTAAAAACTGTTTTAAATAAGGAAAAATATCAAACAGTGATGAAAAATTATAAAAAATTCAGAAAAATTCTAAAATATTATTCTAAGTCAATGAAAAATATAAAAACATATACTAGTGTGCAATATTCAGGTTCTGTAGTGAAAAGTGCTTATAAATAAGCACTTGTAATAAGCTATAAGCTGGAAATGAGAACCAACTGAAAGCAGAAGCTATAATATGCTATAACTACTTGATATTAACCTATTTCAACTAGTCTAAACCTCTGAAATGCAAACTACAATGATTTGATGATTTAAAAGATTAAGTGCCAAAACAGTTTTTCTCTTAACTTCTAGCTTAAGCACAAGCTTATTCAATAAGCCAATGTGAAAACCAAAACTGGAGACCTAACGACCATCAGCTTAGCTATCTCAAGACCAACTTTCAGACCCAAGTGATTAAAAACAAGACCTGCACAAGGTCTGGAAGTTGCCTGTGCACAACTCAGTGTATGTTGAGTGTGCACAGGGCACTTTTCAACTTATTGAGCAGCTGATTTGAATCTTATAAAAAATTACAAAAATTCTACAAAAATCATATTTCAACTCTTGACCAATTGAAGTTGTTAAGCCCAAAGTTTTAATGATTTTGAACCAGAAATGAATCCATGAAAATTCAACAAAGGTTGAGTAAAAACTGGTTTTTCACTTTTTGACTTTTAGAACAGAAGCAGTACTTGACTTTGGTGAACTTTGATTCTCAAAAATGGATTGAAATTAATTTTATTGATGAAAGGAAACTAATTCAAGCTGCTTTAACTAATATAACACCTAAATGTGAGAGATGGTGAACTGAATCTCACAGAAATGGAAATTAAAACTGATTAATTGTGATTTTGACTACTAAAGTTCTAAGGTGCAAATGGATGAACCTAAAGACTCTAATAGACCTACTAGGAACACTGCAATTCAACTTAACCACTTCACTACTCTCTAGCTCAGGTTACTCACTGTATCCAAACACCCATTTAATGACTGATTCACAGTTTTGCAAAACCAAACTCAAACCCAAGCTGGACTAATCCTTAAACTAAACTCAGATGACTAAGTTAAACCTAGATCAAGCTAACTTATCAACATTTTAACATTAAAACTCAACTGCTTCTCTTATAGAAGGAAGGACAGAAATTCAGAAAATTGTACTAACTTTAAGCAAACTAATAACCAATCAAGCTAACAATCTGATTAATGAAATAACTAGATGAAGCACTTGAGAAACACAGAAGCTAACTAGATTACTGATTCAACTTGTAAAATAGAATTTCAACACTAACCAAAGTCCTGCCACTATGGCATGCTCATGAGGTCAATGAAACAGGACCCAATCTTGCTATCAACCCATATTACATCCAAAATCAGTGCTAAACTCCACCAAATGCCAAAACCATATCAGCAACCCAATCCAAATCAACTCTAATTTCTGCACTGTTGACTTTTATTGACCAAGTTCCAAATTTATTGAATATGTTTGATAAGCTTATTCAAAGCTATCAACAACTTGAATAAGCTTATATAAGTTGATATAAAGCTATTTGAAGCTTGATGCTAAGTAATGTTAAAACATATCTGATAATAAAAAATGGAAAAACAGGAAACTTAACCAAACTTTGAATTAATACTGAAAATTAGTTACAACTGATATAATAGCTTGAGTTTAATACAAGGAAGATTGAAAGTACAATTTTAGGACTTAATTAAGACTTAAACATTAAAAACGACATTCATGAAAACTAAAAACTAAAAACTACCCTCTCCCTTCTCTCTTCTTCCTCTATTTATACATCAAAAGTTCTTTCCACTTGCCTCTGAGCATTTCCCACTTGTATCCTGGACCATTGGATCACTTGAGACAATATTGGCCATTGATGAGTTTTGGCGGGAAAATGGTATTGCAACTGGGGGGAGGTTTGAGTGCAAGGGAGAAAGGCATTAAATGCATTTTGTTGTTTGGTGTTGAGGTGGAGTGATAAGGTGTGGGAGTTGAGCTGGAGGTGAGGTGAAGACTGAGTTTTGCAGACAGTGGGTGGGAAGGAAGGAGAAAAAGGAGGGAAAGGGGAGATGGTTTGACTGGGTGGTTATATTGGACAGGGGGTCAAAAACAGGGGGTCATGGGTCATGGCAGGGGTTCAAGGTTCAAAAAGGGTTCAAGGGTCATAGTTTGGTTTATTAATACATAAGGACCATTTTTGCAATTCCATAAAAACCAAGGACCAAATCTGCCATTTTCCAAAGTTATTCCAAGGGACCAATTATGACAAGTTTCAATAGTACAAGGACCATTAAAGATATTTTCAAACTTCCAAGGACTATTTTTGCCAATTATGAAACTTGAAGGACCAAACTTGTAAATTCTCAAAACTTTTGAAATTTTTCACCAAAGGACTAATTATGACAACTTATGATTTCAAAAGGACCTTTGGTGACTTTTCTTTTTAAATAAGTGCTCAGGGACTATTTTTGTCAAGATTTGAAAGTCGGGGGACTGAAACTGCCAATTATGCAAACTTAGCTCGATTTTCATCTGATTTTAAACATTTTGCATCTAAAACATATAAAATGCAATTTTGAGATATTTTCAGTATTTTGATGCATTTACGGCGTTTTTAAATGTTTAGCATTGATTTGACCAAAAATGATGAGTATTTACACACTCATCAATCCCCACACTAAACTATTGCTAGTCCCTAGCAATATTTGAAAACTTAATGGATTTGAATCTCTTTACCAAAAGCCATTACTTCTGGGGTAGCCAAATGTTTCAGTTCAAGTAAGAACCTTGGTACACTGATAACCAAATGATTTTGAGCAAATCACCAGCTTCAAGCGGTTTGATTTGTCTTTACCAGAAGCTGTTTGCTTCTGGACTAGCCAAATCTTAGATAAAATATCTTTGGTGAGCCGATTACCAATTATGGTTTTTCAACTGCCTTTCCCACAAGCCATAAACTTGCGGGCTAGCCAACTCTTCACTAATTAAAGATATGGTGGGCTGAACACCATACAATTTTGGGCAAATTGCAAGCCATCAACGGATTTGAGATATCTTTACCAAGAGCCGTTTGCTCTTGGATTAGCCAATCCTTTTGTTTGTTAGACATGGCGGACTGATAACCATAAGCTGAGTAAGTGCAAAACACTTACTCCAAAAAAAAAAAAAAATTGGCCAAAAATGGGGGAATTGGGTAGTATAATTACATGATAAAATTCGTGAGAATTCCCCCCCACACTAGAAATAAATATTGCCCTCAATATTCAAAGTACCGGCGGTTATGCCGAAACATACAACGTAAAAGGGAAATACTACGGCCATTATTTTGAAAGATTTTTTTTTTTTTTATATATACAACAGCGGGGGCAACTCCCCCACACTAGGGTGGTAGAAAATAGAAAGAATTCAGAAATACGGGTGAAAACCCATATAGTGTGCTCCTGTTTTTGATTTCGAGTCGCTAGCTTGATTCGATCCCCGCATTCATTGGTTCATGGGGAAAGCAACGTGGAAAACCAATCTCGATCGGACTTTCGTTCACAGTGTTAATAAACATATGAACATCAGAAAGTTCCACACCGACGAGATACAACCGCGGTATTGTTAATAGTAGAAACTATAAAGGATGATACCGGGGTCAAAAATGGTGTCCTCATTCTCGAAAGAGAAAAGGGAAAGAGCAACCACACCATCTGTGAAGAATGGAATAAAGATGTGCATGAGAATGCAAGTCCATTCCTCATCAGTAAAAAGCAAATCACCATTTTGGACATTTTTAAGCTTAGTTTTGAAGTTTGTATGGTGATTGTCAACAGAATTTCCGGTAGGGAGGGTTGGAAACGGTTCTTCAATCAACAGATTTTCCAGAAAAAGGATGTCCCCTTCCGAATCAAAGTAAGTATTATCAATTCCTGTTGGAATCGACTCATCACTAAGAAAGGCATCGACTTCATTCCAAAAGTTGTCATCTTCCTCATCCGGAGTGAGAGAAGGGATGGAAGATTCGGGATTAATAATACTAGGAGATGATGGATCATTTTTGAGCAATTCTTCAATGGGAAGATTGTCTCCCATTGGATCACAAACATCATCATCCAATCCAGATGAAACTGAAGAGAGTTTGGTTTCATCCACAGAGTTAACAAACTCGATACGATAAACTGATTCCGGAGGTGGGACAAGTGGTGTGCTCTTAGAGCTAGCAATTTCCACCACTTCCGATAAAGTCTCCGATTCTAGATCATCATCATCAAGAACACTCTTGACTCCCCTGGTACAACTTTCAAACCATTTGTTTGAACCAGGGTTGATTTTCAACGCTTTTAGCTCAGCACGTTTTTGGTGACTCCTCTTAACCGTGAAATTTGAGAGTGTTGCATTGATTCTTTTAGATTTTTGATCAATTGTGGCAACACTCTGTTTGGATAGAGGTTTGGAGTTTTGGTTGATATTAAGCGTGAGTTCTTCGTTGTCAACCCGTATGGTCAACTCTTCAGCAAATACATCAATTAGAGCACGGCTTGTTCTCAAGAAAGCTCTCCCTAAGATGAGGGAAACTCTAGGATCTGCATCAAAGTCTACTACAACAAAGTCAGTAGGAAAGTGAAACTTTCCTACTTTCCTCACGACATCCTCGGCTATCCCAAGTGGACGAGTTATGGTACGGTCAGCTAGCTCGAGTGTCATACAAGTGGATGAAAGTTTAGGAAGAGACGGTTTCTTCCATACTGAGAGTGGCATGAGATTAATGCTTGCGCCAAGATCGGCCAAGGCGGAGCATTGAACCATCCCCAAGAAATCACACGGGATTAAAACACAGGGGTCTTCAAGCTTGTTGGGAAGCTTCTTGAGAAGGACCGCTGAGCATTGCTCATTGAGAGGGGTTTTAGCCATCTCGGATAACTTATCTTTGTTGCTCAGTAAGCCTTTAAGCGTGGATGCAAATTTGGGCATTAGAACGAGAGCATCAACGAAGCTTATATCAAAGTGTAGTTCATTGAAAATTTGGAAAATTTTTTCCATTTGCTCTTTGGTTTTGTCTTTGAGCTTCTCATCATGCAATCTTGATGGGTAAGGAAGTTGACTAAACTTTTGAGCGGGGCGGAAGTCATTTACTGGCTCGAGAATTTGTCTTCGAACTCGGGTTCGGACTTAAAGCTTGGACTACCGAAGGTGGGACATGTGCGGTATTCGGTGGGCTTGAGAAATGCACCTTGTCCGTTGTATCCTTGGTAACTTGACTCATTGCTCTTGGTGGAGGAGGCATTGGAGTCGAAGGTCCATTGTGCGTCTTACCACTACAAGTGGTGACGGCTTTCAACTCGGCATTTGGATTTGGGACTGTATTGCTTGGGAGCCCTCCAGAAGATGACGAAGCTTTGTTCATATTCATGTTCACGAAGCTGCTCATCATATTCTTCAACTCATTTGTCTGCCGAGACAATGTGGTATCAATTTCCTTTTTAGCTCAACTCTCATGTTATTGATCACGAGTTTGCCTTGAATGTATGCTTGACTCAGTAATTTTCATGAAGTCATTTGGTAGGGAGCTTGAGAAGGTTGTTGATAACTTTGCTGATTTGGAGCTTGATATGGTTGGTTGAAATTGTTCGGTTCGATTGAAATTTTGAGAATTGTTGAAGTTTTGTCCTTGATTCGGAACAAAGCGATTTTGATTGCCATGGTTTTGCACAGGGAGGAAAACAGGGTGGTGTCATACCGCTAGGTGCACGGTAGTGAGGATCAGCCTGTGGTCGGTATTGATTGTGGTTTACAGAAGCTACGGGAGCTTGGTAAAAGAAGCATCGGTTGCTTGACAATCATAATACGCGTGTGGAGCACTACAAGTTTCACACACCTTGTTTCGGCTTTGATTGGTTCGGCTTATGAATTTCGCTTTTGAATTCCTTTACTTCTTTCATCATACAGCGGATGGCGTCCGTTAGGCGGCTATAGGGCGGCTAACTTCGGAAGAGTTACCGGATGAAGAAGGAGGAGTGTTCGGAATATTGACTTTGTTGCGAGAAATAGGAACTTTTGATTTTATTTCGCAAATCTCAATCACATCTTTAGGCTTACGATTCAAGATATTGCCACCGGCGGCTGCGTTCAAAGAATCTTGATCGTTACCGTTCAACCCATTATAAAAGATGTTAACTTGTTAAAGCTCCGTGAATTCATGATGGGGCATTTCACGAGGAGATCTTTGAATCCCTCCCATGCCTCTCCAAAGTTTTCATCGAAATTTTGACGAAATCTAGAAATTTCATTTTTAAGATTAGTTGTCTTTGATGGAGGAAAGAAATAATTGACAAACTTTTGAACAAGATCCTCCCAAGTTTCGATGGATCGAGGGGTTCTTTTCGACCAAATCCGGGCTACCCCCTCAAGTGAGAATGGAAATAACATCAACTTGATTACTTTTTGTGGCACATCCTTGAAATTGATAGTTGAAGTCAACTTGTTAAACCAACGGATGTGTGCATACGGGTCTTCTCGATCAAACCTGCGGAATTGATTCGTAGACACAAGTTGGATCAAATGTGTCTTCAATTCAAAGTGATAGAATTGATTCTTGGTAAAATGATGGCATCTCCATAACCCTCGATGGGTGCTTGGAGCATTTCGCCATAGTTCGGTTAGTATGCGCCATATTGTTGTTAGGAATAGTACGAATCTCGGGTTCGACTATTTGGGCAGCGATCTACTGAACGTCTTCTAGGAATTTCTGCTAGATCACGCATAAAGGACTCAATGATCTAGAAGAGCGAGTCGCATGCACTAGGCGTAACTTGAGGAAACAAGAGAATTATGAAAATGGGGAAAGAAGAATCTTTTGGGTTTTATGGTTTTGAAAAGTAGATATAACAACAAATCCAATTAAAACAATATCGAGGCAAAGCGACAGTGAACTTAAATCAATAATCACAAGATGAATGGCTTCTTTGAAAAAGGTACACCACTCACAAGGACACAAAGGCAAGTTTTAATCATTGGTTCGGGAACCTATTATGGTCGTACCCCGTTAGGTAGTACCTGCCTTGGTTTGCGGTGGTAATCTTTTATGTTATTATTATTAAACAAAGAAAACGACAAATCTTTTTGTATTTTTATCTTATATATATATATATAGAAACAAAAGAAAAATATATATATATATATATATATATATATATATATATATATATATATATATATATATATATATATATATATATATATATATATATATATATATATATATATATATATATATATATATATATATATATATATATATATATATATATATATATATATATGTGTTTTATCCGTTTTAAGATGTTTTTGGGTTTTTGGATTTTTATAAGAAAATATATATAGATATAGATGGTATAAACAAGGAGTGAATATTCAAATCACTAATATGCTAAGCGTAAGATAATTAGCACGCTCCCGTGGCCAAAATTTGATCGCTTCCGAACCGTCAAGTTTTATCACACAAGCTAACCACTTGTGAATGGCCAACCGTAATAAACTTCAAACAGCTCAGAAACAATACAATTAAGATCTGGAGAGTATAGTGTTTCCCCAGGTCGTTAAGTCCCAACGAGTTGTGCGCATTGAATAATCAAGCGTATAGTGATGGGTGATAATGAGCGGAAAAGGTTATGATATTGAATAATTATACCTAAAGAAAAAGTTTGTAAATTACAGGGGCTTAAATGCAAATTAAAGAAAATTAAAAAGATAAATTATATTAAATAAACGCTATCACTATTTTTAAAATTTGGTGTTTTGATTTTCTTTTATAAATTTAAATTAAAAACTACTTAACGTACAAAGAAAATATGAAATTGAAACAGTATTAATCCTAAAAATATAAAGATGACATTTTTACAAACCTAATGATAAGAGAAAATTTTGAGAAAAAGAAAATTATTTTTATGACTATTTATTTAATTATTATTAATTAAAAACTATTTTTACCTATTTAATAATACCCTAAAATATAAGAAAATATGAAATAAAGCTAGAAAAGTGAAATTATGACTTAGAAAAATCTAAAATAACCTAAGAGAATTTTCAAAACTAATTTTTTATTTTTCTGATTTATATTCTAATTTCTATGAATTAAAAACTACTTAAAACTAATTAAATGGCTAAAAATTACAAATTAAACTAAGAAAAATCTGGAAAAATATTTTTTTGGCTTTTTATATTTATCTTAACCTAGGAAAAATGAAAACTTATTTTTTTGAAGTTTTTCTGATTTAATTGCAATAAAGGCTATTTAAAAAGTCCTAAAAACTGTTTTAAATAAGGAAAAATAGCAAACAGTGATGAAAAATTATAAAAAATTCAGAAAAATTCTAAAATATTATTCTAAGTCTATGAAAAATATAAAAACATATACTAGTGTGCAATATTCAGGTTCTGTAGTGAAAAGTGCTTATAAATAAGCACTTGTAATAAGCTATAAGCTGGAAATGAGAACCAACTGAAAGCAGAAGCTATAATATGCTATAACTACTTGATATTAACCTATTTCAACTAGTCTAAACCTCTGAAATGCAAACTACAATGATTTGATGATTTAAAAGATTAAGTGCCAAAACAGTTTTTCTCTTAACTTCTAGCTTAAGCACAAGCTTATTCAATAAGCCAATGTGAAAACCAAAACTGGAGACCTAAATACCATCAGCTTAGCTATCTCAAGACCAAGTTTCAGACCCAAGTGATTAAAAACAAGACCTGCACAAGGTCTGGAAGTTGCTGCACAACTTCGATTGTATGTTGAGTGTGCACAGGGGCACTTCAACTTATTGAGCGGTGATTTGAAGCTTATAAAAAATTACAAAAATTCTACAAAAATCATATTTCAACTCTTGACCAATTGAAGTTGTTAAGCCCAAAGTTTTAATGATTTTGAACCAGAAATGAATCCATGAAAATTCAACAAGGTTGAGTAAAAGCGGTTTTTCACTTTTGACTTTTAGAGCGAAGCGTATTTGACTTTGGTGAACTTTGATTCTCAAAAATGGATTGAAATTGATTTTTATTGATGAAAGGAAACTAATTCAAGCTGCTATAACTAATATAACACCTAAATGTGAGATGGTGGCTGAATCTCACATAAATGGAAATTAAAAGCGATTAATTGTGATTTTGACTACTAAAGTTCTAAGGTGCAAATGGATGAACCTAAAGACTCTAATAGACCTACTAGGAACACTGCAATTCAACTTAACCACTTCACTACTCTCTAGCTCAGGTTACTCACTGTATCCAAACACCCATTTAATGGTGATTCACAGGTTTTGCAAAACCAAACTCAAACCCAAGTTGGACTAATCCTTAAACTAAACTCAGATGACTAAGTTAAACCTAGATCAAGCTAACTTATCAACATTTTAACATTAAAACTCAACTGCTTCTCTTATAGAAGGAAGGACAGAAATGCAGAAAATTGTACTAACATTAAGCAAACTAATAACCAATCAAGCTAACAGTCTGATTAATGAAATAACTAGATGAAGCACTTGAGAAACACATAAGCTAACTAGATTACTGATTCAACTTGTAAAATAGAATTTCAACACTAACCAAAGTCCTGCCACTATGGCATGCTCATGAGGTCAATGAAACAGGACCCAATCTTGCTATCAACCCATATTACATCCAAAATCAATGCTAAACTCCACCAAATGCCAAAACCATATCAGAACCCAATCCAATCAACTCTAATTTATGCACTGTTGACTTTTATTGACCAAGTTCCAAATTTATTGAATCTGTTTGATAAGCTTATTCAAAGCTATCAACAGCTTGAATAAGCTTATATAAGTTGATATAAAGCTATTTGAAGCTTGATGCTTAGTAATGTTAAAACAGATTTGATTATAAAAATGGAAAAACGAGGAAACTTAACCAAACTTTGAATTATCTGAAAATTAGTTACAACTGATATAATAGCTTGAGTTTAATACAAGGAAGATTGAAAGTACAATTTTAGGACTTAATTAAGACTTAAACATTAAAAACGACATTCATGAAAACTAAAAACTAAAAACTACTCTCTCCCTTCTCTCTTCTTCCTCTATTTATACATCAAAAGTTCTTTCCACTTGCCTCTGAGCATTTCCCACTTGTATCCTGGACCATTGGATCACTTGAGACAATATTGGCCATTGATGAGTTTTGGCGGGGAAAATGGTATTGCAACCTGGGGGAGGTTTGAGTGCAAGGGAGAAAGGCATTAAATGCATTTTGTTGTTTGGTGTTGAGGTGGAGTGATAAGGTGTGGGAGTTGAGCTGGAGGTGAGGTGAAGACTGAGTTTTGCAGATAGTGGGTGGGAAGGAAGGAGAAAAAGGAGGGAAAGGGGAGATGGTTTGACTGGGTGGTTATATTGGACAGGGGGTCAAAAACAGGGGGGTCATGGGTCATGGCAGGGGTTCAAGGTTCAAAAAGGGTTCAAGGGTCATAGTTTGGTTTATTAATACATAAGGACCATTTTTGCAATTCCATAAAAACCAAGGACCAAATCTGCCATTTTCCAAAGTTATTCCAAGGGACCAATTATGACAAGTTTCAATAGTACAAGGACCATTAAAGATATTTTCAAACTTCCAAGGACTATTTTTGCCAATTATGAAACTTGAAGGACCAAACTTGTAAATTCTCAAAACTTTTGAAATTTTTCACCAAAGGACTAATTATGACAAATTATGATTTCAAAAGGACCTTTGGTGACTTTTCTTTTAAAATAAGTGCTCAGGGACTATTTTTGACAAGATTTGAAAGTCGGGGGACTGAAACTGCCAATTATGCAAACTTAGCTCGATTTTCATCTGATTTTAAACATTTTTCATCTAAAACATATAAAATTCAATTTTGAGATATTTTCAGTATTTTGATGCATTTCTGAGCGTTTTTAAATGTTTTGCAGTTCAGATTTGACCAAAAATGATGAGTATTTACACACTTATCAGTTCACTTCTTAAAGGAATAGTTCTACCAGTAGGCATCCATTTCCTAATGGGCATTGTCTTAGATAATTTAGGACACAACTCATTAAGATTAAATTTGCTACCAGTAGGTATCCTCTGATAACCTACATTACTAAATTTTCTTCCCGTGGGTTTCCAATGTTTTCTAACCTTCTTCCACCATTGCTTTCTAGCCTTCTTAACTTGATTGTTGGCATTAACGATTTTAACGGGTTTTAACGGCATTAATCGAATCATTCACACCACATATATGATTAGTAACAGAAACCAAGTGATCATCATTACATGTTTTGCCAAAAGTAGCAGAATTCACATCAATTACAGCATGCTTAGAGCTAACACTAGAATCAACACGATTTGTTTTATTCAACATAGTTTCATTCTTCCTAAGGTGATCTTCTACTCTCTTCCCTTTGAACATTCCTAGCTTGCAAGGTCCTATCATTCTTTGTGTTGCCTTGAGGCTTTGACACCTTTCGCTTTAGTGTCACTTTTACTCTGTGGGGAATGGGAACATTAGTTGGTTTTGCTACTTTTTGCATTTCAGGTTTAGAAGTGCTGGGATCTGAACTGCTTGAAGGCACATTAAAGTTCACTTTCTTAATATTGGGCATAGAATGGGTTGCATTCTTAGCAGTAGGCATAGAACAAGGCATCACAACTTTATCTTTCTCACATAAGGATTTAGGGCATGTTGCTCTTAAACATTCTAACAGCTCCTGAGATCGTTTGGCATATAAGCATGCATAACTAATTTCACTATCAAGTGGATTATTTATGCTATCCTCTTCTACAATCTCTCGGAGACATTCTAGACTATCCTTAAGGTGACAGAAATAGTTATGAAATACAAGTTCATTATTTCTAAGATGAGGAGGAATGTATTTAACTGTCACATTATATTTAGAATCTGCAGATGAATTTGATGCAACATTCTCATTAAAGACAAATGGCATTTTTCCTTTTACCTGACTCTTCAGATTCTCAATTTCCTTTTGTAACAAAGTTATTTTTTCATTGTTTTTGTCACGACTGACTTTCATGGAATCGTATAACTCTTTGAAGTGTCGTTTGACCTTTTCATTTTCTTCTAGAAAATTCTCATTTTCTTGTTGTAATACATTAATGATGTTTTGTAGATGAAAGTTTTGATAAAATTGAGAATCTAAAGGAGGCGGCATTTGGGAGCCAGTCACATTGTTCTTTTCACCCTTTAATTGTGAAATTTGGGTTTTCAACTTTCTGATCGTGTTACAGTGAGCTCGAATCTGTTCATCACGTTTGTTTATTTCAAAAATTGCATCAAACTCTGGAAAATCCGAGGATATCTTGATGTTTGAGGTTTTAACATTTTCTTTAAGATGTTGATATTTTAGTTGCAAATCAAAATGTTCAACTTCCAATTTAGAAAAGTGTTTTACCAAATTATCGTGATCATCCTAGTCAATTTTCTAATTTAGTTTTGAGTTTTTGTTTTCAAGCACTATGACACGATCATGGGAAACTTTTAAAGCAACAAATAATTCATGAAATTGAGAAGCAGTAATAGAATACTTAGTAACAGTGTAGAACACATCTTGAGCAACACATTGAGAGATCAGATTATCATTAATGATGTGCAGATTCTTTATCTCAATTTCATTACTCTTAAGCTCACGTTCATAATTATTGACTTCAACTATCATTGCATCAAATTCCTTTTCCATTTCTTTAATCTCTGTGTCTATCCCCTTTTTAAGATTCTCAAATTGACTTTTTAATTGTTTAAAGAAAGGCATGACCTCAGTTAAATAGCATTCTTTAGTTTGCTCAAAACCCTTTTCCCCTTGATTATCCTTGTAGGTGTGATTCTCTTCTTACAAGTCTTCTCAAAATCAATGAATAGTTGATAAACAACATACAGGCTGATTAAAGTCTTGCTCTTAGTGGGAAGAGTTCTAGGAACTAAATGCATTGGTGTATTCGGAGGATACACAGTAGCTGGAAGCACTTTCCTAAGGTGAGTGTTTGTTTCAACAAGATTATCTGCTTTTTGCTTATCCATATCCTTTTTCCAGAACACTTGTTGAGGCTTTAATAGGGTTTGAGGCTTAAACTTGTTCAGGGAAATCCAATTTTCTTTAGCATAATCATGGTGTTTGACCGTTATGTTTTGCTTTTTACACTCAGGATCTTCTAGCTTCTTATCCATTTTCTCCCTAGAGGCATCTTCTAATTGAATATCTTCCACAGTGCACTCATCACAACTAGGTTTCTGTCTAGGTTTAAGAATCTCATTGCCATCATAGATTACATTTTGAGCTGCTTTAGCTTTAATGCGGGCCTTAGGATTTGGTTCATCTACTAGAGCAACACTATGCTTATCACTTAAAACTCTATGCTTAGTGATCATGTGAGCAGTCTGAATGGTGTTCCCACATGCGTACAACTTGTTTTCAAGTTTGTTCTTTAAAGTTTTTAGGTTGGAAAATTCATTTAAAAGTTTTGATTCCTTAGCATTAAATTCTTGTTTAAGCACTTTAACATTTTCTTGAAGTTCTTGCTTTTGCTTAACAGTTTTGTTTAGTTTGTCTTTTAAGGAATCTAGCTCTTGTTTTAATATTTCTTCCCTTAAATTACTTTTTCTAATAATTGTACGCATTTGGTCATCCATTTCCTGCTCACGGGTAGTTAACTCAAACTTAGCACGTTGTTCATAAATGGCAACTTGTTCTTTATAGGCATTCAGTTCAGAGATAATAGAATCATCAGGGGCACATGCAGTGTATTCATAAAAAAACATAGTCATCATTGACTGCAGAAGATGCATCACTTGGTACGATCTCACTTTCACTTTGTGTCACATATTGATCATATGGGACAATATTACTATTACCCACATTATCTATATCTGATTCATTAGTTTTATGTGATTGTACTTTATTATGCATCTCCTGCTCATCAACTTTATCGTATAGTTTTAATACCTCTGAAATGATTGAGTCTTTGGATTGACCAGCCTGCTGTGGTGATGAGACCTTTGGAGAGACCATTGGTGAAATGCTAGCCATGAAGATTGTCTGGGCGTGGGTTCATCATCGACATCGAGTCAAATGCATCACAATCAGCAACTTGAAAGGCATTTTGATGATTGTGACCTATTTCCTGAATTGGCTGCTCATCCACATCGACATCATAGGTTTTGGCATTTCCCTCGGCAAAGAAGCGCAACTCTTCTTCATCCAAAACGCTCCACTGTCTTGAGCTTGCACCAGACATCTTGTCCTTGAAATACTCTGCATTTTGAGAGCGTTTTGGAGATGTGCAGTTCCTTGCAATATGTCCTTCACCACCATAGTTGTAGCACTTGATTGGCTTTCCTTGTCCTTGATTTGCATTCCTTCCGGGTTACGATTAGCCACATACCCTCCACCTACTCCACCCTTTCCTTGTTCATACTGTCTTCCTTGCATAGGTTGCACCATGATCTTACCATCTCGAAAATAGCATGATTGTGCAGATTGGATGCGATTCGATATCATTGTTAGTGTGTGGAGTGAGGTTGATTTTGCTTAACCATTAGAGCGGTTGATTGATGAAATGTTCCATGATCGTGCTTCCATCGAGGTTGTTTATACCTGGATATGGAATGAGTTTTTGATTACCATTACCAGTAGGTATGACTTGAGATGCTTTGGTGGTTATTCCTACATTGGTGTAAAAGGTTGTTGAATCATTTGACGAACTTGCATTACCAGAATTTGAATTGAATTTTCCAAGATCATTCGTTCAAACATAGCATGTCTCTCATTCGAAGCAAATGCATACAATTGCTCATAGTTAGTGTTCCTCAAACCTTTTTTAACTTGGTGAAGTGACAAATTTGTACCATTCGGGATTCATGTTGTTCACAAACTTTGAATTTAGCTGAATATTTGGCATAGTCATTTTGATATTCCTCATGTCATTCACAAGCTTGTGGAACCTCACGTAATATTCAGTGATACTTTCCCCTAGTTTCATCTTAAAGTGCTCAAAGTCATCATACAATTGAGATTCTCTATCTTCTTTAGTTAATTCAGAACCAGAGAGAAGCATCTTGACATTGTCCCAAACTACTTTGGCTTCAGTGTTGTGATTAATTAACTTGTAGATGTCCTTTGGTAGACCACGAGTACAATGTTTGAGGCTCTAATATCCGCATCGTATCTCTTTTTCTCCTTATCAGTAAGTTCATCATATGTCTTTGGTCTATCCAATCCTAATGTCACTGAGCCATCATCAGCAGTTTCAAGTATGTCTCGGTAGTCTCAATGCAGTGCGGTCCTTCATCAATTGATTTGAGAATGTTAACCCCATTTTGCTCACCCAAGCAGTACAATCTGATTCGTTGAGCCCATGAGTCATAATCGATTCTGTCTAGCATGGGTGGGCGAGTATCGATCTGCTGCTTGAGCGTCCTCAGCTCTGAAGAAAGCGATAGTGGGTACGTTGTTAGACATGATTCCAGATTCTACGGGATTTTACTATTCTTTGATTAAACCGGGAAATTGATTCTTTCACGGGATTTTACAAAATCAAAAGAACAACCGTAAAATTTAGCACGAAGAAGTGACAAGTCTCAATAGACAAGTAGTGAACTTGACAAGTCGCACCCTAACCAACTCGCTTTGAGGTCAACTCGCTTAGTGGACAACACGCATTGAGGTCAACTCGCTTAAAAGACAAGTCGCATAGAACACAAGTCTCATAAAGAGACAACTCTCTTAATAGCCAAGTCGCATAAACCAACTCACTTAGAGCACAACTCGCATAGAACACAAGAAACACAAGTCGCTTAAGAGACAACTTGCTGAAACAGACAACTCGCTTTCAAAGAAACTAGCTTAGGCGACAACTCGCTTAAGTAACAACTCGCAGAGGTGACAACTCGCTTCACGCAATACCCCAACTCGCTTCGAAGAATTGTTATACGAGACTCAACTCGCTTCGTACAACTTTCAAAAACAACCACTTTACAATCCAAAAATAACCCAACCACGATGATTCAAGCCTTCCAATTCTAAACTTAAGCACATATGATGATTCAAAACACAAAAGTACAATCAAAATCCAAACTTTAACAGTAAAAATGATCCAAATGATTCAAACTCTTCTAAACATTTTTAACCCCAAAAACCTTATGAAATCCACTAAAACCAAGAACATGAAAGATGAGTGATCAAACCATGGCTCTTGATACCATTTGTAAGCTATTGGATTTCACAAACACATCACACCATAATTCAAAGTGGGCGTATAAGAGGTTTAGAGAGATAAAGTTATAGAGAGAGAAAGAGAAGAGAGTTGGGAACTATGTGAAATAAAGAAAAATGGTATTGAAGCTCCAACCCTCTACCTTGGGAGGTAGAGGGTATTTATAGTATCTTACAAGACTCGCCTCCTACGGGCTGTAGATCAGGCATACAGTGGGTAAAGATCCGTCCGTCCTCCACGGTGTTACTTAACTAACTACTTATTAACATTATTTGACTACGAATACGAGCTTTCTAATGAATACATGTACTTGAGGAGTCCGACACTTTAACCAACGGATTTTCTAAATCCTAACACAATGGATGTTCAAGGATAACACTAAGAGTTTTGGTGGTGTCAAGTCATAATAAATGATCCTAGAGATCAGATTTTAGCTTGAGATGGAATTTGAAAAAATCCTTAAAAATCAAAAGAATTGAAAAACTAATTTTTGACCCATTTTGAGATAAAGATGACTAAAAACAATTTCCTAAAATTGTTCAATATGACCACCTAAGTGTTTTGAAAAATGAAAAACAATTTGTGAGTATTGAAGCGAAAATATGGAGAGTTTTGACGATTTGATAAATCAAAAGGCATTTTGAATAAGATCTTATGTGAGCTATGAGTGAGTTTAAGACTTTCTCATCCTTGAAGGAGACTTAGTTGAGTTCTAAGATCTTATGTTTAGCTAGTGTGAGGTTATATAGTAAGCTATATTGATGTATGGGATGCTGTATTGCTAATCTGTTGTCACGGATCCCACGGTTCCCTCAAAGGAGGGATCCGTCTAGGCTAATCCTAGGGATCCGGCATCTGCAGAATAGAATCATCACAGAATCATGTGCAGATTTTGCATACTAATCAATCATTAAACTAAACATATATATAAACATGTCATCACATAAAACATCTCATAGAAAATGGTAGAAATAGCAAATATTCAAGTTAATGCAAACAATAATGCTAAAACATAATCATCCATACACAAAACAAGTGTTTAAGAAACAAACATAATCCTATAGTTTCTTCTGTCAATTTTTTCTTTTCCTCTTTCCTGACTTTGTGAGGTGATAAGCTAGATTTTGAATCATACCCCTTAATTGTTTGAATTCCGCGGTCTCGTTTGGAATGGTTGGAAGTTGTTCATAGTAATCAAAAGGTTCCAATTCAATGTTAGGTATGGGGTCGACATCTTCTTCATCTCCATCTTCTTCTTCTTCTCCTTCCGAGGAGTCCGAGAGAGCTTTAGGCTTCTTTCCATTGACCATGAACCATTTATAGGGTTGTTTGGTAAGAGGTACCATTACGTGATCGGCAAAGAAATGATCATTATTGATAGGAGATGGTTGCAATGCACTAACATACTTACAAAGTCGTGTTAGGAGCATACCATATGGAAGTACCATGTTGGAAGCTTTGAATACCCCATCCATTCTCCTCACCATGTAATAGGCGAGATTAAATGGCTTATGGTGGATAAGACAATAGATCATTTGCACAAGACATGCATTTGGATGATCCTTGTTACCAACTAGGCTAATGACGTTTTCCCTAAGGATTTCTTCCCATTTTCTAAACATGGGATGTATTTCGAAAAGTTCCATTTCAAAAGGATCACGGTGAATGAGCTTTTTATTTCGGTTGTAACGGGATTGATCGGTCCTAACCTTGAAGATAGTATCTCGAATGGTTTCAGGATCATCAAAAGGAGTATTGTAGATAGGTTTAGAATCAAGCGCAAGGTTTTGAGCGTTAATTGCCCAATCTTGAGAATACATACAAATTTCTTCACAAGAATGCGAAGAATTTGAGCAAATGTGTTGAGAGGTAGAATGAAGTTTCGTTTATTGATGATGAAGGCGATTGAAATGCTATCATCGGCGTTTTGAATGATCCTAATGCTTTTACAGAATTCAAAGATGAAAACCGGGCAAATTTGTTCATCAATGTCAAGAAGACAATCAAAGTTGATTACCGAGAAAACTTGACGAGTGTCGGTATCTTCAACGAAACATTCCTTGACTACACAACCTTCGTGAATAAGTCGTTTTTCAAGTCTTTTGAAGACTTTGCGATCGGTTTTTGATATCCCTTCTTCCCGATAGTAATGGGTGAGGTAATGGACGGTGTCATGGTGGTCTTGTCGAGTGGCTTTAGGCATGGTTGGTCCTAGAAACAAACATATTCTAATTAGGTAAAATTAGTTGAGATGGGTTTATGGTTTTGATTTGTATTAACAATGTTGTGAACAAGGTGTAATCCTAATTGTGTTAAAAGCCCCTTTTAATGATTAATTTTAAAAACTCTAATTGAATTAATTCATTAGAAATTGTGTAACCATAAACCCTAGGATGAGGATGATGGAAATTAGAACAAGTTAGTGTAATTACTTACAATGGTGTTCAAGTGAGGAATACTTGAGGGTTTGGAGTCCTATGAGGATGAAATCAATTATTGAGTCGCTTTTGTGTTATGTGGGAGAGGGAAGCTGTGCGTGATGTTTTTGAAATGCGTATAGCTGTGTTCTGTTCTACAGTTCCCCCAGATCCCTTGTATTTGGGATCTAACTAGTACAACAAGAGGGATCTGGCTCCTGTAGACAGAAAAAGGGTTGTTTGGCTTTAATTTTGTAGTAGGCTATAAACTAGCTTACGGAACAAAATTAGTTTAAAGGTTTCAAATAAAAAGATGTTTGGTAAATGTGATTTGATAAGTTAATTATCAAGGATCCATTTGTGACGACGGCGTTAGTTTGACGAAATCAAAAAGGAATACTATTCCCGATGATGAGTAAGTCGGGAAAGTGACAAAAGAGAGACTTTTTCAAGAGACTAGCAGTTTATTTAAACAAATAAGAACTATGATATCAACATAATCATGTAAGCTAGCTAATGAAAAAGTAAACATACCTTTATGCTTATTGGTTTGGCTTATGAAGACATAATACCAAAAATACTTCATGAGCTCTTAAAGTAATCCTTTGTACTTAGAGTAAGTAGGTTGTGATTACTTTTTGATCCTTTCTCGAAGGCTGACTTCATTATTCTTTGAATAGAAATGAAGGTTTTGAAGAGATCCTAGCATGAAGATTTCTTGAAACAAATATGTTAGAATGATCTATCCATGTCCAACATGAACGAGAAAAAGAAAATGTTTTGAAATATTTCCTTCTTTGTAGTTTTCAAACATACACGGATCGTATCAAGTTTTTAAAGTACAACATACTCTAAGAAACTTGGTAACGAAGCTCTGATGTCAATTGTGGAAAACTAGAAAGGGGTTGAATAGTTTTACCAATTAAAACTTCGTTTTAAAATATTTAGATCGACTTATGTCAATCTATTTAGATGTGTATGTTGGACGTTGATATATAGATATATAAAGAGTGTAATGAAAGATAAAGAGTAAGAAGCACATAACCACGACACGAGTATTTATAGTGGTTCGGCTACAAGGACACCTTCCTTGCCCTACTCCACTCCCCGAGTCACCTACTCGAGAGTTCGTAAACACTACACGACACCAATCTCCTTATGGCGGAGAAGCCTTCACAACGTCGCCTACTCTTTTTCTGGTGCTAGGCTAACCACCGGGTTCTTTCACTCCAAGGTGAACCACACCTATCACAACGTCGCCTACTCTTTATTAGGTACTAGGCTAAGTACCTAGTTCCATTTCTAAGGAGGAACTACTACCCAACACAACACAACACCTATTCCCAAGGAGACCAACTCCTTATTACAACACCATCAAGGATATCACCATCCTTGAAAACAAACTAACACTTATATGTATAACGATGCACCTCATCGATTATACGACCTTGGCATTCTTCACTAATGCCACTTGATTTGATTCCCAGGCATCCTTCACTAATGCCATTGATGCAACGCTGGGCACCTTTCACTAATTCCTTCATCTTGACACCTTTAGCATTCTTCACTAATGCTTTTGACACGGACGTGAAGCACCTTTTACTAATGCTTTCGTCTTGACTCTTTCGGCATCCTTCATTAATGCCTCCAACACAACATATCTACGGAGGAAGAAAGAACTATCAATAAGAGAACCTCAGTTGTCTTGATGATGATGAAGCATGGCAACTCATGGACTTGAGCTTGCTCGACTTCAAGAAGTGGTGATCTCGCCTTTAAGAGGAACCTAGAGAATCACACAAAAACAAAAGACAAACTACATAGAAAGATCACTTCGGATCAGTGGTTAGAGAGGTACAATACTTGGAGAAAGTATGTGTGAAAGTGGTGAGCCAAAAGGAAGAAATGGCTCACTATTTATTGAGGAGAAAACTTACTGTTCCCCAGATCCCACAGATCCCTCCCACAAGGGATCCGGCTAGCGTAAAGCTAGGGATCCGTGGGACGCTCCTCTTTATCCATGGGTATTTTGGTTATGGGTCATGGGTCATGGGTTATGGGTTGATCCATGGGTTTCTTCTTAGATACAATGTATCTCAAGAGTTCAATGTACCTAGTCAAATGGTTTGGATAAAACCATGGGTTATGGGTCAATACCATTTGTTAGTTTTTACCCATTTTAGTATATACTAGTTTATGTATATATTTACCCAAATATGTAAACACTAGTTGTTGTACATATTTATTACTAAATCATAAAATCACTTATACTTGTTTTAGTGTTTTATGTGAAAACGTAAGTGTGTTAGAAAACTATTGGCTCAAACTGTTTACGTATTTTATTTGTTTCGTTAAAATGATTTTACGTTTGTTATCGACAAAACATTAGAAGATCGTAAAATATAAATAAACATTTTTACGGCTTATTTGTATTAACACATACTTCTTGAACAATTCCTTGGGTGATTAGACAATTTTGAGGAGGCTCTACGAATGATGGTGGGATTTCATTGAGAGATGTAGAATGAGGTTCTACTAAAAATGAGGGTGGTGGTAATGGAAATTCCTCCATATGATCAAGTCCTTGGTGGTTCCTTGTCTCCAATGATGGACTTAATGGTGTTGTAGGTGGTTCCCTATTTAGCGAGAAAGTTGGTGATTGGGAGGTTCTTGGTGGTGAATGCTCTAATTAATAAAGATTTGGGTGAGAGATAGGCTCGGTGAGATATTGTATTCCATGCTCTATGAATGAAGGCTTAGACGGTTTGCTAGAACTAGCTATATTTGGTTTTGAACTAGATGAACCCTTTTCTAGTCCAAAAGGTTTAATGCTAATTCTTGCGGTTTTCTTAGCAATTGTTGAATGGGTTTGTTGAGGTGTGATTCTAGCATTGTTATCTCTTACGGGAGATGATTCGGTGGATGAAATCTCATGAATCATATAACCATTCCTTTTGGATGGACCTTTGGTTGAAGAGTTGTTGCTAAGTGCTTTAGTCATGGTGATGGTAAGGATGCAATATGAGCTTCTAATTGCTGAATTTTGAGAGCTAGGTAAGAGTGATGACTTAACCTCAAGAGTGTTTGGTTTATAAAGGATGATTTTAAATTAGTGAATGAAATTCTTGGCCACTAGGAGGATTAAGCATGCACAAATATATTGTTCATCTCTAGGAGAACATTAAATGATAACTAAAAGTGGTTAGATAACCAAAAGGTGGCTTAGATTTGAAGAGTAAAGATGATTAAAGTCTTTCTGCAGACACGGATCCCTCTCACCAGGGATCCGTCTGGTTATAAACCAGGGATCCGTCTGTCAGACAGAAGTGTGATGAAAAGATTATGCTTTTTGTAATGTCTAGTGCCTATGTATTTTGAGGTTTTGACTTTCCTTTGATGACATGAGTGGTGGATGTCTTAAATGCTCAGCTATAAGGAGTGAGGATGCTTAATGATGGTTTTGGGTAGAAAAGTGGATTTTAGATAGTCTAACTAAGTGTTTGAGAAGGATACCATTTGATTTGAAATGAAAACATGGTGGTAATTAGTCCTAGAAGTTAGATGATAGCTCAAGAGAAAATTGATAAAATCTTGAAAAAAAAAATAAAAAACTATTTTCAAGCCTATTTTAGAGTAAAGGATGACTAAAATCAATTTGCTAAAATTGATAGAAATATTAAACTAAGTGTATTGAGATGTGAGGAATAATGTGTGAGTGTTGGAGCGGAAAGATGTTGAGTTTTGATGAATTGATAAATCAAAAACACTTTGAAATAGATCCTAGGTAAGCTATGGGTGAGTGTGAAGCTTTCAAATGTTTGAGGAAGACTTAGTTGGTTCTAAGGTCTTATGTTTGACTAGTATGAGGTGATCTAGTGAGCTGTTTTTGATGTAAGAAAGTCTGTATTCCTCATCTGTAGTCACGGATCCCACAGTTCCCTTTTGGAAGGGATCCGGCTAGTTATAATGCTGGGATCCGCCTACTGCAGATCAAAAGGCTTTCAGCAAATGTGCAATTTTGCACTCTTAGCAAATTCTTCTCCTATTTGTTTCTACAAGAACTAAAATGCAAGAACACATCAAGTATAACGCATAGCAAGTGTGGGGGAACTTAAAGGTACCTAAAGATGAGTGACGACGACTACTTGAATGATTTCAAAAAGTCGCAAAATATCATTCTACACATTCCTAAGTTAAGATTGTTCAATGCCAAGTTATGGCAATAGCTACATACTACATCCTACTCTACATAAGTATTGTTTAGATGTTACAACCCATTGTTTCAAATTGTTTTCACAAATTAAGGTCCTATGACCTTACCTTACTTCTCAACCACTCCCCATCTTCACCCCTCCTCCACTCTTTATCACACCATATCTACTTCTTTTTCTTCATGAAGTTGGCGAAGCACTTGAAGATTCCCTTGGT
Organism: Chrysanthemum makinoi; assembly: GCA_910596185.1. NCBI lineage: Eukaryota > Viridiplantae > Streptophyta > Magnoliopsida > Asterales > Asteraceae > Chrysanthemum > Chrysanthemum makinoi. Next base: position 164,804,896 of record OU343225.1, on the reverse strand, counting down.
TTGTTGCCATTCTTGTGATGGGCTAGGAATGTCCGACAATTGATTGATGTAATCCAAGGGGTCGAGATCGGTATTTCCGAGTGGGTTGCTACTACCTTCACCTTCTCTTTGCCTCTCCCGTTCATCCGAGGAATCCGTGGGTGGGTGAGACCTTTTGCCTTCCACATTAACCTTGTAGTTCTACCCTCGGTCAATGACACCATAACTTTGTTGCAAAATCTATGATCATAGGAGTACGGAGAAGGATGTAATGCAAAGATGAATGTTGCAAGACGGGTTAGGAGCATTGCGTACGGGAGCACCATTTTTTTCATGCTTTTTACACTTGCCATTCTCTTAATCATGTAGTATGCAAGGTTGAAGCGAGTCTCGGTCACTAGGAAATAGATCATGAAACTTAGGCATGCATTGGGGTGATCCTTGTTCCCTCCTAAGCACAACACATTTTCCCTCACCACAACTTCCCATTTCCTATACAAGGCATACATCTCGAAGAGCTCCATTTGGAAAGGATCCCTATAGATCACTTTCGAATTCCTAGTGACCCTCGATGGGGATGCTCTTGGCATGAACACGGTTTCCCTCACCATGGTTGCTTCCGGGATTCTCATGTGGTAGATTTCATGGTGATCAACCATACCGTGTATCTCCACCAAATACCACTCATTGGAAAACATGCAAACTTCTTGATATGGAACCCTTAGTATTCTTCCACACTCCACAAGCGAAAGGGTGTACTCATGCACATTTATGATGAAGACAATTGAGATGGACCCATCATCATTTCTAACTATCCTCATTGTCTTGTAGAATTCGAGTACGAAAACCGGGCAACTTTGTTCATTTATGTCCAATAAACAATCAAAGCCAATGGTCCTAAAAACTTGTCTTATGTCGGTGTTAGCAAGAAATGATGGTTCTACTACACGACCTTCATGAAAAAGTCTCTTTTCGAGCATTTTGAAACCCTTCCTATCTTCCGGGCTAAGTCCATCTTTTCTATGGTACATTGGTATGTAATGGGCGGTATCTTGATAGTCTTGTTGTCGGTTACTTGGCATGATTGTTCCTAAGCAACACAACCACAATGTGGTGTTAATTATGAATAGTAGCCTAAAGGGTTTGATCACAATTTTGCTCAAATCATCTTTATTGAATTCAAGAAATGAGTTTAATTTGTATTAACAATGTTAATTATTTGATTTGGATTATCTTAGAAAACAATGTGGTAACAAATTATGATAAACCTATTTGAACCCAACTTCTAAAAATGAAGAAATTGTAATCCTAGAAATCAAGGAATTAAATTAACAATGTAGTGAAGATTATACTTACACAAGAGATTGTTATGCTTGAAGGAAATGATCAAATTGCTCCTGTGAACATTAATTGGGTTTTTGTTCGTGAGTCTTTGAAGGGAAAGTGGTTGTGGAACTTCCACAGTGATCATTACTAACTTATGTTGTCTTCTGTTGCACGGATCCCAAGGATCCCTCTCATTAGGGATCCGGCTAGTTCAATCTCAGGGATCCGGCAAATCAGTTTAAGCATTCCTTGATAACTTTGGTTTGGGAGTTCTAAAACGCCTAGAGTTTGATGTTTAAGCTCTATAACATATGATTTGGGGTTTTGACAGTTTAATACTAATCCTATTTGACGTGATTCCCTTTTTATGAATTAATCACAATTCTTGGGAGGTTTTTCAAAGATTATAATAAAATCCCATTTTATCATAATATAAGAAATTTCGCATGGATATTCATTGACATAGATGAAGTGTCAATAATCCTTTTGTGATGAATAATGATTGAGGCTATCGAATAACCGAGTTATCATTATTACAGATTAGTAGTGTAGTCTATATATAAATCAATCGAAGAATACTATTCTTGATGATGATTTTAATATAGATAACTACTTAAGTAATTACTAATAAAGATTAATCATACAACTAAGATTTTAATAATAAAAAAAATGTAATTTATTAATAATCATACCTTTGCTAAATATTCTTTTTAAGGAAAGAAATATTTAGAGAAAATGCTTTGTGATCTTCTTGGAATCTCCAGATCCATGTATGAGGAAAACAATGCTAAACATTCTTTTTACGAAAAGAAATATTTAGATAGTTTCTTCATGATCTTCTTGGTATGCCCAAATCCAAGTATGGATAATTCTTAACAAGGAAAATATTGGACCATTCTATCATTGTCCAACAGTAACACTATAATGATTTTAAAACATGACTTAAAAAAAATCCTTCTTTGTAGTTTTAAAACATACATTGATCGTATCAAGTTTTTAAAGTACAACATACTCTAAGAAACTTGGTAACGAAGCTCTGATGCCAATTGTGGAAAACTAGAAGGGGGTTGAATAGTTTTACCAACTAAAACTTCGTTTTAAAATATTTAGATCGACTTATGTCAATCTACTTAGATGAGTATGTTGGACGTTGATAGATAGATATATAAAGAGTGTACTGAAAGATAAAGAGTAAGAAACACATAACCACGACACGAGTATTTATAGTGGTTCGGCTACAAGGACACCTTTCTTGCCCTACTCCACTCCCCGAGTCACCCGAGAGTTCGTAATCACTACACGACACCAACTCCTTATGGCGGAGAAGCCTTCACAATGTCGCCCACTCTTTTTCCGGTACTAGGCTAACCACCAGGTTCTTTCACCAAGGTGAACCACACCTACCACAACGTCGCCTACCCTTTATCTGGTACTAGGCTAAGTACCGAGTTCCATTACAATGGAGGAACTACTACCCAACATTATAATGGAGGAACTACTACCCACTCCTTATTACAACACCATCAAGGATATCAACATCTTTGGAAACAAGCTATCACTATTTCTATAACGATGCACCTCATCGATTATACGACCTTGGCATTCTTCACTAATGCCACTTGATTTGATTCCTAGACATCTTTCACCAATGCCCTTGACACAAACGCTTGGCACCTTTCACTAATGCCTTCGTCTTGACACCTTTAGCATTCTTCACTAATGCTTTTGACACGGACGTTAAGCACCTTTCATTAATGCTTTCGTCTTGACTCTTTCGGCATCCTTCACTAATGCCTTTGACACAACACTTCTATGGAGGAAGAAAGAATTATCAACAAGAGAACCTCAGTAGTCTTGATGATGATGAAGCATGGCAACTCATGGACTTGAGCTTGCTAGACTTCAAGAAGTGGTGATCTCGCCTTTAAGAGGAACCTAGAGAATCACACAAAAACAAAAGACAAACTACATAGAAAGATCCCTTAGGATCAGTGGTTAGAGAGTTACAATACTTGGGGAAAGTATGTGTGAGAGTGGCAACCCAAAAGGAAGAAATGGCTCACTATTTATAGAGGAGAAACAACTACTGTTCCACGAATCCCACGGATCCCACCCTCAAAGGATCCGTCTATTGTAATGTTAGGGATACGTGGGATGCTCCTCTTTGCCCATGGGTATTTTGGTTATGGGTCATGGGTTATGGGTTGATCCATGGTTATTTCATTAGATACAATGTACCAAATAGATGCAATGCGTCTAGTCAAATGGGTATGGGTCAATACCATGGGTTGTAGTTTATACCCATTTATAATACATACTAGTTATGTATATATTTGCCCAATATGTAAACACTAGTTGTTGTACATATGTATTACTAAATCATAAAATCACTTATACTTGTTTTAGTGTTCTATGTGAAAACGTAATTGTGTTAGAAAACTATTGGCTCAAACTATTTACGTATTTTATTTGTTTCGTTAAAATGATTTTATGTTTGTTATCGACAAAATATTAGATGATCGTAAAATATAAATAAACGTTTTTATGGCTTATTTGTATTAACAACTACTATCAACTAACTTTTAAATAGTTACATTTCTGCTCCTTGTACTTTGCTATGCTTATCAAAGACTCTTTATATTCTTCATAAACAACACAAAACCAGAAGAAAGATTTAGAAGCCTCATTCACGAACCGCATGAATGTACTTAGTGTGTTGGAAGATCCAAGTGGCATCACCGTCCACTCGTACAACCCATTGCACGTTTTAAACAATGTCATTTACTCGTCTTCGAGTCGCATATGTGTCAATGGTACCTACTCCACAAATTTATCTTTAAAAAACCAAACCACCATACAATTGATATATCTCGTCGCCGAACCGGAGAATTGAAAAATGATACTTTATCTTCATCTTTTTAATGCCTTATAATCGATAAAAATATGAAAAGTAACTCCATATTTAAGGACTAGTATCGTTCTAATAAACACTAATTCATACTCTCTAGTAAAACCCTTCCCTAGTAGCTCATAAACTTCCCTTTTGGAACTCCTTGTACTGTTTCGAGTTCAGCTAATTAGCTGCTTTGTTTAAGGATGGAAAATTTGAGAACTAAATCGGAGCACAGTTAAATGTGTCTCATTATCGGTAAACCTAGTGCAATATCCTCGTGTGTCTAATGGTAACAAGGTTATATTTACACCATCTAAATGAAAACCATTGTATTTCTTGAAGTCGATCAAAATCCTATGGCTCTTCAGATATGTTTCATTGTCTACTTCGACTAATGTAACCTAGTTTAAATTTGCACAATCTGGTAACATGTGCCTAAATATTTTCACATATAACACCGGAAAGGGTCGGTAACCACTGCACATGACTAGAGTCAGGGGAAATCTATGATATCGAACTCATTAAATAGAGAGAGAAAAGTTCAACGTAGATCTCAAATTTTTTTATACATTCAATGAACCAATCCTAACCAGTCATTTTTTATTTAAAAAATAATAAAATAAAAAACCCCACTTTAATCATTTAAAAAAATTAAATATCTCACAAACCATTAATCGTTACACGAAAATAATCATACAATCCCGATGAGAATTAAATCATGTTTTTATAGAGGGACGCTTCTATATGTTTTCGACGAACTTTTCATTCGACTTTTTTATGAGTGTTTAAAATTTACATCTGAAAAAATCACATGCGATTTGTTATTTTAAAATCACATGTGATTTATGAAACCAAATGTGATTCCTGACATACAACTCGTATGTGATTTGTAAAATCACATGTGATTCTTAACATACAAGTCACATGTAATTCTATCATACGTAAATTTTAACACTAAAACAAAACTTGAAAAAAAGTTCATTGAAAGTATATCGAAATGTCTTTCTACTGAAAGATAAAAATATTCTTGTCGCGATAGTTTATTTTTTGTCGCTTAACGATATATCATTTGCAAGATATTTTATTTTCAAAAAAATTTGTAAAATATGATTTTTTTTTTATTATTATTATTTTTTTTTAAAGATAGATATAGGATTGATTCATTTGTTCTATAAAGAATATTAGAGGCCTGTTTGGTAAGGTGCTTTTAAGAGATTTGTTGTGCTATAAGCTTTTTAATTTGAAAATAAAGCCCCAACTTTGAAAAAAGTTTTGTTTTGAGGACACTAGATTTTAGCTTTTTTTTATTTAAAAAAAAAAACTCCAAATTGTTTTGGCTGTTAAAGAGATTTTTGTTACTTAAATGACTAATGTAGCCTCAACCATTTATATTAAATCATCAGCAAGATAATTCTTTACATATCCACTAATTTAATGAATTTATCATTTAAAATTTAGATATATTATTATACAGTTCAAATCTGTTAGTATACGAGTTATACAAGCATTTTCCTAAACTTCTTTTTAGGTATATTCAATTTAAATATCTTATAATTATTCAAGTAATACTAGTAAAAACACATTTACTACGATTATAAAACATCCAAATTACATATCACTTGAACCACACGATATCATTGTCAATGAACCGGATTCATAGTGATACTACTACATCAAAATGGAATCCATGATGTTGATAATTATTAAAGCATGGCATCTTAAAAATAATTATGAATATTGTTTATATGATGACTTCTCTATTATTACATTTTTCATGTGTTTTTTTATACATATGTCTTTTAATGTCATTTTACATTTTATATTACAGCTTACAACTACATTGTTAAACATTTTTTATAACAAAAATATGCAGTTTGTAGCTATCACTACCAGCCTACAACTATCATCTTACAACTTACAGTCAACAATTTATGACTTACAGCTTACAGTTAGTATTTCCAAACATACTGTACCCTAGGTCTATAGTCTCAATTCAAAGTAGAGAAACCAGCTCATCAAATTGTGTCTTTTCATGACCATCTCTGATGGGCCGACGCCAACCCCATGTTCTTGATTTGGCCCACATAAACGATTACACCTCTCATTGACCTTACAATCATTCACAATTTCTAGTCGATACAATCTTGGAAAATATATATATATAAACTTCAACTCCTTGAACCAAAGATCTTCCTTCCAGTGCCTTTATTAATACCAGGTCTGGGAAAAAAAATCTTAGGTCAGAAAAAAATGAAGGTGATCGAGGTAAATTGTCTTTTATCCACCTTCAATCTCTCAATTTCTCAAGACTATTTAAGGTGTTGCCTCTATGGATCAAGTAGGTTCTCTCATATTCCCATTATTTCCCATATCAACGCCACAAATGGAACAAGCTTTTACTGATTAAAATAAAATCCAAAAATGGTGAATTTCTAATCACATAATGCTAACCCGTATCAACATGATAAAAGATGCATTGACATGCGCTAGGTAAGGTGTCACATCTGTGATGATGCGCTCGAGACAAAACAACACGTTTTTATCTCTTGTTTCCTTGTCCACAAGGCGAGGAAGGATATCATCAAGTAGTGGAAGTTTTGAATAGCTTTTATTTTAAGGATATCTTACACCTTAGCGATTAAATTATTCCTCAAAGAAAAATGTTCCTTAATTTATGGTTCATATAAGTTTATAACTTCATTGAGAACATATGAATGAAATTTTTTTTTTCAGCCGGGGAGGCTGAAGACTAAGCTTCTTTTCGATGACGTAAATCTTTTCCCTGCAAGTGGATAAAAAAAATCCCATTACCCCAGCCTAAATCGAAAAGAAGTGGTAAAATCCCTAAAGCAACATCAATCAAACTGTTTGACCATCTCAATGGTAGACCCTCAAGTTCTGTCAACAGAAAAGCCAAAGTTAAGCCACCCAAACCAACTACCTCCCAAGATAACTCAAGCTCAAACAGTGATTCTGACATTATAAGGTTCAATAACATCATTAACCAAACCATTTCAAACTCTTCTCCTGGCAACAACCCCTCTACCTCCAACAACGACATTGAGATCGCAAAAACAATTGATGTAGGCACATCCATCGGGTACAATATGAAAGGAAAAGAAGTTGATGTCTTGACATCATTGGTGATGATCTAGTCGTCCAATGATAATAGCTTCCTTAAATGCTAATGGGGTTCGCACTACCCTTAAGAAAAAGCGTGTGAGGAAACTTTGCTTTGAAAATAAAATTAGCTTCATTGGTATCCAAGAGTCAAAATGCTCACGAGATGATCATACATTAATTCACTCACTTTGGAGAAAAACATAGTTGTGACTATGCCTTAAAAAAACTGATTGGTCCCTCTGGTGGAATTATTGCCATTTGGAATGATCTGTTGTTTAAGTAAAACAATATTATAGATGAGGAAGACGGGTTACTTGATATTTATGGTCATCGTATTAACTGTGGGATTAATTGTCTTATGGTGGTAGTATATGCTCCACAAGATATCAACAGGAAAGTCGGTATCTGGAAAAGAGTTACCGACCTCACCCTTAGGTTTCATGGCATGTATATCATACTTGGTGATTTCAATGCAGTAAGGAGTGTAAACGAAATACTGGGTACTTCCTTCTCTAAAAGAGGGACGCGACTTTTTGATGAATTTATAAATGATGCAAGCCTTATTAATCTACCAATGGGCGTGAGAAAGTTTACAATAATGAATAAATATGGAACCAAGTTAAGCAAGCTTAATCTTATTCTAGTATCTCCTCACTTTACTGCCTCCTGACCTAATTCCACTCCCATTGCCCTTCCAAGTATTTTATCTGATCATTTCCCTATCATTCTCCAAATGCATTCAGCGGACTACGAACCAATACCCTTTAAGTTTTTCAACTCGTGGCTTTTGTATGAGGACGCTCTATGGTGGTCTCTCAAGACTGGTCCGATTATAACAACCAGACGACTTACGAAGGCATTATCCCTAAAAGCAAATTTCAATATATAAAATCCCTTATTAGACTATGGAAAAACTAGGTGGTGAAAAAAATGAGTGTTTGTTAGACTCACTCATGGCGAAAGTGCAAATGCTGGAAAGTAAAGCCGAGAATGGGGGCTTGAATAATGAAGAAATAGCCGAGCATCTATCTTGCTTAAAGAGCATTCAGGAGCTCGAACATAAAGAGAACCTTGATCTTTTGCAAAAGGCAAAAATCAAATGGGCTGTCGAAGGTGACGAGAACTCTAAATTCTTCCATGGAATGCTCAACAGTAAATTCTCGCGGTCTCGTATTAATGGATTGTTCATTGATGGCAATTGGATCTCAGACCCTCATTTGGTAACTTTTGAAATTTTTAAATTTCCAAAAACTAAATTTCAGAGATCTTCCATCATTTGTCTGGCCTTCACTAGCCCTTATTTGAAGTCACTTTCTCTGAGTGAATCTTCTTATCCCGATGGTTTACCTTCAAGTTCAAAAAATATCATTGGGATACTATCAGTAATGACTTTATTAAGATGGTGAAAAGATTTGAAGTCAATGGAGCCATTCTAAGAGGTTGCAACTCCTATTTTATTACCTTAGTTCCCAAGACTAATGACCCTTTACATATCAAATACTATAGACCTATTAGTCTTATTGGGTGCCTTTATAAGTTCATAGCCAAGTTACTTTCTAATCGTATTCTAAAATTAGTCGGTTCGGTTCTTAGTGAGGTTAAAACCACATTCATTAAAGAGAGGCAAATAATCAATGGCCCCTTAATGATAATTGAAATCCTCTCATGGGCTGGAAAAATAAAGAAAGCTTTTTCACACTAAAATTCAATTTTGAAAAGGCTTTTGATACACTTGATTGCGATTTCTTGGATCATATTATGTAACAAATGGGGTTTAGCTTTATTTGGAGGAGACGGATTCGTGGGTGTCTTGACTCGGCTCATGCATCAGTAATTGTTAATGGATCTCATACAAAGGAGTTCAACATACAAAGGGGTCTTCGACAAGGTGACCCCTTTTCTCCATTCTTATTCATTATAGCCATTGAAGCTCTTCACGTCTCAATCCAGGAAGCAAAATCTAAGAATATATTTGAAGGCATCAAACTCAGCTCTAGCAATATTGACAAATCTCACTTGCAATTTGCTGATGATGCCCTTATTTTGGGCAAATGGTATCTTGAACATTTTGTTGGAATCATACAACTTGACATTCAAATAAATAAACAATAAACATCAAGTACACATGTAGAAGCGTAAGAATCATATAACATGTAATTAATTAACTAAATATAAAAGTATGCGTACCTTTTGCGAATCGGATCAAGAATGAACAAGAACCCTAATTAGGGTTTATGTGGATTATTAGAATTACCTCTTACCATTTTGTAATTAAATCCAAGATAATTACAATAGTGTGTAAGTATCACATTCTTGTACACACGTGCTAATACCAAGTTAACGTTATGCTAGTAAACGATTCACAAAACAATGAGTTTAGTTGGAAAACAATCCAATTGACCCTAATGGATTATATCTGATCGATTCTAATCAAAACCAAAGGAGAAAAACAATTTTAGGGTTATGTGTGCACAAGAGATGATAAACAAATAACCCTAGCCTTTGTATATATACTAAGTGAAACTTGGTGTCCAAGTTAGATGAGGATTGGGCTTCCCCAATCCTATACACGACCAGCCACAACCCTAAGGGGTGTTCCGGAACCTTCTTGACTACCAATTTTCACTCTAGTCATTACTTTATCATTTAACAGTTGTTAGTCAATTATCTTTAATTACATAACGGTCTTTTATTTCTATTTGTGTATATAATAATTAAATATAACATTTTATATGTAATTATTAGTCGTTAACTCTTCATACGTAAAGTGTGCAATCTCGTGATCTCGAGTTCGATCATAACATACGTCTACTAATTTATGTGCATTAAACTAACAGCTCCCACTTTGACATATCTTATTAGTGTGATCACATCAGTTAGCGTCTAGCAACACGCCGATGCCTCTATTACAACTCGAGTAAGGTCTCCTGGAAAAATCTTTTAATGATTCATCATCATTATTATCCTTTTGTTTCTAATACCATGTTAAATAAAGATATGATTCTAAGTCATTCTTTATTCAACCATTCTATTTCTCGCTGTTTGTGATTGAGCAAAATTACAAAATCTTCTGAACATATTCAGGGGAGATCTTGGGCGTGGCCACGCAAACATCTTGTCAACCCTACAAGGGTCTAAGAATATTAAACTCCAAAATAAGTTTAAAGGAAAAAATTCTATCTTGACTACAAGCAAAACCCTTGAACTTTGCAACACTTCTGAAAACAACCCTTATGACTACCAGTTACGTATAGCGTTAAGTTGTTCCACAGAAATGCACTACATTCATGACACTTATGTGGTATCTCAAGTTTGAGGATAACTATTCATGATTTACTTAATAACAATAGCCATAAAGTAAAATCATGTAGTTGAGATAAGTCCTATATTCAATTCATTGAATATCATCTGAAATTGGTATGCTAACACATCAATATACGTTCAAGTATATTCTACCAATCACTCTGATTTGTCTTAGTTTAGTGATATTCCCATATCATTAATTGGCAACGGACGATTTAGAATAACTAACTTATTCACGGATTAAACATTCAAATACAGGAAAACAATATTAAAAATGAAAAAATAAACATAACCAATACTTTATTTCATTTAAATAATTGTTTATAACATCCCTTATCCAAATACTAATCACATTCATGCATGAAACTATTAGCTAAACGGAGTCCAATGCCATTGGCAAGTTCAATAAGCTTTTCTATAGGTAAAGCCTTGGTGAAAGGATCAACTAAGTTTTCATCTATGTGAACTTTCAGTAGATTTATTTCACCTTCGCGGACTTGTTCCCGAACATAGTTATACTTCCGTAGAAAATGTTTGGTGCCCTTCATGACTCAAGGTTCATTGGAAAATACTTTTGCAACAGAATTGTCGCAATACATATCAATAGGAGATTCAATTGAACGCATAAAACCAAGCCCTGAAATGAATATCCTAATCCAAAGAGCCTCTATTGCAGCTTCTGAAGCAGCTATGTATTCAGCTTCTATTCCAGACATCGCGATTGTACTCTGCTTCTTGCTCTTCCTGTCTCTTTGCTCCTCCATTGATGACAAAGACATAACCCGTCTGAGACTTCGTATCATCTTTATCACATTGTCAGGACGCATCACAGAAACCTGTAACATCAAGCTTTGTATCTGGATTTCCACCATACGCTAGAAACATATCTTTCATATTCCTAAGATACTTTAGAATATGTTTAACAGCAGTCTAGTGAAGTTCACCTGGATTCTGTTGATATCGATTGGTCATATTTTGAGCGACCGCCACATCTGGCCTTGTGCATCTAACCGCATACATGATAGATCCTACTACGGAATCATAAGGAACTTTACTCATGCGTGCCACCTCTACAGGTGTTGAAGCACACATTTCACTACATAAGCCATGCTTTACTTTCATCGGCAAATATCCTTTTTTGGAATTTTGCATACTGAACCCCTTCAATATTTTATTAATATAAGCACTTTGACTTAAACCAATTAACCGCCTTGATCTATCTTTGTAGATCTTGATTCCCAGAATTTAAGTAGCTTCTCCTAAATCCTTCATAGAAAACCACTTTCCAAGATATGCCTTAACATTTTGCAAACTTGGAATGTCTTTTCCCATAATTAATATGTCATCAACATATAGGATAAGGAAAATTACATCACTCCAACTAGTTTTGTAATATACACATGGCTCATCAAGATTCTGAATAAATCAATACCTTTTGATTTCTTCATCAAATCTCTTATTCCATTTCCTTGATGCTTACTTCACTTCATAAATGGATCTTTGAACTTTGCATACACGATTTGGAAATTCTGGATTCACAGGCTGTGCCATATAGATGTCTTCATCTAGGCGACCATTTAAAAAGGAGGTTTTGACATCCATCTGCCATATCTCATAGTCATAGTACGCTGCTATAACTATGATAACTCTTAATAGCTCTAATGTCTGCTACAGGAGAAAATGTCTCCTCGTAGTTAACCCCATAGGTTTGATTAAATTTTGCACTACCAGACAAGCCTTAGAGATGTGTACATTGCCATACATTTCAGACTTTTTTTATAGAGCCACTTACTTCCAACAACTTTAGCATTGGGAGGTAAGTCAACCTCTACCTAGACTTAATTTTCTTTCATGGATTGCATTTCCCCATTCATTGCATCTTTCCTTTTTTCCTTTTCAGGATCAACCCTGGCAGCTCTATAATTAGCAAGCTCTCCAAGATCCCCTAATATATTTCCTTAACTTCTATGTTAAGAAATAGACGTTCAGATGCACGCGTAGTCCTTACAGATCTACGAATGGGAACCACTTCAACTTCAGGTGGAGGACCCAGACTATCAGGTTCCACAGGAAGTACGCTAATGTTTTCAGAAGGTAATGCATCTTCATGATCATCTTCCAGATCATAAACTCTCCCACTGAATTCTTGAGATACGGGATCCTTTTCAAGAAAATCTCCATACCTAGCAACAATTACTTTATTTTTAAGTGGAAAGTAAAAGTAGTAACCCAGCGTTTCCTTTATGTATCCTACAATGATACACTTTACAGATCTCTATTGGAGTTTATCTGCTGAGTCACGTGTTACATACGCCTCTAGTATGTGAGAATTCACATAACTTTTATTTATAAAAAACGGACTCAAAAGACCAAAAACTGATCATAAATGCCAAATATATGTTTGTTTTTGTGTTTATGCATATGCAGATATCGGATATAAGAAAAGGACAAAAATAAAAGACAAAACAGAAAAAAACGAGCATGATATTGGAAAGAGCGTGAAAAGCCGGAGTCGGGGATGAAAATCTACATTTTGGATCATGCTTAAACTTTAAATGATAAAACCTAATCCATTAAAAACATTTCACCCTAAGTCCTAAAACCTTTTCACCATTAGTCCCTAAATTTTACAAAGTTAGTCCTTATACTAACGTTTGTTAAAATCCTAAAAACTAATCCTAAACCCTTTACCCAACCAATTACTACCATCCCAACCCATTACCAACAATAAAACTTAACCCAACCCAATTTCCCTTTTCTAAATAAAAATAGCCCATTCAGTTAAAAAATAAATGCCTCAAACCACAATTATTGTTCCTCCATCATCCCCGTTTTTACCTTGCACCCTTCCCACACTAAATTAACCTCACTTAAAGGACAATTACCCTTTCTGGAACCCTCTGACACGTCTGACATCAAGAGTACACCTTGGCATTCCCAAGGGCTATGATTGGTGGATGTGACGTGCACATGATCTAAGGGTTAGCTGATGATTGGCAATGATTGGAGGGTCCAGATTGATTCAAAAAAGTACATTCAGAGGCCTAGAAGAATCCAAAGAGTGCTATAGAAAGACCTCCTCACCTCACACTCAACAATCCTGTTTTAGCTTATTTTTACTAGCTTATTTACTTATTCGTTTATTTAAATTAAGTATTTTCCTTTCAAAGTATTCCAAACTTTCCCAATTATTAATAAAATTCAGTTTAATTTAAATTCAAGTTCAATTTTACTTATAAGCAATGTTGTTGTTTGTGTTTGGTTAATAAGCTGTGAAGCTCCAATAAGATCTTATTACTTTTACGAACACTCAGTCAAGCTTATCAATAGCTTGTTTGAGTTGTGGTCTGATTTTAAAGAACTTTGGTTTAGAAACCATTTTAAGGTTGAAATAAGCCGTTTGGAAGATAAGCCAATAAGGGAAGGGCTTATAGGGTCTCACCAACTTATCATTTGATAAGCTAGAGCTTGTAGACTAGCTCCTCGAGCCTTAATCAACCTTTGTTAAGCTAAGGCTGTGTAAGTTCTTAAATCTTCATTTCTAGTTTTAAAACTGCTTATTACTTATTTAGATCTACTTATTTAGTTGTTACTTGTTTATTATCTGCTTAATTGTTGCTTAATAGTGTTGTTCTAGTTATATCTTCTAAATTTACTTACTATAAAAGCTGTTTTCATTTAAACTATCAAAATAGCCAATAAGCTTAGCTTACTGGCTAAGTGCTTATTTTTCTAAAGTTTTTGCTTAAAAGTCCTTTAATATCATTTTAATTCATCTGTTTTCAATAATCACAAAGTTTTATGACTTAAATCAGTTTTAAATCACTGTTACAAAAGCTAAAGGGGTGTTTGGTTTAGCAGACTAGCCAAGAGCTAAGTCTGCTAAAGTTGTTCTGGTTTTTTTTAATCCACTTTAATTTAGCTTTAAAATAGTTTAGATAATAGTTTAGTATAAGTTTAAATCATTTTTAACAAGTTTCTTAGGTTTTAATCTAGATTTCAAAAATTTAGAGTTTAAAATGGTTTGTATCAGCTTGTTTAATTAAGCTCTTTAAAAAGTTCTTTTAAGTAGTAGTATCTGAGTTCAAATTGAGTTTTATATGTTAGTTATTAGAGTCAAGTTTTGAGTCATTTTTATCAGTTTTTATAGTCTTTAGTTAACTCTGCAAGTTTATTTGTTTTCCTAAACCATCAAAAAGTCAAAAGAGAGTGTACTATCTTGTTTCTCAGATTATTTTTCAGCTTATTTCTATATCAAAAATCCTTAAATTATGGTTTTACTAGTTCATTAGTTGATAATCTTCATATGTTTTTAGGTTTTACTTTTTAGCTGTAGCTTTTGGTAGCCTAAATTTAGCTTAGAAAGTAGGCTTTCAAGTCTGCTGTTTTTATATAATCCATCAGTTTTGCTTAAAGTGTCCTTATTATCAGCTTAACTTTAAGCTCAGACTAAGTCCAAATTTTCTAATTTTGGTTTTGTAAGTTCTTTAGTGAATCAGCTATGCTGTTTTTAGGTTTAGATGGATTAGCTTATTGGTTCAGTAGCTTATTTAGTAGCTTAAATGTGCCTTCTTAGGCTGATTGACTGTAGTTTTAGCCTTATTTGCTTATTCATTTTTTTAGCTTTTTAGGTATTGCTTCTGACTAAATCAGGCCCCTTAGTTCTTATCAGGTTTATTTTAAGATTAAAATAGCTTATTTGAGTCAAGCACAAGCTTATAGAAGCTTGTGCTTAAAATCAGTTTAGTCCTTTTGGTTCTTAGCTTAGTTATATAATATGTTAGCTTAAATCAGCTTTTTCTAGCTTATTTTCAAAGGTTTAAAATTTTTGTTTTCACAAAAGTTGCTTATAATTAGCTTATTACCAAGTTTCAAAAATATGTTTTGCAAAAAAAATAAAAAGTTGGGAAATGGGAAGCCAAGGGTGAACCAGGCTCGAACCCTGTACCTCAACCACCTTAACACACACACCTTAACCATCTGCACCCTAGGGACTTACATTCTTTAGGGTGCATTATTATTTAACCATCTTTTTCAGTTTAGCTTTTCAGCCGTTTTGGGCTTATTTCCATCTTATTTAAATAAGCTAGATCTACCCATTTATTTTTCATAGAATCCTTATATCTTAAAGTACTTTTTATGATTTTTTTTTTCAGATTTATATAAAATAGTTTAGTATTTTTAATAATATTTTTAGATTAAAACTATTTTAAATTCATAATAAATAAAATAAAAATCAGAAAAATATAAATCTTTTTTCTAAAATTATTTTTAATCATTTAGGACTTCTAAAAAATAAATTTGCATTTTTAGGGTTAAAATTTGATAATTTAGTTTTTAATGCTCGTTAAGTTCCCGTAAGAGCTCGTTTTTAGTTTAATTTGCGTTAGGATTTAATCGTGCCCTGTTTTCTTGATTTATGTGCTTATATGTGCTTTCTAGTTTATAAATTCTATTTTAAGTACCAAAATCCAAAATATCTCGACTATTCAATCTCCCGATCACGAACCAATTCCGACCCAGGAATATCAATTACTTCCGGAAATACATATTGTTTGACTTTATTTGACCACTTGGGATTTTCTCTCCCGGTTAGAGAGTGAATTGACTAATTAGTCGGTTAAGCTTTGCTATTATATATTATATATTATATATTATATATACTTTAAAACGAATCAAGTTTTGGGCGCCGCTGGCCGTGGAAGTGTGTTAACGAATATCGAGTTACGTTTGAAGATTAGTGATTTGAGGATCCTTCCCCATGAAGTTATTTGCTTACTTTTGTGAATATTTTCTTATAAAAACCAAAAAAAATAAAAAATCACAAATACTTTTCCTAAAGTATTCAAACTACCAAAAAAATTAAAAAACCAACAAAAGAAATCGAGAAGTCAATTGTTACGTCGGTTCACCTTTAGATTACGAACTATAAGAGTGGTATAGTGAGGGACGATCCAACAAACTTCGTCCTGAAAGGAGAAGGTTTTTAAAAGTTCCGTGCTTTCCCGCTCCTCCGCTTCTTTGTGAGAAACTCTAGAGAGCTACCGAGCACCGGTTGGCTAATCGATTACAAAAATATTTTGTTTTTTTTCCATTTTTCTAAAAATAAAAACCCAAAATATTTTCTTTTTCAAAATTTTTTTTCTTTTTTTTAGTGCATGCGCACTCGTTCTTAATCGATAAATCTCCCACAATACCGACTCAACGTTATCATAAACGAAATTGTAAACAAAGAAACGTACCCGAGTTACGTACTATTGTTGAAGATGTTGTTCCATTTATGGCGGATATGCGTACTATGTCAGAATTGCTCCAAGCACCCACCGAGAATTGCTCAAAGCACCCTCGTTCAATTACTACTTGGGAAGATCTCGTTTCAAAATTCGTGAATCATTTCTTTACTCCTTCTAAGACGACAAATCTTAAGAACGATATTAAGAATTTTCAACAACGTTTTGATGAAAATTTTGGTCAGGCATGGGAACGATTCAAGGATCTTCTTCGAAAGAAAGACCCAAAGTTAAAACCTTCAACCGATGAGATTTTTGATCAAAATGTTTTATACTTTTTTTTTTATCTAAGAGTGACTCCACTCTTCTTGAGGAGTCTACAAAGATTGATCATTTAGTCTCGTTCCCCTCCGGATGTGAGGATAAAGTTTTCAATCCTGGGATATTAAGTTTTCAATCTAAGAGAACTCAAATTCTTAATTTTGATGATTTGTCTCCTAATTTACACGATAATGTTTTCTTCTTCCTTGAGAATTGTTTTGAGATTGAAACTTTACCTACATTTCCTTTCGGAAATGAAGACAGTTTTTGATCTCGGAATTCTCATGGTTGATAAATTTCACTCTTTTATGAGAAAATCTTAACGAAAACCTAATGGAAATTTCAAGATCCCTAAAAGACAAATTTTTAATAAAATTTCTTTGAAAAACAAATCTGATATTTATGATGACCCCAAGGGCAAAGAAAATCGGGGCGAGTCAAGCTAAATGACTCGATAATAAACAAGCGCTTCTCGGGAGGCAACCCGTGTTTTCTATTTTCTAATAAGTGTAACGTGAGGAATCCCACCTCTTCCAATTTTTTGTGTTTCGTGCTATTTTATGTCCAGGATTTGCCCAAATTATGAAGACTCGTGCTCGTGGTTTCGTCATCCACTCGAGTTTCATCCGTCGTTGCTTATTGGGAAATCCGATATCCAAAATCTTATCGACTAACGTTATCTATTAGCATAATTACTAAACGGCTTTAGATTTGCGTAAGAGAAACCTTATTTCAAAACATTGAGGACAATGTTTCGTTTTAGTCTGGGGGTAATCTTTCGATTTGATTTTACCTTGCATTTTTTCTTATACTCTCGCAACCCCGTTTTTCCTCCAAAACTCTAAAATAATAATAATAATAATAATAATAATAATAATAATAATAATAATAATAATAATAATAATAATAATAATAATAATAATAATAATAATAATAATAATAATAATAATAATAATCAGTCTGATATTGTAACCTCTGGACCTTCCTTCGAAGAGGCTTTGAGCGTCTTTAATGCGAAAATGGAGATTGACCTTTTGAGTAACCGGATGAGATCGTTGCTGAACTCAATGAAGAAATTGGCGATATATATTTCACCCGTGTTACCCAAATGGCTGAATCCACATTGCTTATCTCATGACAAATGGCACTCTAGAGGTCGCACGTAAAGAGGACTACACTGAGGCTGGCTTAGGGTGGTTAATATAAGGGTACTATGAATGCCGAACTTACATATGTGTGTATTATGTTATAATAATAGGCATTCCACTTTTCTTTAATAGGATGATCGATTTCAGCTTGCTCCAAAGGTTTCATGGGATATTAACGGGATATGTTGTATCGTGTCTTGATGCATGATATTGGTATTAAACATTGGCACAACATGGTGTGTGATACCGGTTGATATCTGATCGATCGGGGTCTCGATGAAATAAAGAAGTTGACATCGGGTTGGGTGGAGAAAGGGGCAAGTCTTACTGCCGGCGGACATCTTGCTCTATTCTTGGGATGGATGGCGGGGATGACATATGTGTGTTGATTTGATGAGTCGATCTCCTCTAATCATATGGTATGATTGATTTTGTGCCGAATGGTCATTTGGTGACGATGATATGAAGCGAGTCAAATACTGGAGCTAAATGTGTGGATATTGGATATGGGTTCATCCTAATTCTCATTTTCTCGTTAAGATGAACTTGAGGATCTGGTGACCTTACTTAAGCGAATGTTCTCTATAACCCGAACATTGGGGCAGCGTAATAATAATCTAATATCTTTATAGTAGGATTGGTTTTGCTATTGATAAGGGTATGGGAATAATAGAGATTGTATCGATAGGCTCACCACTAATTTCTTGTAATCCTATGGTTTTGTTTATAATGAAAGTGATGTTTTTAATAATAATAATAATAATAATAATAATAATAATAATAATAATAATAATAATAATAATAATAATAATAATAATAATAATAATAATAATAAATAGAGGATGATGTATGGATTTCTGATACTATATTTTAATGTAAATCATATGAGTTTTTAGTAAAGTGATAATAATAATAAAAAATATATATAAAATATATATATATATATATATATATATATATATATATATATATATATATATATATATATATATATATATATATATATATATAATATAATAATAAATTAAAATAAAATAATAATAATAATAATAATAATAATAATAATAATAATAATATTAATAAAGTGATGTTTTTATAATATTAATAATAATAATTAATATGATTTTCTAATGAAATAATAATAATAATAATAATAATAATAATAATGACTTGCTATTATTCAATTGGATCTAAGGTAAGGACGCATGTTTGGATGTAACTTGGATCTCTTCATTTGCTGGTAATGATGCAACTTTAAGACTCAGGATTAGCTCTACATAATCTGTGGAGAAGAAGAAAAAAAATATGTGTGAAATGCGAGGAAAATGCGGTTTACAAGTTCATTCCATTTGCTTTTTCACTTCGAGCTTGGCGGAAGCCTTGGAGCATACTTTTCACATCAAGACTTTTCTATCATTACTCGAATAATGTCAAAAGTGGTGCTTTTATTTTACACAGACTATGTTTTTGTATTGGGAAAGAGTGGGAGCTAGCGTGTAGAACTTCACCAATTCTTAATAAAATTATTTGGTTTTCTAATGAAGTGATGTTTAATTAAATAATAATAATAATAATAATAATAATAATAATTTCTTGTAAATCCTTTGAGTTTCTAATAAAGTGATGTTTATAATAATAATAATAATAATAATAATAATAATAATAATAATAATAATAATAATAATAATAATAATAATAATAATAATAATAATAATAATAATAATATAATAATAATAATAATAATAATAATAATAACGGCCGGCAGATATCTTGCTCTATTCTTGGGATGGAGGGCAAGATGTATGTGTCGATTGTGAGGCCTCCTCCTCATAGAAACCGGTATAATTGATTTTGTAAGGCTTGCCATGGTGATTGATGCTAAAACTTAAAGCGTCAATATCTTGAGCAAATATGTGCGGATATTGGATATGCATTCATCCATTTCTCATTCTCCTCTTTGGAGGAACTTGAGGCAGATGCGGTGACCTTACTTAAGCGGATCCGGAAGTTCTCTATAACTCAAGACATTGGGAAGCGTCTTTGCACTCATATCTTGAGAGGATTAGTTTGCTATAAAAAGTTGTGAGATAGTTTAGCATTTAAATTTCTTGTAATCCTATGATTTTGTTTTTAATGAAAGTGATGTTATAATAAAACAATAATAATAATAATGAAAGTGATGTTCCAAGGTTTTTACGGGTGATATCTATGGGGATCATGCTGTATCATGCGCAGGTATTATTGGTATTAAACATCGACATAATTTGGTGCGTGACACTCTCTGATCCGGGTTGGGGTTTCGGCTAGTAAGGAAGTTGACAGTTTCTGTGGAGAGGGAGACGGAATCACCTAAGCAGGTGACTTGTTACTTTACTCGCGGGAGAGAGGCCTTGATGTGTGTGTTGATCTCAATCTTGGGTCATGCATGCCACGCAAACCGGTATGATCGACTTTTGTAGCAGGAGTGCGGTGATTGGCTGCAAACAAGCGTGTCAAAATACGAAACCAAATAATTGATATTGGATAGGTTCATCCCGTCTCTTTCTCTTCTTTGGTGAACTTGAGAATGAACGAAAAGCGAATCCAAAAATTCTCGGTCACTTCAAGATATTGGCGTTGTGCCAATATATTTTTAGTAGGGTTTTTTTCTATCTTTAGAGAGTGGGGGCCCAGTTGGTCTCAAACTCACTAATTTCTTGTAATTTCATTTGATTTTCTAATGAAGTGATGTTTTAAAAATAATAATAATAATAATAATGATGATGATGATAATAATAATAATAATAATAATAATAATAATAATAATAATAATAATAATAATAATAATAATAATAATAATAATAATAATAATAATAATAATA
This sequence comes from Chrysanthemum makinoi, assembly GCA_910596185.1. NCBI lineage: Eukaryota > Viridiplantae > Streptophyta > Magnoliopsida > Asterales > Asteraceae > Chrysanthemum > Chrysanthemum makinoi. The sequence continues at coordinate 164,783,712 of OU343225.1, read as the reverse complement.
ATAATAATAATAATAATAATATGAGGCAGGATATGCTGCTCTATTCTTGGGATGGTGGGCAGGATACATGTGTCGATTTGACAGGGTCGTCTCCATTGACACAAACTAATATGGTTGATTTTTCACCGGGTCATGCGGTGATCGTCGCAAATAAGCGTAAGCGTGGTAAGTATGAGGCAAAATGTACGGACAATGGATATAGGTTTCTCCCCTTCTCATTCTCTTCCTTTGGAGAGCTTGAGAAGGATGCGGTAACCCTACTAAAGCGCATCTGATGTAGGTTTTACTGACCGGGTTTTAATATTTATAAAGTCTCGTTATACTTATGGTCTACCCTAATGCACAAACGGGCAGTGTACCCGGTCGTGTGTAGTGTAGTATTTGGTAAAACTAAGGTCGTCCCAAGAGCTTTGCGTGTTGGATTATTACTAAGTCTAGGTGTCACAGATTAATAATGATTTCGATAAGGAATTAATTGATTAACTATTAAAGCAAATAAAGGCAAATTTTTAATCAATAGAGGAGAGTGGTACTAACCTAGTTAATCCTCCTAGCTAGTAATATCTACGTCTACTTACTTCCAATTACTTCAGGTGGGGTCAAAGTCGAGAGGACAGCATTTGGTCAATTCGCCCGAACCTATCTGCAAAGATGCCACCACAGGAGAAGTCAGATGTCCCCTCATAAGTCTTGTTGTTCCTGGTCCCCTAAGCCAAGTCATTAAGTATCGCTACATGCTAGATTTATAATAATGAGTGCCCGGGAGTTAGCAACTTAAACACTCACCCCCTAATTCTTAAGTTCATCCAAACGGTACGTGATCAGTTGGTCAAATCGCACATGTAGAAAGGGTCGTCAGTTGGTCATATCTTACCCTTCCCGTCTAAGTCCGCTCACCTAAGGTCAGTTGGTCATATCTCCTAGGAAATTGGCCTCTACCGCCATTCAAAACTACTGAAACAAGGGTAGCTACAAATAAACTATGCACGCATACACTTAGAAATAATTATACGGAAGTAATGTAAACGCAAACAAAGCAATTAAGGAATCATAACTAGGCCAGCACCAAGAGGTGCTTAGCCACTCATATTAACCATACAAACCAATTCAATATTCAAAGTTACGAAATACATGAATCGAAAGTAAAGAAAAGATAAAATGCTAATGCTTATCGTAGGGGAGTGATTTCACCCTTGGAGACAGCTCCATATGCTCCTCTAGACCTGCCTTTGGCTTTTTCCCACGTTCTCTGGTTGTTGTGTGTGGAATGGGATGATTAGAAATGCTGGAATTCTTGGGGTATTTATAGGCCATATCTGGATTTCGGTGTAACTAATACAAGAGTTACGCCGTAACCATCAATTCCATCGTATTTTGCACTAGATCTGCTGGTTACGACATAACCTTATGAATGGTTATGCCGTATTCTTCAATAATACTTGGTTACGCCGTAGTTGGGATAATAGTTACGGCGTAGTTATCGGCGGCGTGGAACCTCATTTGACCTAATATAGTTACGACGTAATCCTTGGGGAGAGTTACGCCGTAACCTTCTGATGATTTGGTTTTCTGAGTCACGCTTTAGTTACGCATAATGAGAGATGAGTTACCAGTAATTCTTCAAAGTCAGCATACTATGATAAATCTTTGATATTTCTCCAATTACGCGTCTCTTTAGCTCCAATGCTCGTAATTTACCTGAAAGTAGAAAACATTGGAAAACAAGGGTAAATCAATATAAATGATATAAATTACAAGCATTATCGGGAGAAATTGACGCTTAATATTCAGGACTATTTGATGTTATCAAATATCCCCCCACTTGAACGCTACTTGCCCTCAAGTAGACCTTATTAGAAAGATTCCTAAAAAGATATCTCCCAAAACCTGGAAAATATAAATTTACAAATCCCTTATGCTAGAATAAAACAAAGCCGAACACCTCACGAAATGGAACGAAACACTCAAATATCTCAACTATTCTAAGTGTGAATTTTGGGGAGATCACTCAATCACACAGTCCTAACATGTATTCTATCATAAGCTTGGCGGTTACACAAATCTCCACCACTAGAGTTAAGGGCTAAAAAATTCTCAAAGGCAATATGGGTAGACACGACAAAGGTTAAGGGGTGACTCGTCATTACTAACATGTCACGCTGAAGTGGACAAAATCAATGATACATGACCAAATCCATGGCCAAGACACCAAAGATTGTCAGCATCACCTAGACACTCTTCATGACTAAAGGGTAGGATAAGACATGGGATATATAAATGGTGTAAACATAAAAAAGGTGTAGTCTAAATCTATATCCAAGTCATCACCACTTACCGTCCGCCCAAAGTTCAAGCTTTGAAGTCAAGAAACCCGATCATGAAATACTAGGTAGATGTGTCATTAGAGGACGTTGTGATGGGAACAATATCTTCGAATGTGACCGAGGTGGCCTCCTCGATACTAAATCTATAAAGCTCATAACAAAGTGCTTATAACATCGCACTTTACAATAACTAAATAACATAACAACTTCTTTTTTTTTCTTTTTTAATCATAACTATAATAACTAAACATAATATCCCCCCACTTGAGATGAACAATGGGAATTTTGGGGGTCTTCAATGATCTTCAGGAATATGTCGTCGATGAAAGCGTGATTTTCGAACCTTTCCACTTGAACCTTGAACTTAGGCAAATGATGACTTCCCAATCACAAATAAAGACTACATGGTAGGCTAAGGTGTATAGGTGTATCGAAACAATATATTGGGTTAACAAAATGAAAGGAATGGCTCAGATGGTTGTATCTAGGGGTATCTTGCACTAAAGGTGAGTTCAACAAAAGGGTTTCACATGGGGGTTGAGAAGTCGAGGTGACTAATCGATAGACACACAATGGTAGGCTATTTGGGTGATAATCCTATAATATTGCCTTCTAAAACTGAAAATTCCAAATACATCGAGCTAACTCAACATACCTCATCTATGGTCTCGAAATGATGCAAATGCCAAGTTCTAAAGTTTACAAGCTACCGGCACACTCATAATTTGGTGGATTTGGGGTAAAATATTGGAAATGGATAAGGCTAATCTCACCATAATATATCAAGGGTTGTATGTGCTCGGCTAAGGTCTAATCTAGTTAGGTTAAGAAAAACATGTAAAATTTTTAAAAATGGCATAATTTTTCAAAATAAACTAGAAAAACGAGGGAAAAATAATGTTCAAGAGATAATTCTACTCCTGTCCCCTCACTTGAATTGTACAAAGTCCCTTTTGTACTAAGCATTAAATAAAAGTGAAGAGAAAAGTAGAATTAGAGTGAGAACTTCCCTGAAATTTGCACCAAAAATAAAGAAGGCCCACGAAAAAGAAACGTGCCTTCATGTAAGCATCCATGAGCAAAATTCAATCCACAGACAAGCATAATTCTAAAAAGAAAAAATAAAATATGAAAAACAAACCTAACTCACTTTCGTAGGAATCACGGTTGCATTTAGCATATGCAACAAGCCTTTTAAACCACTTGGTGTCCCAAGTGGACGAGTGAAGTCTCGTGAGGGTTTACAGGGAACACACCTAAAAAGTTCATTTAAAATACTAATACAAGGTTATTGTGTTTTAAAATGAAAGAATTAAAGTAGAGGGATAAGTTACGCGTAACTCCTGAGGAGTTACGTGCCAGAATCGACAAAAACCCGACATAAGTGCTGAAAAGTGAGTGGTTAAGGCGTAATCACCGAGATGGTATTACGTAATTGGTATGCGTCTAAAATTTGCTTGCCAAAAGGTTGGTTACAGCAATCACAAAGATGAGTTACACCAGTAACTATGGTCGAGATCAAGAACCGCAAAGAACAATTACTTCCTCGTTTCCTGCAAAAATGGTTAGAAAACACAAAACCCTACCGAAATGGAAATAAAACAAAAGAAAGGGATAATTCGTTGTCTCCGAAAGAGCATTTTTCTTTATTTACGAGTCTTTAAGTTAGACTCAGTCAGCATGAGGCTTTAGGCAAAATAAGAACTCATCTCCCGAAAGCTTGCTAACATCTTGCCCATAATAAATTTTTTCACGGTGTCCATTTACCTTGAAATATACTCCTTCCTTGTTATGAACCTCAATAGTCCCATAAGGAAATACCTTACTTACTGTGTAGGGACCAACCCAACGAGATCTCATTTTTCCAAGAAATAATTTGAGTATTGAGTTAAAAACCAAAACCTCTTGTCCTACTTCAAATTTTTTATCCTTAATTCGCTTATCGTGCCATCTTTTGGTCCTGTCTTTGTATGCTTTGGCATGATCGTATGCTTCGTCTCGTAATTCAGCTAAACGATTTATTTGGGAAAATCGGTGTTCCTTGATTACATCAGCCTCTAAATTATCATTCTTGGGAGCCCAATATGCTTTATGTTCCAATTCTACGGGAAGATGACATGCTTTTCCGTAAACAATCTTAAAAGGGGTGCTTCCAGTAGGAGTTTTGAAAGCTATTCTGAATGCCCAGAAAGCTTCATCGAGTTTGGCGGACCAATCTTTTCTGTTACTGCTGACGGAATTTTCTAAAATTCGCTTGAGTGCCCTGTTGGTGTTTTCAGTTTGCCCATTAGTTTGTGGGTGATAAGGTATAGACATTCGGTGGAGTACCCCATATCTGTTGAGAACTTTCTCCATAATAGCATTACAAAAGTGCGTCCCTCGATCACTTATGATGGTCTTAGGGATCCCAAACCTGGAGAATAATCTTTTCAACAATTGAATGACACTTCTAGCATCACATGCGGTTTGCGAGCTTCACCACCCACTTTGAAACGTAATCGACGATACCGGGATATAACTTTTATTCTTTGATGGGGTGAAGGGTCCCATAAAATTGATTCCCATACATCAAAACCTCACATACCATAATGTTGTTGAGTGGCATCTAATTTCGAGAAGAGATGTTTCCTGCCCTCTGACAAGCGTCACAGTCCCCTTACATGTTTTGGCGGCATCTTTTTAAAATGCTAGGCCAAAAGAATCCAGCCTCATAAACCTTCGAGCGGTATTATCGGCCCCATAGTGTCCTCTGCAGTCCGTTGTGACAATGTTCCGAATCTGTTTTGCTTATTTCCAAATACACATCTCAATAATACCATCCGGCATGATTTAAAACGGAAAGGATCATCCCAGAAGTAATATTTAAGATCTGAGAAGAACTTTTTCTTTTGATCATAAGTTTTGTTGCTCGGTAATACTCTGGCCGTGAGTTAATTAGCAAAATCTGCGTACCATGGTTCGGAACTGGAATCCTTAATTCTTACTGCTATGAGATGCTCGTCGGGGAAGGAGTCGTGAATAGTTTCTTTGTGAAGTTCTTCAAGCTCACGGTTTTCTAATCGTGAGAGGTGATCAGCTGCTAAGTTTTCTGCCCCTTTATTATCCTTGATTTCAATTTTAAACTCTTGCAGCAGCAGCACCCATCTTATCAATCTTGGTTTGGCATCCTGTTTATTGAATAAGTACTTCAAAGCAGAATGGTCAGTGTAGACAACAGTTTTTGACATTACTAAATAAGATCTGAATTTATCAAATTCATAAACCATAGCCAGAGTTCCTTTTCGGTGGTTGTGTAATGCTCTTGTGCCTCATTTAAGGTTTTACTAGCGTAATAAATGGGTTTAAATTTTTAATCCACCATTTGTCTTAAAACAGCACCCACAACATAATCACTAGCATCGCACATAAGTTCAAAATCGTTCCCCCAATCAGGAGCAATAATAACAGGGGCAGTAGTCAATTTTTCTTTTATAATATCAAAAGCTTTCTTGCAATCGTCATTAAAATCAAATTTTGCATCTTTCACGAGGTATTGGGTCATAGGTTTGACAGTTTTGGAAAAGTCTTTTATAAATCTTCTGTAAAATCCAGCGTGCCCAAGAAAACTCCGAATTCCTTTTAGATTGGTTGGATAAGGAAGTCGAGAAATAACGTTAACCTTTGGGAAATCTTATGCCCCAAAACAATCCCTTCTCTTACCATAAAATGACATTTTTCCAGTTAAGGACAAGGTTGGTTTCTTCATATCTGGCAAGCATTTTAGATAAATTATTAAGACAAGATGAAAAAGAGTTACCGAAAACCGAGAAGTCGTCCATAAAGACTTCCATGAAATCTTGACACATATCCGAGAATATTGCAGTCATGCACCGTTGGAATGTATGGCGGGGTTGCAAAGTCCGAAAGGCAACCTTCGTAGGCTTAATGTTCATATGGGAATGTGAAAGTAGTTTTTCTTGATCCTCGGGCATCGGAATTTGAAAGTATCCCAAAATCCATCAAGGAAACAATAATACTCATGTCCAGAGAGCCTTTCTAGCATCTGATCGATAAATGGAAGGGGGAAGTGATCCTTTCGTGTTGCGTCATTTAATTTCCTCTAATCGATGCACACCCTCCAGCCAGTGACCGTCCTAGTAGGTATCAGCTCGTTATCTTCATTAGTGACTATTGTCATTCCCCTTTTCTTTGGAACAACATGAATAGGACTAACCCAAGAACTATCGGAAATAGCGTAAATTAGACCTACATCCAAAAGTTTAATGATTTCGTCTTTTACCACGTCTTGGAATTTTGGGTTTAATCTCCTCTGTTTCTGTACTACTGGTTTAAAATCATCTTCCATTAGTGTCTTGTGAGAGCAGTATGAAGGGTTGATCCCTTTTATGTCAGAGACTTTCCATGCAATTGCCCCCTTGTGCTTGCTTAAAACCTGCAATAGCGACTCCTTTTCTTCACGATAACAAAGAAGAAATCACAACAAGAAAATTATGATCCCCATTAATGAATGCATATTCTAAATGAGAAGGGAGCTCCTTGAGTTTGGGGGTAGTATCGCTTCTTCCAGGTGTTCTTGAACATAGCGTTTGATTGTTCACAAAAGCAGTTCTTTCGCTTTCTCCATCGCTAAATATCCCATCATTATCTTCGAATTTCAATGATTTCAAAGGGTCGGGCATAAAGCATTTCTGGGCATGTTTCTGAGCGTTAGCTTCGATAAGGTCGAAATCATCAAGGTTGTCGTTAGTGAAAGAAGCATATCTCATTGATTTTTCAAAATCGAAGGTAATCTTGTTATGCTTGCCCCAAGATCGGCAAGGGCCTTGTCGAACAAAATTCCCCCGATTGTGGAAGGTAAGGTGAAACTTCCTGGATCTTCTTCTTTGAGAGGCATATCTTTTAGAAGTGCGGCAGAGCACCTTTGATTTAAAGTTACCTGCGTCTGATCAAAAAATCTTCTATGGGTTAGGAGATCCTTCATGAAGTTAGCATATTTGGGCATTTGCTCAAGGGCTTCAACGAGAGGAATATTAATGCTGAGTTTTTGTAATTTCTCCATGAATTTCTGAAATAACACTCGTTCTTGTTCCTTCTTAATTCTTCTCGGAAATGGTATTGGCGGAACGTAGGGACGGACTTTCTCGACAGTAGGTTGAGCCTCCTCGGTTTCTTTGTTGTTGTCTTGAGGCGTTTCTTTAGTTAGATCATTCGAGTTTGAAGGGTAGGCTGGTTCCTTATAGTTTAATACACTTCAGGTTGTAATAGCATGTGCTAGATCTCGAGGATTTGGTTTTGTCATGCTAGGTAGTTCTCCTTCATCTCTCATTCTGATAGATTCTGCGAGCTTTCCGACTTGATTTTCAAGTCTTCTTATAGCAGCTGCTTGTGTTCTCAGCACATGGTCGTAATCTCGCTTGATATTCCAGACCAATTTTTCGTTCTCTTCTTGTTTTCTGCTGGATTCCTTAACAAGCTTCTTCACAGCCTTTTCCAGATCTGTTACTCTCCCATCAATGGGTTTATCGAACTTGTGTTTAACCATCTTGACTTCTTCAAGAAGGATTGCATATCTACTTCAAATTCCTCCTGAGTCTTTATTACCGATTGTATCTCGATAGGATCTTCATTCCAATCTTCATTTCAAGATGACGAGTGGAGAGCTACTTCTTCAACTCTTGTCCATCCTTTATCAGCAATCATTAACGGGATAGGTTCTTTTGAGTCTAATAATTGCCGAGTTTTTATATTCAACCCGTTGTAAAATATTTGCAGTTGCTCGTGCTTGTTGAGTTTATTCTCGGGGCACTTGAGGATCGCTTCGTTGAATCTTTCCCAAGCTGTAAACAGTGGTTCATCATTGAATTAGCTAAACCTCCTAATTTCATCAACTTGCTGGAGGATTTTTGCAGGGGTTCGGTATTCCTTAAGAAAGGCCTTCTTAAATGCACTCCATGTTGTAATAGATCCAGATGAAAGTTTCTTTAACCAATATCTAGCTCTTCCTTTTAGGGTTAAAGGAAATTCCCTCATCATAACATGATCTCTGGAGACCCCAAGCACGTGGAATAAATCGGCGATCTTACATACTTTTGCGATGTGCTCGTGTGCTTCTTCATCTTTGGTTCCATAAAAGCGACATCTTTTAGTTCTTCAAGACATAGTCCCCAGAATTCGAATTTTCCATTTTCTTCAAGAGCCGGAATGGTGATTCTGCTTACTTTTAGAGGTGGTGAGATAATCATTCATAGTGAGAGACATAATATTAGAACAAAACTAAAGGCTTAAATAAAAATCCTAATATAACTCCCCGGCAGCGGCGCCAAAAACTTGATGCAGGTTTTCTTTGACCAGGTTTTAATATTTATAAAGTCAGGTTTTACTGACCAGGTTTTAATATTTATAAAGTCTCGTTATACTTATGGTCTACCCTAATGCACTAACGGGCAGTGTACCCGGTCGTGTGTAGTGTAGTATTTGGTAAAACCGAGGTCGTCCCAAGAGCTATGCGTGTTGGATTATTACTAAGTCTAGGTGTCACAGATTAATAATGATTTCGATAAGGAATTAATTAATTAACTACTAAAGCAAATAAAGGCAAAGGTTTAATCAATAGAGGAGAGTGGTGTTAACCTAGTTAATCCTCTTAGCTAGTAATGTCTACGTCTACTTACTTCCAATTACTTTAGGTGGGGTCAAAGTCAAGAGGACAACATTTGGTCAATTCGCCCTAACCTATCAGCAAAGATGCCACCACAGGAGAAGTCAGGTGTCCCCTCATAAGTCCTGTTGTTCCTGGTCCCCTAAGACAAGTCATTAAGTACCGCTACATGCTAGATTTATAATAGTGAGTGCCCAAAGGCAACTTAAACACTCACCCCTAATTGAAGTTCATCCAAACGGTAGGTGATCAGTTGGTCAAATCGCACAAGTAGAAAGGGTCATCAATTGGTCATATCTTACCCTTCCCGTCTCAGTCCGCTCACCTAGGGTCGGTTGGTCATATCTCCTAGGCAATTGGCCTCTACCGCCATTCAAAACTACCGAAACAAGGGTAGCTACCAATAAACTATGCATGCATACACTTAGAAATAATTATACGGAAGTAATGTAAACGCAAACAAAACAATTAAGGAATCATAACTAGGCCAGCACCAATAGGTGCTTAGCCGCTCATATTAGCCATACAAATCAATTCAATATTCAAAGTTACGAAATACATGAATCTAAAGTACGAAAAGATAAAATGCTAAAGCTTATCGTAGGGGAGTGATTTCTCCCTTGGAGACAGCTCCATATGCTCCTCTAGACCTGCCTTTGGCTTTTTCCCACGTTCTCTATTTGTTGTGTATGGAATGGGATGATTAGAAATGCTGGAATTTGTGGGGTATTTATAGGCCAGATCTGGGTTACGACGTAACTAATATAAGAGTTACGCCGTAACCATCAATTCCATTGTATTTTGCACTAGATCTACTGGTTACGGTGTAACCTTATGAATGGTTACGCCGTATTATTCAATAATACTTGGTTACGGCGTAGTTATTTGGCGGTGTGGAACCTCGTCGTAGTCCTTGGGGAGAGTTACGCCGTAACCTTCTGATGAGTTGGTTTTCTGAGTCACGCTTTAGTTACAGCGTAATGTGAGAGATGAGTTACGCCGTAACTTCTTCAAAGTCAGCATACTATTGTTGGAATCACTCCTAAACCATTTCTCAAGTGTTAGTAATCAATATGTAATAGTTAGCTTAATTAAGGCTGTTATGTTAGTAATTAAGGCAAGGCTCATGTAGAAAGCCTATGAGCCTATGCAAAAGCCCAATAAGGAAAGGAAGGGACTAGATGTGTTGCCCTAGCTCCCTTACCCTATAAATAGTCTTTAAACTCTCATTTGAGAGTTGGTTGTTCATTTCAATACATGTCCTACGCCTAAACATTTCATATTCATTCGTGTGTGTGTGTGTGTATTGTGTGTTCATCAGCTCACTTCTCTATCTCCTTTCTTATATTGATTCTTTTGTTACAAACATGGTGACCTAACAGTGGTATCATTCGCCATCTAGTTGGGTGAAACATACTTGTTTTTGAAGTTTTTCATTCATACGCATAAGTTTCGGTTCTTAAAACTTTCAACGCTTAAAAGCTTTCATTTTTACACTTTAAAACTCAAGATTCTTGTACTTTAAAGGTTATTTGATGATAAAGTTTAAGTTTTTGGCAAAAAGTTTGAAACTTTACTTGTATTTCATTAGTTTTGAGCTTGGTTTCATTCGTGTAGTCATTTCTACGCGTAAGTTGATTAAGTGTTTTGGATCATCAAGTTTCATACTTTTGTGTTATTTTGGTGATATTGAAGCTTTTTCAACATAAAAATATGGTTTATAAACACTTTTGGGTAGAAAAATTAGTTTTGGCAAAGCTTGGTTAATCCTACGCATAGTAAAACCCTAGTTTTACTCGTAAGAATTCAAAGTCTACGCATAAGCTTCTCAATGTTTGATCTTCGTGTTATCACTCTTGGTTTTCCGTTTTCTTGCTTGGATAAGCACGAAAACACTTTGAATTTGGATATCTTTTAAACCGAATAAGTGTAAAGGATTTTTGGGCAAAACCCTAGTTTTACACCTAAGCTAATCACTTATGCGTAGAATTCTTTACGCCTAAGCATTTTCTTACTTAAGCCTGCCTTACGATAAGCTAATCTTACGCATAAGCATTCTACTACTAAGCATTTTGGTTTACGCCTAAGCTAAGTGTTTCTCAAGTCTACGCGCAGATGCTATTCCTACGCGTAAGCTATTCTTACGCCGTAAGTTGGTGTTTTTACGCATAAGGTATTTTGCATAAGTCGCTTTCTACCCATAAGGATACTTCATCAACAAAGTTTCATTCGACTACAAAGATCCATCATCAACTCAAGTTTCAAGATATCTCAACCACCATACTCTAGCTAATTTCCACATATGTATCCTCAACAACAACAACAACTCTATCAACAACAACAATTCTATCAACAACAACAACAACTTCAACAACAAATTCCTCAAGGAGCAATTCAACCACAAATGATTCAACCACCCCCTAGTCTTCAAGTATAACCTTACACAAACTTTCAAAATCAGCATCCATCCAAGTATGCTATGAAGGAACCATCTTGGTTTGCAAAGATGTGTGAAGCTTTAACTAGCCAACAATCCATTCATGAGGCTGGATCACTTGATAGACCTCCAATGCTCACTCCCAGAAACTACGATCAATGGGTGATAAGGTTCTTTAGGTTTTGTGATCTAAAGAAGCCACATGGAAAGTTCTTGAAGAAGGTCATCCTTGAAGGTCCATTTCAGATGCCTACTGTCACTTTGTACTGAGATCCAATGCTAATCCACCAAGAGATGATATCACCAACGTTTGGGTCTTAATGAACTCACTACTGACCAACTTCTACACATGGAAGCCGATGAACTTGCAATGCAATATATTCTTTTGGGATTACCCAATACGAAACTTCGTAGTGTTGATGCTCAGAAGACTGCTAAAGCAGTGTGGGAGCATATTCATCTTTTAATGGAAGGCACAAAACACAATCAAGAAGACATGGAATCCAAAATCTACTTAGCATATGAACACTTCATGATTGAACCATGGGAGACATTAGAGTCATATCATCATCGATTCTCAGACATCATCAATGACTTGGAAAAACATAACATCATTATGCCAAGAATTGCTGTCAACACTAAGTTCCTTAGTAGTCTTGGTCCTGATTGGGAAAAGTATGTCATTTTCATCCGTCAAGCGAAGAATCTTCATCATGCTACATACGGATTGTTGTACAACTATTTGAAGCCCCACCATAAGGAAGTTGACAAAGAAAGGATTGTCCGTGGAGTCCCTGCTTCGCCTTCACATCCGGATAATCAAACTTTAGCTTTGTGGCTCAAACGTGTTATCCTCAATTCCCTACTTTGCAAACTGTCTTCACAAATCCTCCACAACCAACTGCTACAATCACACCATATGATCCGTCACACAAGAACAATCTCAAGAAACTTAATTGGTTCCATACAACAACAACAATGATCAAGCACTTTACAGTGAATCTAATGAGGATGCAGAAGCTTTCGATGCATTGCAGCAAGGGTTTGTCATGATTGCTAGAGCCTTCGGCCGATATTCAAACAAATCCAACAATCGCTTTTGTACCTCATCAAACACAAGGAATCAGGGTTGTTAACAATGGACGGTTGAAGTTCGAATCGTGGTAATGTCGTCAGATGGGTAGTGGTCAAGGGTTTAATGCTAATGGAAGGAATAACATGGGTGCTCCACAACAACGAGTTCAAGTGGATGATCAGGTAAATGCTCAGACTGGGGTTAATGGTCTTCGTTGTTATAATTGTAATGAGAAGGGTCATCTGGCTAATGCATGCCCTAAGCCGAGGACAAGAGGCAGCGCGTATCACAAAGAAGCTTTACTCTTGGCACTCAAGGATGAAGCTGGTGGAACTTTTAACAACAAGGAACAGAGCTTCATGGCAAATGCAGATTCTGATGATGACATGGAGGACTTGCAAGCTAAAGCAGCAGTTATGTTAACGGCAAACATTCAAGAACTCCACATGAGTGACACAGGCCCAGTGTATGACACTGATGGCTTGTCTTAGGTACCAGATCAATCTATATTCATTCATCGACTGATATCTCCGCCAACATCTGCATCCGAGGATCGAGTGTTCAACATGAATCTTTTACATCTCATTCCGATGATAATCAAATAGATCCCGTAGTTATATTTGACGATCAAGATGACCTTATGGTTAATATTGATAATCAAGTTGACTCCGTGGTTATATTTGAGGATCTAAATAATGATCATGTTGAGACTCATGTTGAACAAACTGAGCTTTTGTCTAATCCAGATATTGAGCTCATGACCTTACTTAAGGACCAAAAATCTCGAATGGAAAAATGCCTTGACATCAATCAGCAATTAAAGGATAAAAATGCACTGGATAATGAATGCTTAAAATTTCAACTCAACATTTTTCAAACACAAGAAAAACGTGAAAAAGGTTTTGAATTCGCTTTTGCGAAATCTTACCAAAGCAAAAAATCTTTGGAAAAACAGATATGTGATCTAGTTGCATCTAAGAATGCTTTGTTGTATTAAATAGAACAACTGAAATATGGTCATAGACAACAAATTAACGCTCTCACTTCGGAAAATCAAAAAGCCAAGTCTGAGTTGTTAACTTGTCAAAAACAGTTCTGTGAGTACAAAAAGCATTCAAAGAAATGAATAGATGACTATCTTGAAGAAATTTTCGACTTACAAAACAAAATCAAAGAGTTTCGAAATGTTGTTTATAAACATGGTGAGTCAATCACAACTATTCAAAAGTTTACTTTTAAACCAAATCTAAATGGATATGGACCGAATCTTGCTGATTACAAACCAAAGTTTTCAAATCGAGCATTCAGACCAAATCCTCAAGTTTACAGTGCAGAACATAGAATTAATGATTCCATTATGAGTGTTGTTAAATATAATCGTAGGAGGAATTACATGCAGAAGACGAGAGTCGGTCAAAATTAGAAAATGTTGTTTATAACAAACCATTTAACTATTCAAAAGCCATAACTTTCTTCGCACAACAGGATAATTTTAACACATCTTGGGTTATCACGCCTATTTTTGAGTCTTCTAATGTTGGTCCTCAACCCAATACTGCACAAATTAATGGTCCTTTACCTTCTCTCAGTGAAGTAAAAACCGTACCCGAACGTTGTCAAAATCTTAAATATTTTGAAACATTCCTATCGGACATCAAACTTTTGGAATGTGAAATTGAAATCAATTCTGAAATAAAAGTTGAACATTTTCAATCGCCTCATGCGCGAGAACAAAGAAATATTTTTCAGAAAAGAATTTTACCTCATGTTCGAAATTTGAAAATGTGTGCAATATATTGGGAAAGGGATTTTCACAAGGAGCTTGGACTTATGAAAAGAGTTTTCAAGAAAACAGAAACATCAATTTCAAATACAAAACGTAAAAATAAAATGTTAAGAAAAGATGTTGATCGACTCTTGGAAGATGTAATCTGTGCTGATACCATTAATGTTGTGTTATTACATTCTGTTGCATATGCATTTGATTATATCTCTGATTCCGATTGATTCGTTGAAAATGTTGAGAATAATCGACATCGTGTCACAAATCACGTCTTTAAAAGTTGAAAATAAGCGTTTGTTAAACGAACTTTCAAATGCAAAACGTCGTCTTCAATGGTGTCAAAATCGAGAACTCGCTTTGCAAAACAAAATCAATCAGTTGCATACAAAAACTATTAATCCAAAACTTGAGCAACTGGATGATGAAAACGCGTCTCTAAGTGTCAAATTTCAAAATATGAACAAGAAATTTCAAAAGTTAAAAAGGAATATAGTGTCATATTTGATTTACTCAAAAAGACTCATGCTCAAGCGTCAAAAGATGTTGATGATCATCTTGCATATACCAAAGATGTTTCACGACGAAATGGACTTACTCGTTCTGAAAATCAAGATTTGTTACACACTATCCATGATCTAAAAGCAGAGTTGGTGAAACTTAAACAAGATAGGAATAGTAATACAAATATAATTGCACCAAGACTTCTTAGACTGCCTAATGACACATCACAAGAAACTAATGTGCTTCCCTCTACTGAAACAGGAATAGTTGCCTCTTTTCCCAACGCTAGCACTTCACAGCTTAAGAGCAAATCAAGGAAGAATAGGAGGTTGCGTCGTAAGAAAAGAACAATAAAGACCTCTGAAGTAGAAGAACACCTTAGGACTTTGAACAAGACTCAAGTTGCACCCACTTTAGACATTGCATTAGACAAATGTAATAGAAAAAGTGATGTAACGAATGCTGAACCTTTAAGTACTTTAAATGTTATGTTTGAAGCTTCTTGTGCTGGTTGTTGTAAAAGCATGTTTTCTGGTTGTCATGATAAATGTGTTGCTAATGCTATCTTATCTCGTAAGCGGAATAATAGAAAACGGAATACCTCTAGGCCCACTAATGCTTCTAAGTCTGTGCTAGGTAAACCACCCTCTAGTGTTCCGGCTATGATCATTGATGTACCCATAGAAACCCCTTCACCTCCTAGGAAGAACTTATCACCTAGTGCATTTACTAAGACAAAAGCTAAGACTAGTTGGAGATGGAAAAAATGGTTACATAATACACTTGGCTTTAAATGGATACCTAAAATCATAAACATGAGTGTTTCAACTATAACTGCATCGGAACCCTCTAACTCTTTGGGTTCCACATCTACTTCTATTCCATCTGCGTGTCGTCTGTTTGTAATGTAGGTGATACAGATCATCCTTTGTATTGTTGATAGCGGATGTTCCCGACACATGACAGGCAATCTCAAACTGTTATCCAACTTTGTTTCAAAGTTCATTGGCACTGTCAGGTTCGGGAATAATCACTTCGCATCTATCATGGGCTACGGATATTACATCAATGGGAACATCGAAATTAGCAGGGTTTATTATGTGGAAGGTCTCGGTCACAATCTCTTCTCAGTTGGTCAATTTTGTGATGGAGATTTGGAAGTTGCTTTTCGAGAGAAAACTTGTTTCATTCGTGATCTACTAGGAAACGATCTTATGTCTGGTTCCCGCACATCAAGTCTTTATACAATCTCAATGCAAGACATGATTGCTTCATCTCCAATCTGTCTACTTTCAAAGGGAACATCTACAAAATCTTGCCTATGGCACCATCGACTATCACACTTAAACTTTCAAACCATAACCAATCTTGCACGATACAAACTTGTTGAAGGTCTCCCAAGATTTTGGTATTCTAAAGATCACCTATGCTCAGCTTGTGAACAAGGGAAAAGCACTCGTACTCACTTTCCTTCAAAGGTGCAACACAACTCACAGCATGTGCTTCATCTTCTTCACATGGATTTGTGTGGCCCGATGCGTGTGCAGACAATTAATGGAAAACGCTACATCTTGGTAATTGTAGATGACTACTCAAGATGGACTTGGGTTTATTTTCTTCGAAGTAAAGATCAAGCTCCACAGATGATCATCACCTTTCTCACGAAAATTCAAGTTCAGGAACACAGTCCGAAAACGAATACAAAGGAACTAAATTTGTGAATCAAACTCTTCGTGCATATTTTGAGAAAGTGGGAATTGCGCATTAAACATCAATTGCACGAACACCGGAACAAAACGGAGTTGTTGAAAGACGAAACCGTACGTTAGTGGAAGCTGCAAGAACAATGTTAATTAATGCTAAACTTCCAGATTACTTGTGGGCTGAAGCCGTGTCAACTGCATGCTACACTCAGAACCGTTCAATGATTACGAAACGCCACAAAAAAACACCTTATGAGCTTATCCACAACCGTAAACCGAATCTCAAACACTTTCATGTATTTTGATCCCTTTGTTACCCAAATAATGATCGTGATGACTTTGGTAAGCTCAAAGCCAAAGCTGACATTGGAGTCTTTGTTGGATACTGTGAAAACTCTAGGGGTTACCGGATCTGGAATCGTCGTACAAGGGAGATTATGGAAACGATTCATGCAAATTTCGATGAGCTTACAGAAATGGCTTCTGTGCAAAATAGCTTGGAACCCGGACTTAATCGTCTAAACTTTCCCCAAACCCCATCATCAGCTGAACCAAGCCTACAGATTACTCGTCAACAAATGGAACAGCTATTTTCTCCTCTGTTTAGTGATGATATTGATCAACGTGCTCCAGATGTATCAAATGTTTCTGCTGCTCAACCTGATAATAATCCAATACCTGATACACTTGCAACAACAACTACTGTTGAGGAAGCACCAACAATTGATTCTACAACAACAGCCGAACAAACCGCATCTAATGACGCTGAACCAGCTGATGATCTTCTGAACAATGAAGTACCCCAACCTGCAGATTATGATCCAAATGCTCTTCAACTTGCTAATGAAACTGCTGCACCTGATGTTGCGGAATCATCTACAAGCCATTTGAATCCTCCTAATCTGCAGAATGTATATCAACATCAACTCTCCACACATCGTTGGACTAAAGACTATCCTCTTATAAACATTATTAGGAACCCGAATCAACCAGTTGTAACTAGACAACGCCTTCAGACTGACGGTGAACATTGCATTTATGCACTTACCGTCTGCCAAGCTGAACCCGAAAATATTAAGGAAGCCATGACATATGACAACTGGATTGAATCCATGCAAGAAGAACTTAATCAGTTTAAACGTCTTGAAGTATGGGAATTGGTTGAAAAACCAATTGGGTCTATGTTATTGGTCTGAAATGGATTTGGAGAAACAAATTGGATGCTGAAGGTACGGTTATCAGAAATAAGTCACGTCTGGTGGCTAAGGATTTTAGACAAGAAGAAGGGATTGACTACGAGGAATCATTCGCACCGGTTGCTAGACTTGAGGTTGTTCGGATTTTTCTGGCATTCGTGGCTCACATGAACATCACGCTCTTTCGATGGATGTCAAAACCGCTCGAATGGTAAACCGAAAGAAATGGTCTATGTTAGCCAGCCAGAAGGATTCGTTGATCCAGAGTTCCCTAATCATGTCTACAACCTGAACAAGGCTCTACGGTCTCAAACAAGCCCCTCAGGCGTGGTATGATAAGTTGTCATCCTTTCTTATCTCTCATAATTTCATCAAAGGATCGGTCCACCCTACACTATTCATACAATATCACGGGGCACACATTTTAATCATTCAAATTTATGTGGATGACATCATTTTGGGTCAACACATCTAAAGTACTCAAACGCTTTTTCAAAACTTATGAAAAACATTTTGAAATGTCCATGATGGGTGAACTTACGTTCTTTCTAGGACTGCAAGTTCATCAATCACCCCGTGGTATTTTCTTGAGTCACTCCAAATATGCTCTTGAAATTTTAAACAAAAATGGAATGCAAAATCGCTGACACCTATGCCACACCAATGGTACATACCAAGAAACCGACGCCGATTTGCATGGGAAATTGGTTGACCCTACCAAATACCGAAGTATCATTGGGTCTCTCATGTATCTAACAGCCAGTAGACCTGATATTGTCTTTCTTTGTATATCTTTGCTCCCGTTATCAATCGCGACCAACTAAAACTCACCTCTTTGAGGCTAAAAGAATCCTCCGATACTTCAAGGAAACCATTAACTTGGGGATCCGGTATCCGAAGGATTCTGGTTTTGAACTAATATCTTTTTCAGAAGCTGATCACGAAGGTTGCTTAGATTGTCAGAAAAATACTTCAAGAGCTCTACAATTTCTTGGTGATAAACTGGTGGTATGGCAATCGAAGAAGCAGGATTGTACATCACTGTCCTCAACAGAAGCAGAATATGTTGTGCTCAAGTCATTTGGATGAGAACACAACTCAAAGACTATGGTTACGTGTTTGACAGAATCCCGATGTCTGACAATCGAAGTGCTATTGCGATCTCGTGCAACTCTGTTCAACATTCTAAGTCTAAGCACATCGATCTTCGATATCATTTCATCAAGGAGCATGTGGAAAAGGGTACCGTTTAATTATATTTTGTGGGTACTGAATATCAATTGGCAGACCTTCTCACCAAAGCCTTAGCTCCTGCTAGGTTTACTGAGTTGGTCCATCGGATTGGTATGAGGTGTTTGACTCCAGAGGAACTAGACCAACTTTTAAAACAATCTTAAAACCAGTCAAACACCAAAACCTCTTTTATAAATATTTTTCAAAAACAAAATACAAAAATATAAAATTTACAAAATACAAAAATATTCTTCTCTCTAAAATTTCTTTAAACATGGCAAGTACAAATCTTCCGTCAACACTTTACTCTTTCAAATTTCATTATTTTTACGGTCAAGTGTGGAGGGGGAGAAAGTAAATATTTTCTGTTTCATAAAACCTTGTACTTGCATGTTACCCAATACCGGTTGTATCTTTGATAATGGTGGACACGTTTCTTGTTTCTTGACACTCCTCGGGCTCAAACTTATAAAATTTCAATATTTCAAAAGTCAAGGGGGAGTGTCGTCATGTTTCTTTCAAAATATCATGCTTCGTACGTAACCAAAGTGGAACTTAAAAGCTATGGATGAAAATGGTTAAGGTGGAGGGACCAAAGTTGTCAAAAGTTTAAACTAATTTTTATCAAAACCTCTCCACCTAATTTTCAAATTCTTTAAATTCATACATTTAATTCCTCAACTACCATATCCTACGCCTAAGATCAAATCTTCAAATCCGTGTGTTAAATCTCAAAGTTGTAAGTGGATTAAGCTTTCTTGAGTAATTTGAAACAATGGTTTTTAATCTTATTCATTTCTAACGGTTTGATTGTATACAAAGGGTAATTTTGTGTTCTACGCGTATGAACATTAAATCACCATTGGGTGTTTATAATGATAAAGTTTGTGTCAAAATGTTTAAAATCAAGTGTTATAAACATTTTTAACATCAAAATCAACCCAAAAACTGTTTTTAATCACTTATTCATAATTAGGGTTTATGCGTGGATTTAGGGGTTTTCATGTGTGAGTGTTTCTGGATAATTAATTGCTTGAATGATGATTGTTACATGATTAATTGACCAAAACCTATCTTAAATCTTACCCAAATACAAGAATTTTGCTAATTTGAACTTTAGGGTTTAAAGTCTAGTTGAGATTGGGTATTTTTTATTCTTGTTGTTTTAGATGTTAAAACTTGTTGCAATACTATCACATAGCCTCTAAGACATCTCAGAATGAATTTGGTGCAAATCCTATGGCTAGATTTCTTATTCGTAAAATTTGAATCCCTAGGGTTTAAGGTTTACGCATAAGAAAATCTTACGCGTAACTGTTAATGATTGTGATTCCATGTGAGATTGAAAGGGATTGAATAATGTGTTAATGAATGTGTTATGATGAATTTATTTCAGGTTTTACGCGTGAAAAATCAGAATCAAGGTTAACAATTGGAACTATACGCATAAGGATCATCTTACGCGTAGAAGGTTACACGTAAGAGAAATCTTACGCGTAACTCTTACGCGTAAGGTTCTACATGGGGACTACGCATATCCTATGAAGGATATGCGTAAACTAGAGTCTTACGCATAAGGTTCACTCTTACGAGTAAACCTTACGCATAAGCTCCAACATACGCTTACGCGTAAGCCTTATGCCAAGACCACTTTTCCTACGCGTAATATTTCTTATGCGTAAGAGGAGTTCCTACGCATAAGCTTATTCTTACGCGTATGGTCAATTGTTTACGCATAAGCTTGCAATTTCTACGCTTAAGCCTTATTTTTAACCATAATTATGAAATGTTACGCGTACAAACTTGTAAATAAATAAATCATAACGTCACAAAACCAAAATGTCACTAATAAGCTGCAATGGTTAATATGTTGTGGGAATGAGTGAAAATTTGGACTTTAAAATTCAAAATTAATAAACTCACGACTACTTTGGACTATTGGACAAACAAGTGACGTTGGACTCGTAACATTCATCAACATAACATATTCAATAATTGGACAACAAAATCAACTTTTGACTAACATAATGTCTTTCGATATGTTGGTTCTTTTGGCTCAATATCTTTCAGATCACAACATGGACGTCACGATAGAAAACGTTAACGCACCAAATGTACTCACGATGGAAGACATTTTCCCTGATGGTTACAAGATGAAGATTGGAAAGAACAATCTCAAAGTCGACTTTGATAACTTCACGTGCTCTGAGTCTTCCTGTCATATTGTTGTGGACATTCTGAAGACTCATCCATACAAGAACATGCTCACAAGTTCGAAACAAACGAGATATACATTCATCAATTCTAGCACACTATCACTAGAAAGATCGATGGTCAAGATGTCTGCATAAGGACACTCAACAACAAACAAGTCACCATTATCATAAGCGGACTTAAGGGCAATTATCCTCCTTCCTACCATCCAAATTCTCGCTAATTATGTTGATACTCCTCGGAAGAGGCCACTCTCGGTTCATGGTCAATATTGGCTATGATGAAGTGCCGGGATCATCACTAAAAATTCTTCGCTTGATCTAAAGAACATCCTCACCGTGGAGAACATTGTACATAATGATTGCCAAATCAAGCTTCGACGTGATAGTGGTTATGAGCATCCTAAGCTCATAGAACTACAAATATTATGGGGCATGGTCAACATAATGCATATTGACTTCGCAACTCTGATCTGGGAAGACATGATGTCTTATCTCAAGAAGCCTGGCACCAAGATCCCCTACATCAAATAAACCAAGTTGTTGATCCAAAGGATACTCAGGAATAATTTGGACATTCCCTTGAGACTTGATGACCCCAACCATCACTCCGCGTTGTTTGAGCCCACACTTAATGTTGTCAGATTCAAAGACTCAACAACCAAGAAACAAGGTGTTGTATTTCCAGACTGCCTTCTCACTGACGATATCAAGAATCTTCAATCATACAAACGATATCAAGAAGCAGTAGCATCATGCAAAGTTGGCCTTATTGATGAAAAGTCTTCCGAATACCGCCAAGAAGACCGTGAGATCGGCAGCAGAAGTGCCGCAGCAATCCGAATACCCGAAAGTATCCAAAGAGAACTAATGTTCTCAAAAGGAAAGTTCCATCAAAGGTTGCTATTCCTAATCCTCAACAGACACCAAAATTAGAGGACGAGGATCTCACACGGCCACGCCGCATGAAGAGGTTCACTACTTTCGAAACTATTCTGCGTAAGATACGAAATAGTAGAAACACCTCCTCGTTCCAAATCGACAAGGGCAAAACTCCAAAGTGGAAGAGCAGAAGAGGAAAAAGTTCGTAAGAAGAATAATAAAGAAAGCGTAGAATCTCGGCTTCAACATGTTGCTAAGGAGTTTAATCTTCAATGCACTCCGTGGCCCCGAGGTTTAAGTGGTGGCTCACAAACAACACCAGCTCGGCGCGTTAATCAACCCAATAAGGAACTGGTACCACCACCCACCTAATCAACAAAAGCAAAGATGAGGATGAAATTATCTTCGACTTTGAGGAACCAGAAAAGGAGAAGAATGAAAAGATAACTGATGAAGATATTGAGGTAGCTGCCAAAGAAAAAGCTGAAGAGGAAGCTCTAGCTAAGGCAGAAGAAGAGGCTAGGGTTAAGGCTGAAGAAAAGGCTAAAGCTGAAAAAGAAGCCGATGATTATCTTCTAGATAGTACCGAACGTAACCAGGAACAAACTTCTGAGACACCTAATGATCCAGAGCCTACTCATGACTCATCTTCGTCTGACTTATCTTCTCATTCATCACCACCACCACCAGATCCGCATCCAGATCTGTAAAGAAACCAACCGATACTTGGGCATCACGTGCAAAGACAAAGATTGTCAAAGCTGTCAGGAAAGTAAGGAAGAAAAACGTGGTCAACAAGAAACTGAATCAACTTGCAGACAAAATCTATCTTCTTCAGAAGGTGATAAATGAGTTTTCGGATGAAAGGGAACAGATTCAACAGTTTCTAAATAGAGATATCTAAGGGGAAATGAACAAGACAATCAGAGAATATACTCACAAGTTTCTTCTCAACACCGTCCCTGTAGTGACAAGAGAGATGTTCACCAGACAACTATATCCAAATCTCATGCAATTGGTAAAGCAAACAATGCAATCTACTCTTGTAGCAATGAAAATTAATCCAATTGAGCCTGCGGTTGTCTCCGATGCAGAGTTGATTTCCAAGCTTGTGTTACAAATGTCTCAACGATCCGCAACATTTACTTCTGATGAAGCTAAACTATTTGAGGCATTGCCGAATATCAACTCAAAACTTCATGCAAAGAGTCACCGAAGGCTAAGCGCCCAAGAGACGATGATGATGCGGATAAGGATTCGTGAAACGTAAGAAGAAAAATGATGATTCATCATCTATGCCTCCACCACCCCAACGGACCTCCACCTCTAGAAGATCTCCTCAACGTCCTCCTGCTACAATCAAACCTCAGGACTCTGAGTCTCCACCACCAACGGAGAAAACTGGTGATCACTTTGAATACACTGGTGGTGACGATGAGGAGATTCCTGAGCCCCAACAACAACCTCCTTCTTCTACATCAACAAAGCAACCATCATCATCATCAAAGCCAAAGAAGAAAAAGTCAACTTCAGTTGTGTCATGGATAGATGAAGACTAATATGAATGGTTCTCAAAGCTTGTTGATGCAACCCCTCAGTTACCGGAAGGCCAAGAACCGGTAGATGGTAGAACTATGGAGCAGGTCAAGATTATCCAAGAAAAGTTCAGGTGAAAAGATGACTAAATCGAGTTGAAACGAATCAAGAACGACGCTTTTCAACCGCTTAAGGACGCTCCGCCAGTGCCATTGAAGTCGAATATCATCTTGACAACATAGCACGAGCCATGTCCAACAACATTGATTGGCTCAACCCTGAAGCAAATATCGATTTCACCAGACCCGACAAGGCCCCATACTACACCGACTGGACTAAGCCACTACCTACCATTGGCCGACCTGATCAACCGAAGATTCCCTACCAATATTTCTTCAACGACGACCTGGAATTTCTTCAACGACGGTAGCGATGTAAGCAAGAAATGCTACTTCACTCACCTTCCTTTCTCGCAAAGAATCTACTCAAACAATATAGCCATCGAGGAAGAAGCCACACACATGTTTATTGACAATGTGGTAAATTATGACATCGATGCAATCAGATGGGATTCATCATTGGCCGAAGCGAAGAAGAATCTACTACGTAGCTGCATGTACTCAAATCGAAGAAAGAGGTGTACAGTGATGAACGGATCGTTGCTATAATGCATGTTACCCTGTCATCTAAGTGGGACTACTCATTCCTGAAGAAAATAGCAGTCAAAAGCCAAGACGAACAGGAATATGACTTTATTGAAGCAAATTTTCCGAGATTGTCACTCAATGACATTGAAGATATGTATCTTGCCAAGGTACAAGGACGAATGCGACAATTCTCCACGAACATTCAGCTCCAGTACATCAAGTCATTGCTAATATTCATCAGAAGCATCGTTATCCAGGAACGTGTTGAAGATCTTCAACTTGCCGTAGAATCATATCATAAACATGTTAATCTCACACCACCAAAGCTATACATTTCCGATATCAACCATCTGCCTCAGTACACCATACTTAAAAAACCAACATTCGGGGTAGTTTACCGCAGTGAACTTCACCGTAATTGCTTCATGGCGTGCAAGGAGCTTCACAAATTTTGTGATCATACTTTGAAGAAGGTTCGAGATGGGATGGATTATAGGTTAAAGGAGATTCATGAAGGCATATGATCGAAGAAAAGGTGGAATTCTAGGGAAAAGAGGGATGCGAAGAAGTTCATTACCAGGATTGATAAAGGTTGTTTCGTCGGGATCAATTGAGGAATTTGGAGAGTTTCGTGGGTGGACGTCAAAGCATATCTCTAATAGGCTATCAACGTCCAAAAAGAACTCCTGGTGTTATTGACGGACTTCCTGGTACTCCTTGATTTGTTTCCTTCATTTAATATTTGGATGTGTGATCTATATTTGACTATGGCTTGTGCACACATAACGGCACAACCCGTACTTGTAATGAAAGGACCTCGTGTACGCCTTCAAAGCCATAATCCTTATAAAAGGAGCGAAAGCTTCTTACTTTTGAGTAAAACTTATCAAAACTTTTACTTTTCAAAGTTTTGCTCAAAAGAACAAGTACTTCCCCTCATAGTTTTAAAAAGCGCGCCTTGAGGCGCGCCTCGCTCAAGGCTCAAGCTCTAGGGATTTTTTCGGATCGAGGCTCTCGACATGCATGAATCCCATAAAAAATCGCTCCTTGGGGCTTTTTGTATGCCTTGGGGCTTTTTATGCCGGAGATGTAAAGGTGTTTGGGGCTGTTTTCTAGATATTAAGATAAGATACATGGGCCTTATAAGTTATATACATGAGCCTTTTAAGTTATATCTAATAACCCTAATTTGGAAAAGAACTAAAACACACAATCAAGTGGGTAACTATAGATTCTGATCATTTTACAGATATGTAATCTCTCTCACGTCATAAGTTTATATCTTAAACTAATTTTTATTGATTGTTTATTTTATTGATTTGTAAATAACGTCATAGGGTGAGTATTTGTATGATTTGCATTATGCCTTGAATATAAATATGTTGCTTGCGTGATATTTGGGTTAAATTGGAAACTTTGTTAGATGTAAGTCTGCAAGTGTAGGACACAAACATATTTAGTCTGATATGGATTTTAATCTATATGTAGTTCATCGAGCCAAAGAGTTGATCCATTTGAGAAGTGACAACTGATCCATTTTAATCTTTATAATGGCTATATGTGTCATGTATTAAGTATTTAATGTTACTTTGTGTTATTTAAGCTACATAAATGGTCACATATATTAAAAAAAAAAACTTAATGTATTTAGTGCCCTCAGATTCATGAATCCCAAGACCTGGTATGCGCGCCGAGGCTCTTTGGTCCCCTTCGCGCCTTGAGCCTTTCAAAACACTGCCGGCTCCCCTAATGATTTTCAAAACCTCAAAAGTTAGTATCACTTGTTGAGGGGGAGTATTTGATTAAAACTTTGTTTACAAATTTTTCTTCGTGGAAATCTTCCCACAAAACTCGAAATGGACATATTCGATATCAAAATTTCATCAAAAATAACATTTATATGCCATTTTTAAGGGCGAGAAAAATTATGTGATAAGAATTATGTTGTGAATTGCTATTGAATCGTCGTGCTAAAGACGTAACCAATGAATTAACGAGCTCTTAAATGTTAGTAACTTGAAAAGACTTGTCCGGGACGGGTAATAATTTCAAGCTAGTTCGCTAGTGATGTAAACATGTCTCGCAAAGGACTTGTCCTAGTAGAATGTACCATTCGAGAAACTCCCCGTAGACATGAACCTTGAGCGGTCAAACCTCCTCTCCAAGGAGTGTTTACAACTTCAAGTGACTTAGTCATGATGTAACCGTGTCTCACGGGGAATTGTCTATCTTGAGTTGATCAATTCAAAAGTGCGCGCTCTTCTCTCACCGTGCAGATTTCTGTCAAAATATTTAAGCACGTGTGAAGGGGGAGTATTTCTGCAAAATATAAAACTCTTTAAGTGGTACAAAATGTTTATCATCATAACCACTTTGACAGATTTTTAATGAAAATGGTTTTATGGCAACATAGGTTAGTCATGGAATTATAAGGTAACTAAGGTTAGGAATAACCGTCCTATGATCCACCAGAGCCAGAGGGATCTACCCAAGGACACCACCAATAGTTAGAATTTAGAAGTCCTTAGGTATAATTATAAAAAGGAGAAAATGAGAATCGGATAAAGAAGGAGTTGAAGAAATAAAAAGAAAAGTAAAGAAAAGGGTGAAAAGAAATAGCCCTCCAGATTATTCAACTTAGGGTACACCGTTCAATTCATATGCTACTAGTTGTCACTTGATGACACCGGTATTGAAAATTAAAGTCGTCATGGACCGAAGAACGCATGCACTAAACCTTCTTAGCCACTCAAGTTTCTCTCAACAGAAGCTTGTTACTTTCTCACAGGGAACCCTACGTTAACTATCGGCTTTTTCTTAGAGATTGCTGGTATTGAAGAAGGAGACCCTCTCCCTAGTCTCCGCTCAGGAAAACCAAAACGCACTATTGAGTCTAGATCTACGAGATTCATCAAAAGATCTCTTAGGTACACTTGAATTTTCATCACTTATCCTTCAACAATAAGGACGCAAGTGATACATTCTAGAGTCCTTCACAGATCTTAGCAATCTGTCGAGAACATTTATGAGGGATTCACAACTGTGATCCTCAGTGATTGAATGGAAACTCCTGCCAGGGTCAACATCAAACGACTGAGTCACTTCGGTAACTTCTTCTGGGTTACGCTTAGTGTTGTCTTAAACGGTCGACAGTCGTGGGATGATGCTTCGGTGTATCTCAGCGACTCACCTGAACCCTAGATGTACTTTGGCATATCGTGTTAGCCTTCTTGAGGGCATCCGGTTTCAAGAACAACCTTTGCTAGAATTAGAGATGTGTCTTCACATTATGATGTTGACACTCTCGAAGTTCGAACTTGTAAGTGCTGGAAATCCCGCTAAGGAGATTCCTTTCAAGAATCGATTCTCGAATATGTGGGTCATTACTTGAACTTGTTCAATGTAATGCCAATCCCTCATGCGGGATTGACGGCGGATTCCCGACCAAGGTGAATGGAATCAAGACATTCATCAAGAACAATTGTAGTAATCAATTCTTTATGAAAAGATTACAATGATCAATTGGTGTTCGTGATATGCCGAGGATGCTACTGCTGATGGATGCTCACGGGAGGAAGAGATCGTGCTAATTCTCCACATGCTCATACCAACAACATCACAAAAGAAGTTCTCTCAATATCAAAGGCAACACAAAGTGATAATGATTATTCATTAAATCAAAGAATCTACAAAGTTATAAAGACTCGAGAACTACTTTACATCTGGAATTCATTGTCAAATGAGCGTGTGAGCTTGTTGGAGAAAGACGTGGAGACGCTAGAGCAACGAAGCTGACCTGTAGCTAACAACAACATACTATCACAACCACCACAATGAACAATGAATAAAAGAACAAAGAAATCAAGACGTCAAAAGCAGAATACTTCAAAAGAAACAAGATCCCTACACTAGGGAGATTGTTCGAATCAAGGCACTTCTTCTCACAAGAAAGAAGAATGTCAGAAGACGTCAAAGCTACTATTACATCTGCACCAACAACTGTTTAAGATTACTTAGGATATCAATTACTAACACTTAGGGGGAGATTGTTGGAATCACTCCTAAACCATTTCTCAAGTGTTAGTAATCAATATGTAATAGTTAGCTTAATTAAGGCTTTTATGTTAGTAATTAAGGCAAGGCTCATGTAGAAAGCCCATGAGCCTATGCAAAAGCCCAATAAGGAAAGAAAGGGACTAGATGTGTTGCCCTAGCTCCCTTCCCCTATAAATAGTCTTGTAACTCTCATTTGAGAGTTGGTTGTTCATTTCAATACATGTCTTACGCCTAAAGGTTAATATTCATTCGTGTGTGTGTGTATTGTGTGTTCATCCGATCACTTCTCTATCTCATTTCTTATATTGATGCTTGTGTTACAAACATGGTGACCTAACAACTATGATAAATCTTTGATATTTCTTCAATTCCGCGTCTCTTTAGCTCCAATGCTCGTAATTTTCCTGAAAGTGGAAAACAATGGAAAACAAGCGTAAATCCATAAAAATGATATAAATTACAAGCATTATCGGGGGAAATTAACACTTCATATTCAGGACTATTTGATGTTATCAGCATCCGAAGTTTCTCGTTGACTCAGGAGATTAGCGCACGTGTTGCTGATCATATTTTTAGTAGGATCAGCTTTGCTATAGCCAGAGGAGTGGGGGCCCAATTAGTTTCTCGGCTCCCCACTAATTTCTTGTAAATCCTATGATTTTCTAATGAAGTGATGTTATATAAAAAAAATTAAATAAACAATAATAATAATAATAATAATAATAATAATAATAATAATAATAATAATAATAATAATAATAATAATAATAATAATAATAATAATAATAATAATTTCTTGTTTATAATAATAATAATAATAATAATAATAACGGCCGGCAGATATTTTGCTCTATTCTTGGGATGGAGGGCAAGATGTATATGTCGATTTGACGGGGCAGTCTCCCCTCACGCAAACCGGTATGATTGATTTTGTGATAGGGCGTGTGGTGATTGATGCCGCAAAACGTAAGCGCGTCAAGTACTGAGCCATATGTGCGGATATTGGATATGGGTTCATCCCTTTCTCATTCTCCTCTTTGGGGGAACTTGAGGTAGATACGGTGACCTTACTTAAGCGGATCCGGAAGTTCTATATAACTCAAGACATTGGGGCGCGTGCTGCAACTCATATCTTCAGTAGGATTAATTTTGCTATTACTAAGTGGGGGCCCAGATAGTTTCGCGGCTCCCCGTTAATTTCTTGTAATCCTATGATTTTGTTTTTAGTGAAAGAATTCTTATAATAATAATAATAATAATAATAATAATAATAATAATAATAATAATAATAATAATAATAATAATAATAATAATAATAATAATAAATAAATAATTAATTTTTGCAAAAATATTATAAGTGTTTTGACACATTGTTGACTTTCCGTTGGTGAGGGTAGGAATAAAATTTTGACTTGATCGAGCATGTTGAGCTCTAGCTTGTCTCCTGAACCTTTATAATTGAAAGCTTTCGCTAGTCTTTTATACAAGAAGCTTTAAAATGCGAATTCTAGCTTATCAAAGCCAAGAATTTGCAAATTTCTATATTTGACTTTAAATATGCAAAGCTTGATTATTCGACTAAGCATTTGCGGATCTTATTATTTCAGATTTTAAAATTGTGAAGAACGAGAAATGATAGAGTTATTTATAAGTTAGATGCTAAACAAGGATTAATTGGAAATCTTAAGAGCTCATAGAGGTTATTTGTGGATTTTTACTACCATCAGCTAAATAAACACAAAAATAAAATTTTCAAAAATAATTAAAGGTGTTTGGTTTTGCCGATAATTAGTTTTTACTCTTTCTTTAGAGAATTCTTGCTTATGAGAGTTGGGTACGCATCAGGGTACTGCCAGTGTTGCCGGAAAATAAACTACTGATTCCGGATAGTTAGTTGCTATTGTCGGGATTTGGCGCCATATATGTAATAATAAACCGAAGCCATAATAGACTACTACGCCTTGACGGTTCATTCCCGTTGACATGGTTGTTCAAAAGGTGGAAGTAAATAACCTAAATAACCCAAATCCATAAAAGTTTTATGTTACCTGACGGTTAGCTGCCGTTGTCTCAGACTTCAAAAAGGTGGAGGAAAATTCCCAAGGTCAAATAAAGGGCCAAATTTCGACTCTGGGGAAATCCTAATAAAGCTTCTATCTCTGGACTCGTAGATGAGTTGTTTTGTCGAAATAAAAAAGATATCCCATAAATCGTGTTAAATAAGGACCTTGATGTGGACCTCATTTTTGTGGGCAACGGTTCTCGAGGGAAGGATTTTAAACTAGTTAGCATCTAAACTGGGTCCTTTTATCGGATTAAAAACTTATCGAAATAAGAAAAAAAAATCATTTTTCAATAAAATCCTTAGAAGAATTAGGATTACGGGAGCAACAAGTAGCTGCGCGTACACAAGTAGTATCTATGGGTAGTGTTAGCATCTAAGTTGTATTTAGAAATGATTTCATTTTTAAGCTTGGTTTGGGGACTTGTGAAAAATCAAGGACGATGAATTTTATTCATGTGGATGCTTCTTCATGAGTTGTGCTTCTTACTCCGTGATCCTAAAAGTTATTTATTTATTAAATAATGAATGTCAACATCCCGTCATATTAAGAAAAATACAAAAAGATTTTATACATGATAAAATGGTCAAATGGGGCGTTTTTAAAACTATTGATTTCTTAATCTCTTTTGAGAAACACTTTGCTACTTTTTAAAGTTTTTAGTACAAAGAGGTTTCAATTTTTGGTTTCAAAAGCGTGATGTGATGACATTGCGTGAGAACACGGCAATACCTTAGTAAGATTAAACATTGATCGTGTTGGGAATTATACGTTTGAGTTGATAAGACAAAAAGAATGAAACAAGAGGGACTTAATACGACAAGAAGGAAACCTACAAAAAGATGGAAGGACTTGCTTGCAAAAGAAGTTTTATTTATTAGTCCTTATTCTCTAGTATATAAAGAGGACATAGGTGTAGGTTTTAATATAAGTCTTCCAAGATGTAGACGTCTAAAGGTGTGTGTGTGTGTGTCCTAGGCGTATAGTCTTGTAAACGCCTAGGTGATTAGTTTAGTTATCTAGACGTGTTCCTATAAACGTCTAAGATTAGTTAGTGTTAGTAAATGAAAACCTTGTGTCAATAACAATTATGTTTTGATTTATCCGCTGCGTATTGTCATTGTTATTGTTAAACCCTAAGGCTC
Organism: Chrysanthemum makinoi; assembly: GCA_910596185.1. Classification (NCBI taxonomy): domain Eukaryota; kingdom Viridiplantae; phylum Streptophyta; class Magnoliopsida; order Asterales; family Asteraceae; genus Chrysanthemum; species Chrysanthemum makinoi. Next base: position 164,752,260 of record OU343225.1, on the reverse strand, counting down.
ATAAACGATCAAGAAACTATCTTCATCACGTTTTTAGTTTCTATCAATTGGTATCAGAGCTTGGGGAGCTCTTTACCTAGGGATTCACAAGGTTTCTTGGCGAAAAAGAAGGAAGAAAATCGATTTTTTACAAAATTCGCAACTTTTCTGCAGGGCTGTTTTCAAGAGAGCATAACTTTTTCTTGAACCGTTGGATCAAGCTAAAATTTTTGCTGGTGCATCTCAGTATATCCATCTAAAGTTTCACCAAAGAGATTGTCAATTAGAGCTCTCAATCAAAATTTATAAGCTGTCGAATTCTGCTGCAGAAAAAATTCCGTAAGGTTACTACAGCACTGTTTTGAAACGATCATAACTTTTTTGTTAACCGTTGGATCGTGACGAAATTTTTGGTGGATGTTCTCTATATACTCATCTAACTTTCCACCGAAGGGATCTTTGATCTGAGCTATTATGTGAAAGTACTGCTTAAAGTACTGCTCTAAGTTCAAAGTACTGCTGTGAGTTTTCAAAGTACTGTTAGGGTTTATGCAAAGTACTGCTCTATCCAAGTTGAAAGTACTGTTATTATTGAAAGTACTGCTGAAAGTACTTTTGTTATTCGAAAGTAATGCTGTTGAAACCCTAAATTGCTCAAAGTACTGCTGTGTATTCTTCAAAGTAATCTTTGCTCCTCCTTGAAAGTACTTGCTTAAGTCAAAGTCTTGCTTAATGTTATACATGATTTTTGGTTCGGATTCAAGGGAAGTTGAGCATAATAATTGTTATGGATTTTTGGATGGTTTACACACACAGAAGAGTTGGTTCACACACACAAGGAGTTTGGTTTTATGTTCTTAAAGGATTCAAAAAGGCTCGTATTTGATTCTTATGGATTAATTGATTACGAAGAAGGTTGAATATCATTTATTTAATGTTGTAGTTGAGTTTCACAGGTTTATGTTCTTATCATATAGCTTGATGAATCTAGCAATGTGTGATTTTTCTTATGATGCTCTATGCACACATTGGCTATCACTTAAAGGAGTTACATTGTAGTGCTCAGTGTCTCATATTAGTTGAGGATTTTGTCAAGGGATTGCGGTCTACTTATATTTGGTGTTTCGTATAAGTATGGAGTTCAGTGGATAGTACAAGATTTAAGACACAAGTTTGGGAAATTCTACTTCTTCATCAAATTCGTTATACTCGGTTTTCTTCACAAGTAATCATTACATGGAGCCTACATATTTGAAGATTGTTAAATGTTTAACCATCTACATGCATCACTCAAGGGGAAGTGTTTGATTTTTACTATTGTTGATCATTATTACCACTGCTAGTTGGAGTTTTCTATTGTTTTGAATCCATTTTTCCTATGGTGCGTAATGGTGGGCGATTTTAAACATTGGAAGTCTTAGATTGGAAGTATGATATTGGTTTGTGGTGGTCAAGATCATTATTTGCATACGTTCCCTATTTGGATAATAACAAAAGGGGAAGAGATGTTTGAGTGGCATGGCATGGATTAAGGGGAAGACAAAGGAAGACATACTTGTTTCATTCATGGTGAGATCCATGATCTCAATTTCTCTACTAGTCTAAGGAAGTTCGTTCAAGAATGATTTTGTCATTATCAACTAGGGGAAGATTGTTGGGAATTACGTTTGAGTTGATAGGACAAAAAGAATGAAACAAGAGGGACTTAATACGACAAGAAGGAAACCTACAAAAAGATGGAAGGACTTGCTTGCAAAAGAAGTTTTATTTATTAGTCCTTATTCTCTAGTATATAAAGAGGACATAGGTGTAGGTTTTAATATAAGTCTTCCAAGATGTAGACGTCTAAAGGTGTGTGTGTGTGTGTGTGTCCTAGGCGTATAGTCTTGTAAACGCCTAGGTTATTAGTTTAGTTATCTAGACGTGTTCCTATAAACGTCTAAGATTAGTTAGTGTTAGTGAATGAAAACCTTGTGTCAATAACAATTATGTTTTGATTTATCCGCTGCGTATTGTCATTGTTATTGTTAAACCCTAAGGCTCATAAACGATCAAGAAACTATCTTAATCACGTTTTTAGTTTCTATCAGATTGCACCATGTCTAATAATGTATGATTTCTTCTCTCAGATTCACCATTTTTTTAGGGAGTATATGGAGATGTGAGATTCTTGACAATTCCATTCTCAGCTAAATAATCTTTAAACTCTTGGCTTAGGTATTCACCGCCTCTATCGGATCAAAGAGCTTTAATATTCTTTCTTAATTGCAACTCTACTTCTGCTTTGAAAACCTTAAATGTTTTAAACACCTCATGTTTATGCTTAAGTAAATAAACATAACCATAATGGCTAAAATCATCTGTGAAGGTTAAGAAGCAGCTAGTGCAGGTTCTTCATTGCCCACATGCAGATATTGCTCCCCATAAGACAATTTCCTTTCCACTCGAAACCCCTGCAGTGTATTACATATGTGAATACGACATACAATATCGTATACCCAAAGATTAATTTTATGATTTAGAGTAAATAATTCAATCATAAATAAGTTACCTGAAGTGCTGGCGCCCAAGTGCCCAGACTTCTTGTTCTTATTTTGTCGCAAATCATCATGATAAAGAGTAAAATTTCTCTTCCAGTGACCCACTACATTGCAGTAGTGGCAAGCCTGATCCTTCCTAGGATTCTCTTTCTTATTAGGAGGATATTTCTTAGGTTTAAGTTAATAGGCCATAACTTGCTTACCCTTATCAGCCTTTCCCTTTCCTTTACCCTTCTTGTTCGTATGCGGGTTTGGCTTGTTGATCCTACCACCCTGAATAGCCAGTACCTGGGAGTAGGTGCCTTTTGTGGTAACCCTTTCTCGTAATCAATGAGCAATGCGTGCAATTCAGTTATTGTCTTCCCCACGCAATGCATATTGAAATTATGAACAAAACCACTAAATTCCTTATTCAGGGATTTATTGATTAAGTTAACAGCAATATCTTGTTCATATATCTTGCCAAGTTCTTGTATTTTGTCCGTGTAACCATTCATTTCCAACACATGTGCAATTACAGGTTTACCCATCTTCCTGCTTACAACTGTGAAGAGCATCAATCAAATCATAGATTTTAGCAGCTTGTGGTTTCTCAAACATTCGTGTGAGTTCGTTGAGCATGTCATAAGGGAAATAATTCTCAAACTGCTTTTGTAAAGCAGGTTTCATCATTCCCAACATCAAACAAGCCACTTCATTATGTTTCTTGTATTCAACTTTCTATTCTGCTTTTTCCGCATCAGATGCTTCTGCAGTAGGTTTAGCAGGACAAGGCTTATACAAATAATCAAGTTTCTTAGCCACTCTACAGACAATCCTGTGTGATCGAAACCAGTCATTGAAATTTTGTGAGCCAGTCAATTTTTCTCGCTCAAAGAAAGTTTTGAACGCATAACCTAGTGTATTGTTATCGTTTTGAGCCATTTCTATAAAAAAAAAAGTTCAAATATTAGTATTTTCGATAATACAATTTTACAAGAAAATAAAATACCCAAGGAACTATTCATATAACCATAGAATTTTCTCGAAAACTAGGAACCAAATTAACATAGTTCCATTACATCAGTTGATCTGCTAGTAATGAAAGTATAAAATAAGGTAATCAGTCGAACAATAATTGGCAAACAATTTCCAATTCCTAGATCTTTATGGGATTTACATTGTAAACATGTTTTATCTCTATCTTATGCCTTGAGTCCAACGTCTCACCTACAACTCAATTAAGTCGTCTAATTTAAAGAACTGCAAATTTTTCCAGTTGAGGTCTCACATAATATGAAGATTTACCTTTCCATTACAATATAACCAAGCTCTCACATGACGTAAATTGCAACTTCAAGTGTTCTTTTAACTAGATTGAATTAACTTAATTTTAAGGGTGCTAGTTTTGATTATGGTGTCAAATCAAATATATACAAAAATGTCATGCATTCATCTTGTAGCATATGTTTAATTAAAAAACTTTTACCAATTAGTTTCTTTACAAAGCTTAAATCAACAAACTTTTAATCGATGCGTTGAGAAACTTACAAATTTTCATTAAGATGCTTCGTACATATAATAGTTATACATGGTAGCTCCAAATATGACGCACAAAGGATTAGAGAATCGGTCAGCGTGAAGCCTATTAAAAACCTTCTTCTTTCGGGTCACAATTTAATGCGTACCCTCCTTATACCCCTCACGCAGTTTGTTATAATGGGCAAGTCGTTCTAACTATTTGGTACAGTCGCATCAATCGACTAAAAGTTTAAGATTTAATGCTTAAAACAATTCAAATTTCACCATTGTTTAGTCCAATTTATTTTTCTATTCAAAGAAATTACCATTTGCTTACAACTTGTCAAATAAAATAAACAAACAATTAAAATAAAAATAAATAACTAAAACAATGCGCACATAACTAACAATTAATATGTGTAAACAAGTAGCAACATGCAAAATTATTCGATAAAACCTATTAATAATCAATTCTAGGTTTAATTATGTATATATCAACTAGGGCTTTCGCTTACTAAGGCAAGTGAGCCACATACATTGATAAATCGATTGCGTAAGCCATAGTTAAACATACATCATATTACACATAATTGACTCATTAAAATTATTGAGGTCTTCCCCAATTCCAGAATTATCAAAACAATACATGTGATAAAAACTTAACAATTAATCATAAAAGCAACAATCCATGACAAACATGCATGTTCCATTATGGATACAACATAACAATTATTCAATTAGTTACAAGATAGCATACAATTTCATTTTACATAACAATTATTCATGAATTAACCACGTAAATATATATATATATATATATATATATATATATATATATATATATATATATATATATATATACTAGCTTCATAACCCGCCCGATGGGCGGGCTAGCTTCATTTAAACATTACTAATAATAGTTATAATAACATTGCCAATACTAAAATAAATTGGATTATTGAAATAAAAGTACTTAAGTTGTTTGGAAAATTAAAATTAGTTAATTATATTTAAAAAAAAAAAAAAAAAGACGTGTGAATAATACAATAGTCTATTGAACGAACATTAATTAAACATTATAGAAATATGCACAAGTGAACAAATACACTTGAATTGTCGTACTCGTTCTGACATTAAAAAATACAAAATGTCAGCTGTATTGTATTTAATAATTTGATTTTTTGAACACAACCTGAACATATAGGTTTGATGATTCTGATACGTTAATAAGTAGTTTGAGTTTTTACCATTTAATTATAATTTAATGTATGTGGTTATGAATTTGTAATTGAACCAGAAAAGCAATCAACAATAATATAAAAGTATATACAAATATATTACCAAAAAATAAAGTAAGTACTTTCATAAATGTGAATGTAATTTTAAACATTCTATATGTCGCAAAAAAATGTATACGAAACAAAAGCAAACCTGTTAATACAACATATGCTTAAGGTTTATAAGCATAGGATCTTCGTCTATTCATCTTGATGTTCACAAACAGCCAATAGGGTAGTCCAAGGTCTTGTTTCCGTCGTCGTTTACGGGTAGTCCAAGGTATATGATGTAGAACTATTTAGGAACAATGACAATTTGCAAGGTCTACGTTCATTGAGTGTATTCATATGTATAGCATTAAAAACATTGTATTGCTAAATAAGTGTACTTGAGGAACAAATTGCCGGTTTTATACGCCAAGAGAATGTTGTCAATACAAAAAAATGTCTGAATATTCAAATCCGACATAAGACTTCTTTATAAACTACATTTGCAGTTGAGTTGCAATAGTTTCTGTTACTATCAAGACATAGTACCTTCAATCCTCGCTTGCTTTTAACTCTTGACAAAGTGACATATAGTTGACCGTGTAAGAAGACCGGCTTTGGTAAACACAAACCTACCTGTGACAATGTCTGCCCTTGGCTTTTATTAATCGTCATACCAAAACATACTTGAATAGGAAACTGTCTTCTGTTAAATTTGAATGGAATTTTTGTGTCTGAAGGAGTAATTACCATACGTGGAATAACGCAAATCCTACCAATATTTCCACCAGCTATGATCTTGGCTTCAATAACATTGATTCCCAACCTAAGTACTTGAAGCCTTGTTCCATTGCATAACCCTGCTTTTTTATCAATGTTTCGCATTAACATTACAGGATTACCAATCTTTAACTTTATTGCATGTTGCGGTAGACCGGACATCCTTAAACTGTTTAAGAAATCTGTAGTGTCTAAAGAATCATCAAAATTTGTGTCTGAATCATCCAAAGAAATAGAATCCGATGATTCGTATAACGTTTCATCTCCTTCAATCCAATCCAACATGCGTTCATTAATCATATCTACCATTTCATGAGTTGGTGAAAGAATGTCCCTTTCCTGAAAATATTGAGGATGCCATAGGTTTTCAAGCAAACACGGGTATGTTGCATCAATTATTGAACCCACATAATCATCGGATTCTGGTATCAACATCCCATCAGGAAAAACAACAGTCGAATCGCCATTATTAATACCACCAACCTTTCCATTACCAATGTCTAAAATCCAATCAGCAAAATCTTGTATTTCTTTTCTTTCAGATTCGGTTGATCCAGAACCCAATCTCATGTTAACTGTTAAGTTCATAACGTTGCAATTTTGCCACAGATAAGAAGAGTTAATAGTGGCATGTACGACATCATTACAGCTTGCATTAGGGATGACAGGAAGAATTTGGCGAAAATCACCACCAAACAGGACAACTTTTCCACCAAAAACACGGTTAGATGGTTGAGAAGGGTCTGACCTGCAAATATCTCAGAGTGTCCTATGAAATGCTTCATAATAATATGACTGAATCATAGGAGCCTCGTCCTATATAATGAGCTTAAACGCTAGTATCAAATCTGCTGAGGTCATGTCATAAGGAATGTGGCACATCGAATCTTCAACTATATTTATTGGAATTGCAAACCGGGGAATGTGCTTTGTCCTTCCTCCTTCCAATAATAGCGCTGCAATACCGCTAGATGCAACATTCAACACTATACCACCTTTTGAGCGTAATGCAGGCTCACATTGTTTTGTAAAGGTATGTCTTACCAGTTCCATCGTATCCATACACAAAGAACATTCCACCTTTGTCATTGTCTACAAAGATCCATAACTGTTGCATAAATACCTTTTTGTTCAGATGTCAAACTGCCATACAATGTTTTATGCTGCTCTTTTAATTCATTTACATTGTACGATGTCTCATCATATATCAACTTGTTATACCCTTCCATTGTGAATTCGTTATTCGGATATGGCATGTTCATGAAATTATTTAGACTCTTGTTGTTACACAGTAGCATGTGTTCAATATAAGTCAAACATATGTTATACTTATGGTTGTCATTCAGCTGTAATCCTGCATTTACATAATATTGTAACATAATAAAATGCGCAAAATGAGCTAAAAGACATGTATTTCACTATTTTTAGATAAGCTTATAAGAGATTATAATAGGATGTACTAAAGGTAACTTATATAAGTGAATGTAGTTGTGAATGTCGTATAGTCTCAGTTACCATATACAAATTCTGGTATGCCAATGTTGGGAAATTGGTCAACAACAATCATGCTAAACTATAGTAATATTTTGTTTTCACAAGCTGTTTAATGTTTGCATGAAAAAATGTTATTAATAAAATTTATGTTGAATTCAAATGTGATAAAATATATAACCTTAAAGATTAAATAAAACAAATATATATATTTAGATGTGTAAAATGTAATAATTGAACTTTAAATTTGTCTCAACATGTTTTTTGAAACAATACACTAAAAAGAAGTGTCATGTAAGGCTACTTATTAGTCTCTTGGTTTTCCTAATAATGGTTATAAAAACTGCAACTGACAAAAAGTTAGCACTGCATCATATTCTTCAAAAACCTCTAATCTTTGTAGAATATTTGGATAATACAAAAATCATGTCTGCATCAAACAAAAGATCAAGAAGCGAATGCGATTTTGAAGAAGAAAAAAACGGAAAGGACATCAAGTAGAACATGATTTGTTGAATCGATTTTTATATTAATTTTATTTTTATTCATTCTATGAAAACTAACTGCTTTGTTTTTATTGTTTCAGAAAACAATGCATCGAGGAACAAAGGGCAGAGGACCAAACCATCAAAGAAGGTATGAGCATTGGTTTGAAATTTTAATAATTTAGAACATCATTATTTCAAGTGTATATTGAGTATGGATTAGGAAAGTATTATTTAAAAAATAAGATTGTAAAATTATTCTGTTCTTACAATGTAGAGATTGTTGAAGAAAAAAAAACAGAGCTGAGGAAGAACATGTATGGCCTCCTGACGATTGGTACTACCCAATCGAAATGGAGATGAGCAAAGAACTTGAAAAAAGGGATGAAGCACAAGCAGAACGGGATAGCAATCAACAACTAAAAGATGATCAAACGAAAGAGTTTGCTACAATTCCTGGAGTTAATCTGTTTGAAGAGGGTTCTTCGGATGTGGAAGAAGATTTGGAGTGTGAAGACATAGAAAGTTTTGACTACGATCATTTACATTAGCATTCTCCAAGGATGACTTAGATTAATATTGTATTTAGTATGTATTTCATTATTCAGTTACGTAATACATAAAATGATATGAAATGAGTTATATTTAAGAATTATTTTCATTATTTGTTTTGATTAACTGAATGTGTATTTAAGACTATATGCTATTTTAGTTTAGTGAGGGATGCAATGATGTGTGTGTAATTGGTCTGATTTAATATGAAATTAAAATGGAAACAAACATAAAACATTTTGCGACAACATACCAGGATTATTCAGCTTTATGCGCTCAAAATGCTCCACATCAGCAGCCATGACATGCCAAGTTTTTTCCCAAACAATTTTCGGCCGAGACATACTATATGTCATGAGTAACATCACAAAGAATGACCTCAAATAATCACCCATACCCCAGTGACTCGCTTCTAGTAATCCATCAATATACTCCTTATCATCTTGCAAAAGCCCAAGCGCATAGCAAGCATCTATGTAAGTAGGATACACAACATCTTCAAATTTCCTCAGGTCTTCTCATTTTGTCGGACCTCTCACCTTGTTTAGCAATACACGTAAGTAAAACATCTCACCCCAAGAAGGTGGAACACGATGAATACAGCCCAAACTCTCACCTCTTTGTCTCGGGTCCAAATCCTTTTTTGAGGATTCCAAACATAAAATTTAGGTATCTCGGCATAAAGAAACTTCTGAGCAAATGTATCCGTCTTGTTTAGTTCCATCCACTGAACAAATTTAGTCTCGTTTACATATGACTTTTCAAGGGTGTAATCAATGCTTTCAGTTGCATCAAACACAACTGATTGTTCATCCTGCAAATGAAATGGCAAACGTTCAACACTCGGAGTCCTATAGTGTATATCAAATTTGAATATACGCCATGCCGCTTCACAAGTCGAAAAATATCTACAATCATATAAATCCTTAATCTCATCGACCTCTTCGCCATCTAAGCCAACAGTAATCCTATCCGGTCCCTTGTTTATGTATTTGAACAAATACTTAATGGAACCAACCTGGTAGCACCATTCAACATTTATATGTGACTGATATCGCCTGAGCAAACTGGGGTTGTAAGGAACAACTAAACCGTTGTGCAAATCTGTTCCATTTTTCTTAATAGTTGTGCCATCATTCCGCCTACTATAAATTCCATAACCATTGTCATCAATTACCGTGGTTTCGTTAAATGGTTTTGGAAAATTCTTGGTACATTAATAATCAACCGTGCATGGACTGCTTGGATTATCATGACCGCATGGGCCGTGCATCATGTGATCTGTAACGATTTGGTACAATTCAGGGTCCTCCTCTGTAAACCCTAAAAATATAAACGCATAATAAGACTATTTTACCCTTGAAATCAAAATGTTAAAATACGTAAAATAAATCAACACTCATTAAACGAAATTCAATCTAACTTATAAATGATATCAAGACTTAACGTGCATAATATAAAATTTGACTTTTGGTACGACACAAAGTGAAACCACACAAATATTCGGCCAAGCCCAAGTTCAAGCCCACTTTTCCTTTTCTTTGTGAGTCGATTTCCACCATGAGCCCATATGGGTCAGTTCTTGTAAACCGATTCTCACACAAAACCCACCATGGGTCGACTATATATATACCACACATATCTCATAATTGAAACCCTAGTTTTAAAGAGTCTCGGCACCAAAAAGTTTCGACCTCCTTTTCTTTCTTTTCTTCCGTTCGACTGCAGCGTGGGACGTGGTGGTGCTTGGTGTTTTACTCCGAGTCTCGCTAAGGTAAGCGACTCCCTTGTCGTCTCAACTTTTGCATACAAATTATGAGCACTTTATACCCGTGAAGCATATTAATGAAACGAACAAATAAATCGAGGTTTTATGCGTTAAAAGGTTGTGTGAGTTGTAGCCGCACCATATATGTATGGGTATACATTGTATTTGTTATTGCGTTCAATTCGAAAGCTTATATATATATATGTATCGAATTGTGTACAAAACTGGATAGCAAGAACATATATGTTGTGTCACATAAAATCATAAACATGTATGCTATATGTATATAAGATAACGCATGAGTTGTTAGGACATATGTTGTGTCGTTATAAGTTAAACGTAAATGAACATGGATCATAAAACTTTGTTTGCGTTAAGAAGTCATGGGACAAACAGCAGTATGCCACACTTTAAACTATGTTGCAGATTGCTTGTGTGTCGATTTGCATGCATGGTTTGCATTGTCAAAAACCTTGTTAACAACAGTTTTGGAAGTCGACGTATACTTGGTTAGAATCTAGGGAAGCATTAGGTCGACTTTGGAGAACGGTTAAGGGTTAATGTTGTGTGTCGAATGGTTTGTGAGTCGGGAAACGGGTAAGTTTTAGTCTCGTTAAAACGATTTAAATAAGTCAATGTGGTGTGAGTTATTTATGTAAATGCATGCATGGGTTTTGGTTCTTGTCTGCTCTTTCTCTCATGTATCTAGCTCAACAAGATTAGTCATTAAAATCCGTAACGTGTTAATCAAATGCTCGTTATCATGGTACTAAAAGTTTGGAAAAAACCCTAGGTCATAAATAGTAGTCGACTAGGGTTAAAAGCTGTGTGTGTTGGTTCGTTATTCATGTGAACATATGTTCTTTCATTTAAACGTGCATGAAAGTTTGGGACGTAAAGTAAGACCTGAAAGGTTTAATTACAGTTTAAATCCTACTTTTAAGATATATGCAATATGAACCCTATACTTTGAATAATGATCATATAAGCCCTCAAATAAGATATTTGTCATATTAAACCCTTAAGTTTACCATTTATCATGTGTAAACCATGAGTTTGGCTAATTAATGATTAAGACTTTAAAATGTTGTAATTACATCCGTCACTAAAATGAGAATATACTTACAACTATAAGAATGTTAATGCGATGAATCCGTTATAACGTAATGATGCTAATAAGTATAAATAAATCATAATCATTAACCGTAGTTTGAAGGAGAGCGGACGTTATATCTGCGTGGTTCACTCATTCGTTTGCTTTCCTCTCATTTGCTTTAAGGTACAGATATTCGACCTTTTAGTAAGGTTTCTTATGACGTTTCTTTTCGTTAGCTTTTACGTTTCAATTATTAGGGTCTCCTATGCCATTGCTATGAACCCTTTCTGATTGTTTGATCTGTTGCTTGTTTGAAACAATGGTTTTATTGAATCATGTAATATCTGACTTGAACGTTATGTTAGAAAGACTTTGATACGCACATTTGTTGAACCTTGCTATATTTGATTATGAACTTAGGATTGTGAACCTTTGGTTATGAAACTCGATTATGAGTATGTTATGTGACCTACGACATAACTTCTGACTTCTGAACCTCTGCACATGAACCGTATGGTATGAACTATCGATATATTGCTGTTGAATTTTGCGTTTGATTATGATCGTGTCATTTATGACAATCAGTTTGACCTAAGTTTGTTTGACACCCGAGCCAAATATTTCACTAGTCATGGGGGTTCCATGTCCGTGTCATGATGCACCTCTAACATGACTCTAGAGGCGGTAGAGTGATGTTCTGCCACGTACCTTTCCGTTATCTGTTTATTGATAGTATGGCCACTATCCGTCTGTTGGGGCGTATGGATGCATCCTAGATACGATCGTTATCGATATGTTTTCGGTGAATGATGTCGGTATTGCAATACGCGTCTTCACAAAATTCTGGGAGTTAGCTACTCCAATTAGTTTATGAGGTTACCTTCTGAATAAGGAAGATATTTCGGATATGATATGTTCTGGGCTCGTGGTAGTTAACTAAATCTTTATCTGTTATTTCTATGTTAAGCATTATGAGTATGGTTCGGTATGTTCAAGTGTTTATAATTATGTGTTAGGCTTATTATATGTTATTACATGTGTTTATGCTTTTGTATGATTATGTGACTATCGTTTATTATGATAGGATATGATAATGTGTTTGAATATGATTCGTATGTTGTCATCTGATGTTATGTTAGTTTATCGTTATGTGAAATTCGTTGATCTGCGAGATGAATGTGCTAGTGTACAATTGAGTGTTTTGGAAGTTTAGTATGTATAATGGTTCAGTGAATTTTATAAACCTTGCCTATCGGTTAGTTATCTGTCTGCATATGTGACCTGCCATGTTAAAACTCTGCTGATGTTGGGATTCGTCGAGCTGGTTTAGCTTACGATATTTGTTCTGATAATTGCCAATGCCTATGTTATGTCTTTGTTTATTTAGTTATAGTTTGTCTACGTGTTTCTATCGTATATGTGACTGCCATGATCTGTCGCTATTTCGCTGCTACAATATTGAATTAAGTGTGTTAAATGTGGATTAATTAATTTCTATGAATGCCATGATTATTTTCTAGAAAGTGTTTCCGTTAGCCTTTAGATATTCCGTTTGGCTTATATGAACTCTACTATCTGGATGCATTGAATGTCTGATTATTTTGATGTGTTTGGAGTATGTGCCATCAATATGCTATGTGTTTGTTCTTGATCGTTAATTGTTCTTCGGTTTACGTATGATTGCGTTTCCGAGAATCCTCAATGATTCATTGATCTCATTTCGGGGTGACTTCGTTATTCGTTTCTTTGTTTTATTTTGTAAATTCTATTTTGTTTAGTTTCGTTCTGTTATATATCGTTCCCTTTGGGCTTTGTAAGCTCAGCGCATTTTCTTTTCCTGCGGCGGTATTAAGCATTCAAGATGAGTTTATGGGATAGCGATCGGGTTGAGAGTAGAGATGAGAGCAAGTTTTGAAATAGGGATCTTAGATTTATTTTGATTATTAAGTTATTTATATTTTCTTTTGTAAGTTTTGTAAAGGCTTCCGCTATTGTATAGTTTAAGGTTTGATATGAAACGTATTTGTGACATCTTTACCCTTGTCGGGTTGGGGTGTTACAATTTATCGTTCAGAGCAGGGTTTTAGGACCCTTAGTGCTTAGGCTATGACCTGTGAGGATTGGGTAGATTTAGGATTTTCCCTTCAGCGTATTTTCTTTGTCCACTATCGTACTTAAATTTTGCTAATAGTTGGTTATTCTTTTAGATGGTTATCCCTCGTCGTTCTATTTCACCTGATAGGAGCAAACAAGGACCAGCTAGGCAACCTAGGGAAAAGATGATGTAGACCGTTGTTATTGCTAAAGGCTGCAAGAGGATTGGTAGAGTGAAGCGGACCAACAAGAGGATACGAGTTCCGGCTAGTATGTGGCCATGCACAATTAAAGAGAAGCTGACCTTAAAGAACGTAGACGGAAAAGTAGTAGAGAGCTGAAACTAAAGTCGTTGACCACCAAGGTTTCACCACTAGGTATCATAATAGATGTCCCGAGTTCTTTGAAGATGGAGGAGTAGGTTGGACTAGGAGTCGCGATTTGTGTGCTTTTGTAGATCGTGTGCGGGAAGAAGAAGAGAGTCGGAGAAGTGACTTTGCTAGTTAAACATTACCGCAGCGAAGGAAATAAACGGATGGATAAGTTAGGAAGAAGAGGAAGAAGAAGAACATGAGGAAGAATACGAGGTGGACTCGGATTTTGAGTCTACAGCTACTAGCAGGTTTAATCCGATACAAGAATAGAAATTCGCGCTCCTGATTAGTTGTCCTCTTTATGAGAAATTTCTGACATTGGCTTTTGAGTTTAGGTCCTTTTGTTTTCATTTAGATGATTGAAATCTTGGATTATTAAGTTTTGTTTTGGAAGTTCATCTTATGACAATTCTGCAATTCGTTTGATTAGTGAGAATAAAGCAAATTTTTGAAAGTATAGTTCCTGTTTGTTGTTTCTTTCTGATAGATTCGTTAAGTTTCCGCTAGTCCTCATAAGTTTCGTCTGCTATGTGTTTTCTTAATGATGTTGCTTAATCACACCTTGAAATAAAGTATGACCATCATGATGGTATACTCATGTGAATCTGGTCTGTTATAGTATGTTACTTGCTATCTGTATGTTATCTGTATGTGATATGTTTGTTGTGATTCTGGTTATGTGGTTTGCCATGACCCGGGACAAAATATGATGACAATAAGAACTTGTTATGTGATGCAAGTATTATGACGCTGATCAACGTGATAATAGAGATCATATAATTTGAACTTATTGAAATTATATGATGTCAAATGCACGTGGTTGATGCGTAAATGGAATTTGACTTGTATCTGTTATATGGCACTCCCCATGTTCGTTTAAAATTCTGTACCAAATTGTGAGATTTTAAATTCGATATCTGTTGCGTATAAGTTTTGTACTTGAAATCAAATTGTTAGGATGTGTGTGAACTATGGATTGCTATGTTTGCTCTAAATGTGTACGTCTCCATGTACCCTTTTTGGGGTTATAAGATTTTCGTGAAGTGTTTGAGGAACATTAGATCCTTTTAGTTTGATTATCTGCGATTGGTGGGATTGTTAAGATTCATTCTGTCTATGTATATGTTTGTTCTCATCAGTAGATATCAGAATAAGTTAGAGCGTGTCGTTTGATTTTCTGCATCTCATCTGTTTTCTGCCATTACTTTGATAAGTATATGATTATCTGTTATAAGTATTTGATTATTGCTTTGATTTCTGAAAGTAGGGGTTTGTAGATTCTGATGAAATCCGTTTGTTCTGAGATGAGTTCGTGTTTGTCTTAATTCCTCGAAACTCTGAAATTCATTTGTTGTTCTTTGTTCGTTCCGTCTTGTCCAATTTCGAGGACGAAATTTTCTTTTTAGAAGGCGAGAATTGTAAAACCCTAAAAATATAAGCATATAATAAGACTATTTTACCATTGAAATCAAAATGTTAAAATACGTAAAATAAATCAACACTCATTAAACGAAATTCAATCTAACTTATAAATGATATCAAGACTTAACGTGCATAATATAAAATTTGACTTTTGGTACGACACAAAGTGAAACCACACAAATATTCGGCCAAGCCCAAGTTCAAGCCCACTTTTCCTTTTCTTTGTGAGCCGATTTCCACCATGAGCCCATATGGGTCGGTTCTTGTAGACCGATTCTCACACAAAACCCACCATGGGTCGACTATATATATACCACACATATCTCATAATTGAAACCCTAGTTTTAAAGAGTCTGCAGCACAAAAGTTTCGACCTCCTTTTCTTTCTTTTCTTCCGTTCGTGCGGGGCGTGGTGGTGCTTGGTGTTTTACTCCGAGTCTCGCTAAGGTAACGACTCCTTGTCGTCTCAACTTTTGCATACAAATTATGAGCACTTTATACCCGTGAAGCATATTAATGAAACGAACAAATAAATCGAGGTTTCGTTAAAAGGTTGTGTGAGTTGTAGCGCACCATATATATATGGGTATACATCGTATTGTTATTCGTTAATTCGAAAGCTTATATATATATATGTATCGAATTGTGTACAAAACTGGATAGCAAGAACATATATGTTGTGTCACATAAAATCATAAACATGTATGCTATATGTATATAAGATAACGCATGAGTTGTTAGGACATATGTTGTGTCGTTATAAGTTAAACGTAAATGAACATGGATCATGAAACTTTGTTTTGCGTTAAGAAGTAGGACAAACAGTATGCCA
Source organism: Chrysanthemum makinoi (assembly GCA_910596185.1). NCBI lineage: Eukaryota > Viridiplantae > Streptophyta > Magnoliopsida > Asterales > Asteraceae > Chrysanthemum > Chrysanthemum makinoi. Next base: position 164,736,082 of record OU343225.1, on the reverse strand, counting down.
CACTTTAAACTATGTTGCAGATTGCTTGTGTGTCGATTTGCATGCATGGTTTGCATTGTCAAAAACCTTGTTAACAGTTTTTGGAAGTCGGCGTATACTTGGTTAGAATCTAGGGAAGCATTAGGTCGACTTTGGAGAACGGTTAAGGGTTAATGTTGTGTGTCGAATGGTTTGTGAGTCGGGAAACGGGTAAGTTTTAGTCTCGTTAAAACGATTTAAATAAGTCAATGTGGTGTGAGTTATTTATGTAAATGCATGCATGGGTTTTGGTTCTTGTCTGTTCGGTTTCTCTCATGTATCTAGCTCAACAAGATTAGTCATTAAAATCCGTAACGTGTTAATCAAATGCTCGTTATCATGGTACTAAAAGTTTGGGAAAAAACCCTAGGTCATAAATAGTAGTCGACTAGGGTTAAAATCTGTGTGTGTTGGTTCGTTATTCATGTGAACATATGTTCTTTCATTTAAACGTGCATGAAAGTTTGGGACGTAAAGTAAGACCTGAAAGGTTTAATTACAATTTAAATCCTACTTTTAAGATATATGCAATATGAACCCTATACTTTGAATAATGATCATATAAGCCCTCAAATAAGATATTTGTCATATTCCCCCCCTTAAACCCTTAAGTTTACCATTTATCATGTGTAAACCATGAGTTTGGCTAATTAATGATTAAGACTCTAAAATGTTGTAATTCGTCTGTCGTCACTAAAAATGAGAATATACTTACAACTATAAGAATGTTAATGCGATGAATCCGTTATAATATAATGTAATATAACGTAATGATGCTGACAAGTATTAAATAAATCATAATCCGTGTAGATTCGTTGAAGGAGACGCGACGTTATATCTGCGTGATTCACTCATTCGTTTGCTTTCCTCTCATTTGCTTTAAGGTACAGATATTCTGACCTTTCAGTAAAGGTTTTTTATGACGTTTCTTTCGTTAGCTTTTCTGTTTCAATTATTAGGGTTTCCTATGCCATTGCTATGAACCCTTCTCGATTGTTTGATCTGTTGCTTGTTTGAAACACCGGTTTTATTGAATCATGTAATATCTGACTTGAACGTTATGTTAGAAAGACTTTGATACGCACATTTGTTGAACCTTGCTATATTTGATTACGAACTTCTGGATTGTGAACCTTTGGTTATGAAACTCTGATTATGAAAGTATGTTATGTGACTACGACATAAACTTCTGACTTCTGAACCTCTGCACATGAACCGTATGGTATGAACTATCTGATATATTAACTGTTGAATTTTGCGTTTGATTATGATCTGTGTCATTTATGACAATCATTTTGACCTAAGTTAGTTTGACACCCAAGCCAAATATTTCACTAGTCATGGGGGTTCCATGTCCGTGTCAGTGATGCACCTCTGACATGACTCTAGGGCAGTAGAGTGATGTTCTGCCACGTCCCTTTCCGTTATCTGTTTATTGATAGTATGGCCACTATCCGTCTGTTGGGGTGTATGGATGCATCCTAGATCTGATCTGTTATCTGATATGTTTCTGGTGAATGATGTCGTGTGCAATACGCGTCTTCACAAAATTCTGGGAGTTAGCTACTCCAATTAGTTTATGAGGTTACCTTCTGAATAAGGAAGATATTTCTGATATGATATGTTCTGGGCTCGTGGTAGTTAACTAAATCTTTATCTGTTATTTCTATGTTAAGCATTCTGAGTATGGTTCGGTATGTTCAAGTGTTTATAATTATGTGTTAGGCTTATTATATGTTATTACATGTGTTTATGCTTTTGTATGATTATGTGACTATCGTTTATTATGATAGTATATGATAATGTGTTTGAATATGATTCGTATGTTGTCATCTGATGTTATGTTAGTTTATCGTTATGTGAAATTCGTTGATCTGCGAGATGAATGTGCTAGTGTACAATTGAGTGTTTTGGAAGTTTAGTATGTATAATGGTTTAGTGAATTTTATAAACCTTGCCTATCGGTTAGTTATCTGTCTGCATATGTGACCTGCCATGTTAAAACTCTGCTGATGTTGGGATTCGATCTGAGAACTGGTTTAGCTTACGATATCTGTTCTGATAATTGCTAATGCCTATGTTATGTCTTTGTTTATTTAGTTATAGTTTGTCTCGTGTGTTCTATCTGTATGTGTGACTGCCATGATCATGCTCACTATTTCATTTGCTACAATATTGAATTAAGCGTGTTAAATGTGGATTAATTAATTTCTATGAATGCCATGATTATTTTCTAGAAATTGTTTCCGTTAGCCTTTAGATATTCCGTTTGGCTTATATGAACTCTACTATCTGGATGTATTGAATGTCTGATTATTTTGATGTGTTTGGAGTATGTGCCATCAATATGCTATGTGTTTGTTCTTGATCGTTAATTGTTCTTCCCGATTTACGTATGATTATGCGTTTCAGAGAATCCTCAATGATTCATTGATCTCATTCCGGGGTGACTTCGTTATTCGTTTCTTTGTTTTATTTTGTAAATTCTATTTTGTTTAGTTTCCGTTTCTGTTATATCTGTTCACTGGGCTTTGTAAGCTCACCGCATTTTCTTTTCTGCGCGGTATTAAGCATTCAAGATGAGTTTATGGGATAGCCGATGCCGGGTTGAGAGTAGAGATGAGAGCAAGTTTTGAAATAGGGATCTTAGATTTATTTTGATTATTAAGTTATTTAAATTTTCTTTTGTAAGTTTTGTAAAGGCTTCCGCTATTGTATAGTACTTAAGGTTCTGATATGAAACTGTATTTGTGACATCTTTACCCTTGTCGGGTTGGGGTGTTACATCCTCCTTATTCGGTATTTCAGCGGATATATACTTATCAATATTTGTTGTTGTGATTATCTTATCTTCAGTTTCAAGCCATAGCAATATGTGACAATGAGGAAGGCCTCTTTTTTGAAACTCAATGGTGTAAACAGCTGTAAAACATATAATCAAATGAGGAAATCAGGGAATAAATTAACAAAATCTACACCATGAATGTCAAAATAATATTATTCAAAAATGTTTAGTGACATTACCTCCTTTGACACGTCCAAATGTACTTCTATCCTTTAGTTCATTCATAAGGCAGTCAAGCTTAATTTTAAAGACTCGTGTAATTACATCGGGTCGATCCTCAGATTTCAATCCTCTTTCGGCCATAAAACGTTATATCTCATGCCAATTTGGGTTACATGTAAATGTTATGAATAGGTCCGGATAACCATAGAACTTGCAAATTGTCATTGCGCCTAAATAGTTCTGCATCATATACCTTGGACTACCCGTAAATGACGACGGCAACACAACCTTTTTGCCACGTAGCTGTACTCCATAATCCGCATCCTCTGCCAATTTTGCCAGCTTAGAATACGTTTCACTTCTAAGCTCTTTCTGCTGCTTGCGATTAAACCTCATTCTTTCTGATTCAACCATTGTGTATCCATCTACCAAAAATTGCTGAAATAGCCTTCTTCCATTTATCATCATGGAGAATTCATTTCACCTTTCTTGTACACAGTATGTGAACCACTCTCTTATTGTTACGCGTGTTCCTTTGTTTGTTTCATCGTAATCAGTTACGCCTTCATGAAATATATTAGTGCGATAACCATCCTCAGCATAAGGAAAGAACAAAGGGTACTGCAATGCGAGATAAGAGGGGTGCAATTCACTGATTCTTTGAAGGTCACCATCTTGTTGATATAGAATAATGTCTCTCTTGTTTTTGGTTTTGTCAAAATCTCTGAAAATTAAAGCAGCCACTTCGGATGCAGTTGGTAGATTATAATGTCTACCATCTCGCTGCCTTGTACCAATAAGTTTAAGACAATATTTATTATCATTAGAAGATCTCATACGTTCACCCGCCATGCGAAAATCCTGAACCAATGGATAAATTTCATCAAGCATGTCGCGTATCTCCTTTGTAAGCTCATAGTCTAAGTCTTGTTTTTTGGAAGACGTCATATGTTCATTGTTGCAACATTCAATTTCAATATTTACAAAGGTAATAAAGGTAGATAAGGACATAGATTGTTTTGTGTTAATGTGCAAAAACATAATGTAGTTGGATAAAGAATCAAACCTGACAGCGTTCATTCTGTTCGTTATCTCATTCTCAGTATCAACTATATAAAGCTGAGAAAATTTAGGTGTCCTTCCAGTCTTTGGCAATAGAGTACCTGCTAAATGGTAATTCTCTCCATGTATGCGATAGCAATATGGACCACGTCCGGCATTAACAGAGTGGTCTTGTTGGGCACCAATGGAAGTGAATGCAAACATTGAATTATACCGCCTTATATTATCTATGAATGTCACGCTCTTAGGGTGTTCATTCAAAATAAGCTCCTTTAGCAGTTTAGGTGGCTGTTTAAGTTCAGTGCCCAACATAACCTTACCTCTACCACAATACAGTGAATAAGACTGGGAACTGCCAGTTCACATGCCTCTTATCGCCTCGGCATGCCAAAGCATTGCACCACAAGATTCGCATTCAAATCTTGGATCACCATGATCAATATAAGCTGATACACGTCAATACATTTATGACATATTAGTGATTTTGTATATTTACTAAACAAAGTACGTGCTTTAACAGGCACGAATGGTTCATATTTTGCGCATTGTTGTTTTTTAAGTACTTACCATTAGAGATTCCAACAAATGAATGTCTGTTGGCTGTTTCATTGACTATAGGATCAGTTTGGTTGAAATTTGTACACCTTGCAGATTGCCTTGTGACCATTTTTCCTTTAAGCTTATGCACTTGAGATGTTAGTAAAGAAGATTGGCCATTAGACAGTGTATCGCGTTTAGAAGATATGGATCCTGTCAAACATTATATTACACCATTGTGATTGTATCTGAAAGTATTAATCAAGTGTGATATATCTAAATACGTTAACAGATAAATGAAAAGTTAATGATGAAACTATGTACCTAAATTGAATTTCACCGGCGTCTGGTTTCGAAACCTTGAGCCATTGTTGTTTCGTATGAATGTACCTATAAAAAAACGAAATTATTTATTGATATATTTATATATGGACTTATAATTTTAAATATTCTGATCAATGCATCATATTTATGATGAAAAGATAAATACCTTTTAATGTCGGTTCTGTATTACCACTACCTTGAGGAGGAACGTTACGTATAGTATCATTTGGAGTTATTGAGCCAACAGGAGTAACATCGTTACGTGAGTTATCTAAGTGAAAAAAGATAATGTTAAATTCCGGAGAACACAATAACAAACAAATGATAAATTTGTTAACATTATGAATTAATTTTTGAATTGTCGCTTTTCTTGCGGACGTCCCCTCGGTCGAACACCTTTATTAACAATAACTATATAGTTATTTGACGTAAAATACACAATAAATAAATTTATTAGGTATGGAGGTTATTATTGTAGATATTAAGTTAGGAACAAACTGTCTGAAATTTCAGTAAGTGGAGGTCTTGAAACCTTTCTTCCAGCCTTGTTAATGGATAAATCCACTAAAGGCATATCAGTTGCTGTCATATTCGAGTGAGTACCTACATTTTAATGATGTTTAGTTAACTGTACATGAAGAGTAACATGTTAAAGTGCATTACATAATGGTAAAAAATATTAAATATGATTTTTTTTAAACATGATGTAATTAACGACGACACTATGAAACGTACTTGTATAAAAAAGAAATAAATTTATTAATAATACTTAGGATTTATTGTAGATATTAGTTTAGGAACAAACTCTCTGAAATTTCTGTAAGTGGAGGTCTTGAAGCCTTTCTTCCAGCCTTCTTAATGGATAAATCCACTAAAGGCGCATCAGTTACTATCATATTCGATTGAGTACCTATATTATAATTATCTTTAGTTACTCGGACATGATTAGTAAGATGGTAATGTGCATTACCTAATGGTAACAAATAATGAATATAAATTTTAAAACTGTATACATAATGTAATTAACCACCATACAACTACACGTACGTGTATTAATCTCTCTTAGCGTTTGTCTTGTAGATGGTCTTCCAACAGGTTTTTTAGAAGTTATCGAATCATTAAGCACACTTGAAAATCAAATAAATATAAACAATTTAAAGTTGGAATAACAACAAAAATGAAAAACAAAATTATGTATTGTATTGTAGACATTAAGGGAGTAACACACTTTCCGTGCGTGGAACTGTTGAAGCCTTTCTTCCAACCTTTCTAATGGAAATGTCAAGTAAAGGTGTGTCGTGCAAGCCAATATGTGACTGTCTTTATGGAGGTTGTGACAACTCGTACTTTCAGGTCATTTTTCAAATTCACTATTCATCTCGGGAATTTACTATTCATCGGTTACTATTCATCATTTTCGGAGTCGATTAGATATTCTGAGAACGTATTTCAAAAATTTACTATTCACGAAACACTATTCATTCCCGGAGAAAATCACTATTTATGCTTCACTATTCATCGTTTATCGTAAACTAGGTTTACGAGTATCAAATTCGCGTAACCTTAATGGTTTAGCTGCGAATTCATGAACATATCATCAAGGACATTTCATATTGACTAGGTTTAGTCTACATATCATTAGCATCATTATCATCATATTAGTTCATGCATGGTTTTGCATTTTACATTAAACGCATAATTTCCTATTAAATAAACGCTATCGCGTAATTAATTATTTCGAACATTTGATCCGACACTTCCAAAAATTATTCCGATATATTTTTAAGCTCATATAAAGATTATAAAAATAATATTATGAGTTTACCTGGTGTTTTAAATTTATTTTGTATATAAATTGTTATATTTATATAATTACGACGGTTTTTGTAAATACTATACGACGGTTTTTGTAAATACTATACGATAATTACTATAAAATTCAGAAAATTCAGCAAATTATTTTAACTTTTTACGAGTCAAAAATGAGTCTTAAGCGCTATAAATTGTGTCGACTTATCAAAAATATATTAGTATACTTTAATACGAAGCTAAGGACATATAAAACGTAGAAAACGGACTTGTAACGATTAAATTACACGCGTTTAAATAAAGTTGCCGTAACTATATTATATAAGCAAAGCTAATATATTTCTATTAGACAAACATTACGGCCGCGAATGACCATGTTGAGGGTCGTTTTTAACATTGATGGAGTACTTTTTATGAAACGATGTCTTCTAGTAAAAGTAAGTTCGCCTAGCATATTTTCCAAAATGTTCAACCGTTCGTCAAGCGGAGTTGTAACGAATAAAATACGGACACTCTAACTTTGCCGAAAGTTACCTTAAACAATATTTTGGACACAAGTACCATACTTTACCTATATTTTTCTCCATGATCGAGACCTCTATGATAAAAACTTAAAAGCTAAAACTTTGAGATAATGATACAAGCTTTCCAAAACCGTTGAGTTTGTTTCCTAACACTCGATGTGCACCATTTTACGACTAGCTTTTCGAGACTATTTAGTCACTTTCATGAAATTGTCAAACGACATTATTTTACGACGAAAAGTTATAATTTCATAATAAATCATTAAATAACTATCTTAGGATATCATTTCAACATATATACTTATAAAGTAATTTATGAATTGTCAAGACGTTATAAGAATATTTTTCGACGATAAACGTTATTTTCAAAAATTCACAAGTGGTATAGATATCATACGAATTGCATGCATAACATTACATCATAACTTATTATAGAACATATCATTCATCATAGGTCACGGTTAGAGGTTGCGCCTCATTTCAGTGTATCCACTTTTGTCATCATAATCATTACAACAGGTGAGTTTTCATAGCCCCGATTTATTCAAGTTTATACTTATTTCAAACCTACGGGGGAGAATACATTGCACATCATTTTTATTACGATACCAAGTATATCAAATTCATTACATTGCTTAAGTTACTTCATTGCCAATTTAATTTCCCCATTTCATAAAATCATGAACCGTTAATTTCGGAAGAAGCGAGGGTGAGTGGATAGATCTATTGAGGGTGACTCCTCCATCCGTGTTGGTAGTCCCAACTGGTCAACGGATGCATTTCATTTCTTTATCATTATTGATTTGTTTGGCAAAACACTCTGTTGGGGCGAACATCATGAATAGTCAGCTTCGGTCTCATGTGCTTATAGCAATTGTAACATTTTTATGTGACATATTTTTCATACATGGCCTATACTTGTGGTAGTCGTATTAAACATTTTCATAAACTCTATGAACTCACTAACACTTTTAGCAATGTATTTTCAGGTATCTAAGGCATTCGCATCATGGCACGAATAAGGAACCCTCATAGAGTCGCGCGGGTCGACGCCTCATTGTAAATTATGGCATTTTCAAAACATCGTTTGGCATGTAATGAACATATTTCCGCAAACTTTATCAACTTTTGGGACCTATCTTGTAACTTTGAATGTTTTAAATAAATAGCAAACGATGTGTTTTTAAAACGACACTTTAGGTCGTTCAATATAACTGTGATTGTGATGCTATGACAGTCAACCCAGAATTCCATTCCTACCGCAAAATGGTAATTTGGGGTGTGACAGATTGGCATCAGAGCTTCATTATAGAGAACTAGGTTGCATCATTGACCCTAGACTATAACTACATCATCATAGCATCTCATTATTTCATCATAAGTGCATATTCATTTTACATGCGATTTCATATACACATTTTTCGAGTTATTTACTTTCATTTCAAATCGATTGTCACATGGATGTCTTCAAATACCCATTCCATTATCCTTTCTTTAGAATCCAATGTGGAGAATGCCTTGTCATTCCCTATCACAATTTTAACATCAGTTGACTCATCACCGATAACATCGAATGCCGAGATAAAACCTTTAAGTAGGGCGAAGTCACTCTCACTCCTATGTTTCACCACTAACATGTCAAGTTACACGTTATTCACACATTAAGTCACTAAACCATCATACATTTGAAGCACTTACAACATCTCATAACCCATTTCTTAGGAACCCGTCGATCATTTTGAAAAATAACCTCAAACTTATCACCTCATACCACATCTCTTTAGAGCGTTTATTATTAACATAGTACTTTGCTACGTCTCACCTTTCCTTTTATTTTGAAGAGTAATGGCGCCAAAGAAAGCTACACCTGAATTGACACAAGCGGCTATGAAAAAGTATGTGAGGGATAGTATAGCTGAGGCATTAAGGACTGAAGAGCAAAGTGGCCGCTACTGAGGTGCGGCCACTGCCGAAGCCGCTAGACTTGCCACATGCTGAGGCTGCAGCTACTGCTGCTGCAAGGCTTGCTAATGCTGCCGAGGTGCGCAATTGCCTGAAGCTACTAGAATTGCGTCTGCTGCTGAAGCTGCTAGACTTGCTGCTGCTGCAGGAATTGCGGAGGGTCGGGTTGGAGTTGTTCATATAAGGATTTTAGCGGGGACCCACAAAGTTCAAGGGCACCGAAGGGGCCACTGCTATGGTTCGATGGTTTGAGAAAATGGAGTCTGTGTTCCTGTTATGCAATTGCCTTGATGATAGCAAGGTTAAGTTCTCTACAAGTACACTACTAGATGGGGCAATGTCGTGGTGGAACTCGTATGCACAGCCTATGGGAATGGAAAATGCTTACAAGCTCACCTGGGAGCAATTTAAAGGGTTGTTGACAAAGAAGTATTGTCCGCGAACAGAGGTAAAGAAGTTGGAAACGGAATTTTATGAGCTAGTGACTGTTGGGTACGACATCGAGACCTACATTCGAAGGTTTCAAGAATTGGCTGCGTTATGTCCGTCTATGGTTTGGACGAAAAAACTCTGGAGGCTTTCATTGGGGACTTCCCAGATTATTCAAGGTGATGTGATTTCCTTTGATCCGAAAACGATTGAAGAATCTATTCGAGTATCTCAAAAGCTCATGGCACAAGTATTGAAGGGGGGAAACATTACCAACACCAACCGTAACAACAATACTAACAACCGCATCAACTACAACAATAACCGAAACAACAACAACAACAACAACGATAACCAAATGAACAATGACAAAAGGAAATGGGAAAATGACCAAGGAGGTTATAATAGCAACAACCAAAACCGTAACACTAACCATCATCAACAACAGAATAGAAGGCAAGAAGCTGCAATGATTTATGTTGCTGCACCAATAGAAGGCAGAGGTTATGCTGGAACACACCCACTATGTAATCGATGTAAGTTTCATCACTCGGGTCCTTGCCCTGCCAAGTGCCACAAGTGCCAAAAATTGGGACACCTAGCCAGGGATTGTAGAGGTAAAGCCGTGAGTGGATAGATCTATTGAGGGTGACTCCTCCATCCGTGTTGGTAGTCCCAACTGGTCAACGGATGCATTTCATTTCTTTATCATTATTGAGTTGTTTGGCAAGACACTCTGTTGGGGCGAACATCATGAATAGTCAGCTTCGGTCTCATGTGCTTATAGCAATTGTAACATTTTTATGTGACATATTTGTCTTACATGGCCTATACTTGTGGTAGTCGTATTAAAAATTTTCATAAACTCTATGAACTCACTAACACTTTTAGCAATGTATTTTCAGGTATCTAAGGCATTCGCATCATGGCACGAATAAGGAACCCTCATAGAGTCGCGGCGTCGACGCGTCTCATTGTAAATTATGGCATTTTCAAAACATCGTTTGGCATGTAATGAACATATTTCCGCAAACTTTATCAACTTTTGGGACCTATCTTGTAACTTTGAATGTTTTAAATAAATAGCAAACGATGTGTTTTTAAACGACACTTTAGGTCGTTCAATATAACTGTGATTGTGATGCTATGACAGTCAACCCCCAGGAATTCCATTCCGTACGCAAAATAGGTAATTTGGGGGTGTGACAGATTGGCATCAGAGCTTCAGTTATAGAGAACTAGGTTGCATCATTGACCCTGGACTATAACTACATCATCATAGCATCTCATTATTTCATCATAAGTGCATATTCATTTTACATGCGGATTCATATACACATTTTTCGAGTTATTTACTTTCATTTCAAATCGATTGTCACATGGATGTCTTCAAATACCCATTCCATTATCCTTTCTTTAGAATCCAATGTGGAGAATGCCTTGTCATTCCCTATCACAATTTTAACATCAGTTGACTCATCACCGATAACATCGAATGCCGAGATAAAACCTTTAAGTAGGGCGAAGTCACTCTCACTCCTATGTTTCACCACTAACATGTCAAGTTACACGTTATTCACACATTAAGTCACTAAACCATCATACATTTGAAGCACTTACAACATCTCATAACCCATTTCTTAGGAACCCGTCGATCATTTTGAAAAATAACCTCAAACTTATCACCTCATACCACATCTCTTTAGAGCGTTTATTATTAACATAGTACTTTGCTACGTCTCACCTTTCCTTTTATTTTGAAGAGTAATGGCGCCAAAGAAAGCTACACCTGAATTGACACAAGCGGCTATGAAAAAGTATGTGAGGGATAGTATAGCTGAGGCATTAAGGACTGAAAGAGCACAGTGGCGGCTGCTCACTGAGGCTGCGGACTCTTGCCGAAGCCGCTAGACTTGCCACACAGGCCGAGGCTGCGGCTACTCACCGCTGAAGCCGCAAGGCTTGCTAATGCTGCGAGGCTGCGGCAATTGTTTGTGAAGCTACTAGAATTGCGTCTGGCTGCTGACCGGCCGCTAGACTTGCTCTGCTTGCAGGAATTGCGCAGGAGGAGGTGCGGGGTTGGAGTTGTTCATATAAGGATTTTAAAAGCGGGGACCCCACAAAGTTCAAGGGCACCGAAGGGGCCACTGCTATGGTTCGATGGTTTGAGAAAATGGAGTCTGTGTTCCTGTTATGCAATTGCCTTGATGATAGCAAGGTTAAGTTCTCTACAAGTACACTACTAGATGGGGCAATGTCGTGGTGGAACTCGTATGCACAGCCTATGGGAATGGAAAATGCTTACAAGCTCACCTGGGAGCAATTTAAAGGGTTGTTGACAAAGAAGTATTGTCCGCGAACAGAGGTAAAGAAGTTGGAAACGGAATTTTATGAGCTAGTGACTGTTGGGTACGACATCGAGACCTACATTCGAAGGTTTCAAGAATTGGCTGCGTTATGTCCGTCTATGGTTTCGGACAACGAAAAACTACTGGAGGCTTTCATTGGGGGACTTCCCCAGATTATTCAAGGTGATGTGATTTCCTTTTATCCGAAAACGATTGAAGAATCTATTCGAGTATCTCAAAAGCTCATGGCACAAGTATTGAAGGGGGGAAACATTACCAACACCAACCGTAACAACAATACTAACAACCGCATCAACTACAACAATAACCGAAACAACAACAACAACAACAACAACGATAACCAAATGAACAATGACAAAAGGAAATGGGAAAATGACCAAGGAGGTTATAATAGCAACAACCAAAACCGTAACACTAACCATCATCAACAACAGAATAGAAGGCAAGAAGCTGCAATGATTTATGTTCTTTGCACCAATAGAAGGCAGAGGTTATCTTTGGAACACACCCACTACGTAATCGATGTAAGTTTCATCACTCGGGTCCTTGCCCTGCCAAGTGCCACAAGTGCCAAAAATTGGGACACCTAGCCAGGGATTGTAGAGGTAAAGCCGTGAGTGGATAGATCTATTGAGGGTGACTCCTCCATCCGTGTTGGTAGTCCCAACTGGTCAACGGATGCATTTCATTTCTTTATCATTATTGAGTTGTTTGGCAAGACACTCTGTTGGGGCGAACATCATGAATAGTCAGCTTCGGTCTCATGTGCTTATAGCAATTGTAACATTTTTATGTGACATATTTGTCTTACATGGCCTATACTTGTGGTAGTCGTATTAAAAATTTTCATAAACTCTATGAACTCACTAACACTTTTAGCAATGTATTTTCAGGTATCTAAGGCATTCGCATCATGGCACGAATAAGGAACCCTCATAGAGTCGCGGCGTCGACGCGTCTCATTGTAAATTATGGCATTTTCAAAACATCGTTTGGCATGTAATGAACATATTTCCGCAAACTTTATCAACTTTTGGGACCTATCTTGTAACTTTGAATGTTTTAAATAAATAGCAAACGATGTGTTTTTAAACGACACTTTAGGTCGTTCAATATAACTGTGATTGTGATGCTATGACAGTCAACCCCCAGGAATTCCATTCCGCTGCAAAATAGGTAATTTGGGGGTGTGACAGATTGGCATCAGAGCTTCAGTTATAGAGAACTAGGTTGCATCATTGACCCTGGACTATAACTACATCATCATAGCATCTCATTATTTCATCATAAGTGCATATTCATTTTACATGCGGATTCATATACACATTTTTCGAGTTATTTACTTTCATTTCAAATCGATTGTCACATGGATGTCTTCAAATACCCATTCCATTATCCTTTCTTTAGAATCCAATGTGGAGAATGCCTTGTCATTCCCTATCACAATTTTAACATCAGTTGACTCATCACCGATAACATCGAATGCCGAGATAAAACCTTTAAGTAGGGCGAAGTCACTCTCACTCCTATGTTTCACCACTAACATGTCAAGTTACACGTTATTCACACATTAAGTCACTAAACCATCATACATTTGAAGCACTTACAACATCTCATAACCCATTTCTTAGGAACCCGTCGATCATTTTGAAAAATAACCTCAAACTTATCACCTCATACCACATCTCTTTAGAGCGTTTATTATTAACATAGTACTTTGCTACGTCTCACCTTTCCTTTTATTTTGAAGAGTAATGGCGCCAAAGAAAGCTACACCTGAATTGACACAAGCGGCTATGAAAAAGTATGTGAGGGATAGTATAGCTGAGGCATTAAGGACTGAAAGAGCAACAGTGGCGGTGCACTGCTATGAGGCTGCTGACTACTGCCGAAGCCGCAAGACTTGCCACACCGCTGAGGCTGCAGCTATGCTGGAAGCTGCAAGGCTTGCTAATGCCGCCGAGTGCGGCAATTGCCGGTTGAAGCTACTAGAATTGCGTCTGGCTGCCGGAAGCTGCTAGACTTGCTGCTGCGCAGAATTGCGGAGGAGTGCGGGTTGGAGTTGTTCATATAAGGATTTTAAAAGCGGGGACCCCACAAAGTTCAAGGGCACCGAAGGCAGGGGCCACCGCTATGGTTCGATGGTTTGAGAAAATGGAGTCTCGTGTTCTGTTATGCAATTGCCTTGATGATAGCAAGGTTAAGTTCTCTACAAGTACACTACTAGATGGGGCAATGTCGTGGTGGAACTCGTATGCACAGCCTATGGGAATGGAAAATGCTTACAAGCTCACCAGGGAGCAATTTAAAGGGTTGTTGACAAAAGTATTGTCCGCCAACAGAGAGAGTAAAGAAGTTGGAAACGTAATTTTATGAGCTAGTGACTGTTGGGTACGACATCGAGACCTACATTCGAAGGTTTCAAGAATTGGCTGCGTTATGTCCGTCTATGGTTTCGGACAACGAAAAACTACTGGAGGCTTTCATTGGGGGACTTCCCCAGATTATTCAAGGTGATGTGATTTCCTTTTATCCGAAAACGATTGAAGAATCTATTCGAGTATCTCAAAAGCTCATGGCACAAGTATTGAAGGGGGGAAACATTACCAACACCAACCGTAACAACAATACTAACAACCGCATCAACTACAACAATAACCGAAACAACAACAACAACAACAACAACGATAACCAAATGAACAATGACAAAAGGAAATGGGAAAATGACCAAGGAGGTTATAATAGCAACAACCAAAACCGTAACACTAACCATCATCAACAACAGAATAGAAGGCAAGAAGCTGCAATGATTTATGTTGCTGCACCAATAGAAGGCAGAGGTTATGCTGGAACACACCCACTATGTAATCGATGTAAGTTTCATCACTCGGGTCCTTGCCCTGCCAAGTGCCACAAGTGCCAAAAATTGGGACACCTAGCCAGGGATTGTAGAGGTAAAGCCGTGAGTGGATAGATCTATTGAGGGTGACTCCTCCATCCGTGTTGGTAGTCCCAAGCGGTCAAGGATGCATTTCATTTCTTTATCATTATTAAGTTGTTTGGCAAGACACTCTGTTGGGGCGAACATCATGAATAGTCACTCGGTCTCATGTGCTTATAGCAATTGTAACATTTTTATGTGACATATTTGTCTTACATGGCCTATACTTGTGGTAGTCGTATTAAACATTTTCATAAACTCTATGAACTCACTAACACTTTTAGCAATGTATTTTCAGGTATCTAAGGCATTCGCATCATGGCACGAATAAGGAACCCTCATAGAGTCGCGGCGTCGACGCGTCTCATTGTAAATTATGGCATTTTCAAAACATCGTTTGGCATGTAATGAACATATTTCCGCAAACTTTATCAACTTTTGGGACCTATCTTGTAACTTTGAATGTTTTAAATAAATAGCAAATGATGTGTTTTTAAACGACACTTTAGGTCGTTCAATATAATGTGATGTGATGTTTTGATGCTATGACAGTCAACCCCGAATTCCATTCATTGCAAAATAGGTAATTTGGGGTGTGACAGATTGGCATCAGAGCTTCAGTTATAGAGAACTAGGTTGCATCATTGACCCTGGACTATAACTACATCATCATAGCATCTCATTATTTCATCATAAGTGCATATTCATTTTACATGCGGATTCATATACACATTTTTCGAGTTATTTACTTTCATTTCAAATCGATTGTCACATGGATGTCTTCAAATACCCATTCCATTATCCTTTCTTTAGAATCCAATGTGGAGAATGCCTTGTCATTCCCTATCACAATTTTAACATCAGTTGACTCATCACGATAACATCGAATGCCGAGATAAAACCTTTAAGTAGGGCGAAGTCACTCTCACTCCTATGTTTCACCACTAACATGTCAAGTTACACGTTATTCACACATTAAGTCACTAAACCATCATACATTTGAAGCACTTACAACATCTCATAACCCATTTCTTAGGAACCCGTCGATCATTTTGAAAAATAACCTCAAACTTATCACCTCATACCACATCTCTTTAGAGCGTTTATTATTAACATAGTACTTTGCTACGTCTCACCTTTCCTTTTATTTTGAAGAGTAATGGCGCCAAAGAAAGCTACACCTGAATTGACACAAGCGGCTATGAAAAAGTATGTGAGGGATAGTATAGCTGAGGCATTAAGGACTGAAGAGAACATGCGCGAGCTGCTCTGAGGCTGCGGCTACTGCCGAAGCTGCTAGACTTGCCACAGCTGCTGAGGCTGCAGCTACTGCTGAAGCTGCAAGGCTTGCTAATGCTGCCGAGGCTGCGGCAATTGCTGAAGCTACTAGAATTGCGTCTGCTGCTTTGACGCCAAGCCGCTAGACTTGCTGCACGCTGCAGGAATTGCGGAGGGTCTGGGGTTCGGAGTTGTTCATATAAGGATTTTAAAAGCGGGGACCCCACAAAGTTCAAGGGCACCGAAGGGGCCACTGCTATGGTTCGATGGTTTGAGAAAATGGAGTCTGTGTTCCTGTTATGCAATTGCCTTGATGATAGCAAGGTTAAGTTCTCTACAAGTACACTACTAGATGGGGCAATGTCGTGGTGGAACTCGTATGCACTGCCTATGGGAATGGAAAATGCTTACAAGCTCACCTGGGAGCAATTTAAAGGGTTGTTGACAAAGAAGTATTGTCCGCGAACAGAGGTAAAGAAGTTGGAAACGGAATTTTATGAGCTAGTGACTGTTGGGTACGACATCGAGACCTACATTCGAAGGTTTCAAGAATTGGCTGCGTTATGTCCGTCTATGGTTTCGGACAACGAAAAACTACTGGAGGCTTTCATTGGGGACTTCCCAGATTATTCAAGGTGATGTGATTTCCTTTGATCGAAACGATTGAAGAATCTATTCGAGTATCTCAAAAGCTCATGGCACAAGTATTGAAGGGGGGAAACATTACCAACACCAACGTAACAACAATAATACTAACAACGCATCAACTACAACAATAACACAAAAACAACAACAACAACAACAACGATAACCAAATGAACAATGACAAAAGGAAATGGGAAAATGACCAAGGAGGTTATAATAGCAACAACCAAAACCGTAACACTAACCATCATCAACAACAGAATAGAAGGCAAGAAGTCAATGATTTATGTTGCTGCACCAATAGAAGGCAGAGGTTATGCTGGAACACACCCACTATGTAATCGATGTAAGTTTCATCACTCGGGTCCTTGCCCTGCCAAGTGCCACAAGTGCCAAAAATTGGGACACCTAGCCAGGGATTGTAGAGGTAAAGCCGTGAGTGGATAGATCTATTGAGGGTGACTCCTCCATCCGTGTTGGTAGTCCCAACTGGTCAACGGATGCATTTCATTTCTTTATCATTATTGAGTTGTTTGGCAAGACACTCTGTTGGGGCGAACATCATGAATAGTCAGCTTCGGTGTCATGTGCTTATAGCAATTGTAACATTTTTATGTGACATATTTGTCTTACATGGCCTATACTTGTGGTAGTCGTATTAAACATTTTCATAAACTCTATGAACTCACTAACACTTTTAGCAATGTATTTTCAGGTATCTAAGGCATTCGCATCATGGCACGAATAAGGAACCCTCATAGAGTCGCGGCGTCGACGCGTCTCATTGTAAATTATGGCATTTTCAAAACATCGTTTGGCATGTAATGAACATATTTCCGCAAACTTTATCAACTTTTGGGACCTATCTTGTAACTTTGAATGTTTTAAATAAATAGCAAATGATGTGTTTTTAAACGACACTTTAGGTCGTTCAATATAACTGTGATTGTGATGCTATGACAGTCAACCCCCAGGAATTCCATTCCGCAGCAAAACAGGTAATTTGGGGGTGTGACAGAGGTCATAACAAAATTTCATTTCCTTTAGCTTTCCTCTTGTTGTTATTCGTCGGTGCAATTGCTTTATATATGAAAGTAAATTCAAACATAAACAGTATTCCAATCAAATATTAAAAACCTACCTATTAGATGTAATTTTCTAATGTTAAAAAACAAAACAAATAAAGAAAATTATAAACAATTAATAAACTCCATACCTTGATGCACCAACGCGCCACAATTCTCTTTATCTTGTGTTTTTTTCATGGAGATGATAAGTTAAGGTACTGGTTGTTTTGTGTAGATGTATTTGAACGATCCAAAGTTTTGTTAATATCAAAAAATTTAAAAAAAAAGAAAAAAAATGGAATTAGCACATTAAATTCACATATATGTGGTATAATGTATTTTAAAAAATTAGTTTCCTAATATCATGCAAAGTCAAATGCATTTAAAAAAAAATTAGATAATATGTGAATATAAAAATGTAATTATACTAAATACATATTTACGTAAAAATACCTAAAATTAAAGTAATTTACGGATACAAAATCTTCTAAAGAATTTGCTTCAAAAAATCTTTGACTCTACTAACTACTTGTATAGGACCTACACAATCTATTTTCTTGGTTCCTTCTTCTACACCTCGAGATGTGCATTCACTCCAACTGAAGCTATCCTACAGAAAGGTAATAATTCTTCTGACCTAATCATTCATCTTAACGTCACCAACAAAACTTGAAGATCTGAGTTTATACTGTAGGATTTAAGTTTTTGTTTATGAATAATAAAATGTTTGATTGTTAAACAGTTGATCAAACAAATATGGTGGTTGTAAAACCTTTTTTAGGTAAGCATAATTTTGAATCGATCCTTGATTTCATGTGATAAATAATGAAGACAAAGGTATATTCACATACAATATGATCATAGGTTGCATGTGTTTTTATCTCTAATGTGTTATTTACTCTAACAATATGGTTGAAGTTAGGTAATTTGTATCTTTTAAGGTTGTTAAATTAAGTAAGATCATATCATCGAATAGATTAAGGGTTACAATTTTTTGTTACTTATTTTGTTATCAGGAAGGTTTTCCAATATTATTTGATCTATGGTTGCATGTGTTGTTGTTAGTAAAGAAGATATGACATCAAACATGCTTTAGCTTTAGGTAGTTTATATGTATTAAGGTTGTTAGGACAATGAAGATCAGATTAACTGTTAGAGTAGGGCTATAACAATTTTGATATACCTTTGTTAGTTACTATGGTTTTGCAATAGACTTTGATCAAAGGTTGCATGTGTTGTTGTTAGTAAGTCCGATATGACATCGAATATGCTTTAAGTTAGCTACTTTGTATGTATTAAGGTTGTTAGGTCAATGAAGATCAGATTATATGTTACAATAGGGCTATATCAAATCTCATATACTTTTGTTAGTTAGTATGATTTTGCGATACACATTGATCAAAGGTTGCATGTGTTGTTGTTAGTAAGGAATATATGAAATAAAAAATGATTTAACTTAGGTACTTTGAATGTAGTAAGGTTGTTACGTGAATGAAGTTCATGTTATCTTTTGTTAATAGGGCTATAACAAATTTTATATACATTTGTTAATTAGCATGGTTTTGCGATATACTTGTACGTGTAGGAAAAATGTGTATCGAATTTGTTGTGCTGCAAAATGAGGACCACTTTCCAGAATACCATGTAGGTTATAAATTTATTTTCCTTTGTTTCAACGTATAACATTGAATGTTCTTATGTTTCCATACATTTTTCATTTTTTGTAGATTTTACCGGAAGTTTACAATCTGGAAGGATACAGCGGTAAGCCGCACATATACATCATATCCGCAGATGGATATCATTTCAAAGTTGAGTTATTCAGGCCTGGCAACGGTCTATGGTACTTAACAGGACCAAAATGGACATTATTTTGCAACCGGAACTTGAATGAAGATGTACACATGCTTCACTTTATAGAAGAAGGCCATGACTGTTTCTACGTTACTGGGTATCTGAGCAATGGAAGGGAAGTAGCGGGTTATGCTGGAAACAGAGCGACTTTATCAAGGTTCAGACCCAATGTGTTGCAAGGCCCTCGTTTGCCCTCAGGTATTCAATTTGAGATTAATTAAGATTGGAATTCATAAAGTACACAGATAAATTTAATATAGGTTTTTGTATAGCAAGTTTAAACAATTATCATGGTATGCATTACTACAGGTAATTCCTGCTGAATTACTGTCGGCGTTGGAGGAGCTTGATCTGATTATTATCAGGGCAAATGGAGAGTATTACGGGTGTCATGTTCGCCGTATTGCTGCATTACTAGATGCCGGTACTTATGTTTACCGTTTGTTGGGCAATACCTGGAATGAAGTGGTGGAAGCTTTAGGTCTGGAGGCTGGAACAACATGTGTTTTCACCAAAAACAGGGGAAACAGAGTTTGGTTGGATGCTTTTAACCATGAGGGGAGCATGATAACAGACATTGTTTTCAAAGGAGCGGAAACACTAAGAAGGCAGCAACTACCATTGGAATGGCACGAAGAGAGTACGTATTTTATGTTTGTATTAATATTATTTGTTTTTTGGCTTTTAAAAAATATAACTTGTTAGGTCTTGTATGCTAAAATAGATTGTTAATATATAATTCTGATTTGTAGAGGATGATAGAATGAAGCATGTATGTTACAGGCCATTCCACATGGATCATTTCCAGGAAGAGCAGAGGATTTTTTACAAAACCTACGCCCAAATCCAGTGCAAGAATAGACTGGTAATTTAGTTTCATGCTAAGCCTTAGTAATTCCTTATTGATTGCATATTTTTTAAATTAACTAATTGAAAATATAAATATTATAGGCAATACCTGCGAAATTCCTTGCCACTCACCCAATGCACATGTACAATAAGGCACTTATGATACACCAGGAATATCGAGATGAGTTTAAAGTGCAAATGGAGCCTCACAAAGAAAAACCATACAGAACAAATCATGTGAATATATTTGGGAGATGGAAGCTGCTGGCAGTTGCTTGCTGATTTGAATACTCCAAGGTTATCCGATTCAAGTACGTGGGAAATGGAGAAGACTTGGATGCTGAAGATGGTGAGAACCCTCAATTCCAAAAATTCCATCTATGCTAAGCTTCTACATGGTTCAAGCTATTGGTTATTCATGGACATGAAGTAGACAATGTACATTTATGGTGCCTTTTGTGGTTTGTCTTAAACAATTTCCAGGTTTCTTAAGCTAATGTGTAGCTTAAGATCGTACAATGGTTTATTATGGTTTGTAATTAACGTTAGGTGTCTGGTTTGTTCCATTGTGCAGGATAAACAAAACATAGTCATGTTGTTTATGGTAAGATGTTTTTATTTTATGCTATAATGGTGTTTGCAAATATTATTTTGTTAGTTATGGATTTTATGATTGTACAATAATGTGTACATGCATTAAACATAATAAAGTAGAAATAAAGGAATCCTAATAATTATGTAAAAATTCAATTGATTTAGCAATGAAACTTAATAACGAAATTAAAGAAACATAATCTTTTAAAACCATGTTATTCGGGAAACATTCATAAAGCGTAAAAACAAATTTAACAATCAAACGTCGTCATCTTCATCATCAGTAGAATCATAACCTAAAGATTGGTCATCAACAAAACCGTCCGAACCATCTCCATCAGATACAGATGGTACTTCATAGCTACCCTCATCTTGTAAATCTTCTTCGGCTTCATCATCAATGTATGTCTTAGTATTATCAAATTCGCGCAAAGGTTGATCTAGATCATTTATATTAACCCACACGGCATCATCACTAATGTTGTTCTTGTCATTAAAATCGTCATCTGATTCTTCATCAATTAGAGCAAAATTCTTGTTTCTGTATTCTAAAGATTGTTGTTCGTCAACATTCTTTGGTTCATTAAAAGTTTGCACAGAATCAGTAGGATGAATAACGAATTCATCATCCTCTTTACCAACAACTTTAAATTTTGGTGAGACTAAATTATCAAATGATTTAAAATCGTTGGTATGTTGAGCAATGTCTTCCTCTTCAGGATCATTAATCAAATGATCCAAAACGTTTCCTGCAGAGTTGGTTTGTGTATTTATGCGGTTGCGCTTAAACCGAATAGGTCTTTGTTCATCAGATTCCTAAGATGATATAGAAATTAGATTCAAAAAAGTTAAAAGCAAATAAAATTAATCTTAATACCTATAAAAAATGAACAATATACAAATATTATTAAAGATATAATCATCAAATAAAACGTTAACTTAATTAATGACATACCAATTTGTGTTTATCAACGTCGCCTTCTTCATATTGATTAACCAAATGGTCGATAACTTTTCTTGTAGAGTTAGTTTGTGTAGCATTGCGATTGCGCTTAAACCGAATAGGGGGTTTCATCATCAGATTCCTAACATAAAATTGTAATTATATACAAAAAAATGAAGACTATATGTGTAAAAATAAAAGTGTTTAAAAAACATCATACAACCATTAGCAAAAATATATTCATTAAATAAAAGTTAACATGAATTCATAACATTACCAATTTGTCTTGATTTTCAAATTGGTCTTGTATTTTATGGTTTTGTCGTGTTGGTAATACATCATCAGCATCACCATCCGACAAAACAATATGAACAACATTATTTTCCGCAAAAACAGTATCCTTTATACATCTTTTGCGTTTGTTCGAGAAAGAGACGTCCTGAAAAGTTATAAGTATAAGTTAGTATCGTATTATAACTTTATTGATAATGTGTAATAGTTAATGTTTAAAACATACCACTTCATCATCCGATAAGATTATCACGGGTGAGTTTTTGTTTGTTAAATTGGTTGGTGTTGTTGATATTTCTTCCTTGTTTGTAACCTAAATAAATAAAATTACAATACGTTATAAACAACTAATCATAAAATTATATGCTAAGAATATATAATGCTTATCTTTGATGACTTGGAATGAACCATTGATTATTGAAGAATTGAGTTTTATAAGAAGAAAAAAATTATGTTTTACGTTTATTGTGTTAGAGTTTATATAAGTTATGAAACGTTAGAGATTTTAGGAAAAGATATTGTTTTTAAAAATTTTAAAGTGAAGATTGAATGATATAATTTTTTAAAAATCAAAAGTTTGTTACCAATTTTAAGATACCGAAAATAGGAAATGATTTAAGTTTGTTTTTTTTTTTTAAATTTAAGAAGATTCAAACATAACTTCTAAGAGATGAAGTTTTGTTTTTGAAAAATTTGCATCAATGTAAAACATGTTTCCAAGAATATTAGGATAGTATTGCATATGTAAATACTGAATTGGTGTTGTCATGACCATAATAACATTTAATTTTTTGTTCAACATAGTTTTCCTAAATGTCTAATTAAATGTTGTAAAACATCTAAAGAGCACTGAATCAAATGGTAACTAAAAATCAACACAATTAAAACGCCAAAAAGTGGCAATATTCATTAACAAAATCCATCTCCATGATACTTATAAAAATAACAATTGCTTTCATAAGAAAGCAAACATATTGTTTGAAACAAATTATTCAAAATTAAAAATTGTTCTTGCAAAATGCATAATGCCAAATAAAGAAACAAAATGATATGAACCATGGAGTGGTTGGGTTGGATCTAATCTTCAGGTTCAATCTTGACTTTGGACCAAATCTTGGGTAGTCTGTATGCCTTCTTCACCATCGAGTTCATTGTCAATATCTTCCACATCAACAAACACACGTTGCTTCTTTTCTGCACTGCCTGATGATTCCCCTGTCTCAGAAGTTGACTGCAAATCAATGGAACGGCCCTTGTTTGAACCGGAACTTGATCCACTCCCAAATGCGTCACTATGTCCGGTAGGTGACTGCAAATCCAACACGCGGCTTAAACTTTGTTGGGTTTTTGGTTCCTTGGATCAAGAATTATTCTAAGTACTGGAACTACGGACAGAGTTGATATAACCACGGACAGAAGAATGGAACCACAGATGAAGACAAACCGCGGCTAGTAGTATTGTGTAACCACGGATATTGATATGTAACCACTGCTAGTCTTGTATAGTCGGTTTAGTATTATGTATTAGATAAATATGGAAAAGATATTTATCTTGTAGGTTACGTATTGTATTATGTAAAGGACTCCTTAGCCTATAAAAGGAGGTCCTAGGTTAGATTAGATATACGTATGTTTTATATCTAAGGTCGATACACTTCAAGGTTGTAAAACCCTAATACTGGTTAGAGTATTCGTATTAATAATAATATTGAGGTGTTGAATGTTTATTGTTCTTCTTCTTAAGATTAAGTATTAAATTCCGCGTGATACTTAATAAGTTCTTGTTTAAAGTCAGTTTCTATATTAGATCGTTTGCTCAACTGGGATCAACAAGTGGTATCAGAGCTTGTGATCTAGAAACTGTAATCAAGAAGAAGTCAAGTTAAGTTATGTTCAAGCAAGTCAAGATGTCTGACGAAACACACATGGTTACTGCTTCAAAGGTGCCCATGCTTAAGCATGGTGAGTACCAAATCTAGAGAATGCGAATAAGGCAATATATTCGTATGATTGATTAGGCTCTCTGGGATGTTGTGGAAAAAGGTGATACTCTTCCTAAGAAGGGTGAAGATGGCAAAGAAATCTCCATTGTTAGTGAGATCGACAAGGCAAAGAGAAAGATGGAGATTAAAGCTCATAGTATTCTCTCTATGGGAATACCTAATGAATATGCTTTGGACTTTGAACATTATGAGTCTGCTAAAGAGCTTATGGATGCTATAGAAACAAGGTTTGTTGGTAATGAAGCTACCAAGAAATCAAGGAAAAATATGCTCAAACATCAGCTTGAAAACTTCACTGCTCTGAGTGGAGAAAAACTAGATGGCACCTATAATAGACTTCAAAAGCTTATCAGTCAATTAAAGTCATTAGAGACTACAAAGTTTCTCAAGAAGATATTAATCTAAAGTTCATCGAAGTTTATCACCCTGACTGGGCTATGCATACTGTTGTGTGGAGGAACAAGGATGACTTTGAAAAGATGACTCTGGATAATCTCTACAACAACTTGAAGGTATATGAGTCGAGAACAACATTGCC
The DNA here is from genome assembly GCA_910596185.1 of Chrysanthemum makinoi. Lineage (NCBI taxonomy): Eukaryota > Viridiplantae > Streptophyta > Magnoliopsida > Asterales > Asteraceae > Chrysanthemum > Chrysanthemum makinoi. The sequence goes on along the minus strand of OU343225.1, from coordinate 164,711,038 downwards.
TGGTACATCTTCATCTGGCCAAAACATTGCTTTTGTTTCCACTAATCACAAGAATTCACAAGATGTATCCACTGCTGCCTATGGTATAACCACGGCTATTGCAAACAATACCACAGTTAGTGATAATGTCAGTGATGGTGCAATTTGTGCTTTTCTGGCTGATTTAACTACCAGTGATATAGTTTTGAATCAAGATCTAGATCAAATTGATCCTGATGATCTTGAGGAGATTAATCTTCAATGGCAAATGGCAATGTTGACTCTTCAAGCAAGGGAGTTTCAGAGAAGGACTGGAAGACAGGTCAAGTATGATGGTAAAGAAGAGTTTGGGTTCGACAAAACCAAGATGGAGTGCTTTAACTGCAAGAAGAAGGGTCACTTTGCAAGAGAATGTCGAGCACCTAAGAGGATTGAAGGCATCAAGAAGACCATCTGAAGAGTCTCGCTCCTTCTTCAGCATAGGTGGCTCAAGATGGTCTTGGTGATTATGACTGGAGTGATGAAATTGAAGAAGGACCCAATGCAGCTTTTCTTGCTAGTGAAGCTTCAAAAGAGCATAACTTTGCTCTAATGGCATATGCTTCATCTTCTGGTTCAGATTCTGAGGTATCTAATGATTCTACTTGTTCTTTTAAGTCATGTCATGATAACTTAGAATCTCAAAAAGCTATCACTGAGAGTTTAAGAAAAGAAGTAGAAAGACTGTCTATGGACAACCTAGGTTATAGAGTTGGTCTAGAAAGTGTGGAAGAGAAGCTAAAGTACTGTATTAAATGTGAGTTTGAGTATGTAGATAAGATCAATATACTAGGTGGTGAAATTGATCTTAAAGATAGAGAGATTAAGATGCTTAAAGATAAACTAGCAGAGGCAGAGAGTGTAAAACAAAAGGCCCTAGAAGAAAAAGAAAAACATGTTGTAAGGGTAGCTAAAACACAGTATGCTTCTGATCTAGTAAATAAGCCAATAGGTCAAAAATTGTTCCAGGATGGTACTGGTCTTGGTTACAATTATATGCCTCCACCATCTCTTATGAAACATGCACCACCTTCTAAAGAACTATCATTTAGCAATGAATTCAGTTTCAATAAACCTGTAGGTGAAACTAGTAATGAATCACCTAAGATAGGTTCTGATAAATCATCTGATGCTCCCATCATTGAAGATTGGGAATCAGATTCTGAGGAAGATAGATCTGTATCAACACAGCCTGAGAAGATAGAACCTCTTAAGGAAGTTGATACTAAGCAAGCCAACCTTGTGCCTAGATTTGGAGCTCAAATTGCTAAGAAAGTAGTAGAGTACAAGGAAGTACCTAGGGAACAGTTAAAAAGATATATACCTAGGGGAAACCAGAGAAACTTCAATGGACTAATTTCAAATAGGTTAGGAGATGAGTTTCAATGTGTTAAAAAGGCTTGTTTTTCATGTGGTAGTTTTGAGCACTTACAGAGAAACTGTTATAAAAACAGACCACAAGTTTGGAATCATTGGAGGAGGGTAAATCACCAAAACTTTTCAAAGAAAACAAACCCTCATCCTAACAGAAACATGATTCCTAGAGCAGTGTTAATGAGGAATAAGAATACAAAATCAATTGTCACTGCTGCTCCCAAATGGGTTCCAACCACTGCCAAGCAAAGTGTAAACACGGCTAAGCAAAATCAAACCACTGCTAAGCTAAATATCACCACAAATAACAAAGAAGTTTTAAAAATTCCAAAGGTGATAACTGACACAGTGGTTGAAAATCATTTTATCTTTGTAAGGCCTCAGCTAGTTGGCAATGGAAACCTAAGACCAAGGTTTTACATCATGTCAACTATGCATCAATGGACCTAAACAAATTTGATTATATTGATGCACAGGGCAGACCCAAGTCAGTTTGGCTTGGGTCCACAAAAGGAACTAATTTGTTTAATTTCATGTGCAGGGCAATCTACAAGATGAGCTAAAAGACAAAGGAGTTTTTGATAGTGGTTGCTCTGGGCACATGACTTGGGATGGGAGCAACCTGGAGGATTTTGAAGCTTTTGATGGAGGATATGTGTCTTTTGGTAATGATCCAAAGGGAGGAAAGATACTTGGCAGAGGCACAATCAGAACTGGGAATTTAGACTTTGAAAAGGTCTATCTGGTACAGGGACTTAAGTATAATTTATTCAGTGTTTCTCAAATGTGTGATAAGAAAAACTGGGTAATTTTTGGTGAAACTGAGTGTGTGGTGTTGTCACCTGCATTTAAGATGCATGATGAGAAGTATATATAGCTTAGGGTACCTAGGAAGTAAAATATATATTGTTTTAATCTTAAATATGTAATTCCTAATAGGTCTTTAACCTGTTTGTTTGCTAAAGCATCTGTGGATGAGTCTAAGTTATGGCATAGAAGATTAGGTCACCTCAATTACAAAACAATCAATAAACTGGTAAAAGGCAACTTAGTGAGAGGGTTACCTTCTAAGGTTTTTGAGTGTAAGGAACTGTGTGTGGCTTGTCAGAAAGGAAAACAACATAGAGCTTCTTGTAAGACCAAAACTGTCAACACCATTACACAACCACTGTTTATGCTTCATATGGACTTATTTGGACCTACCTTTGTTAAAAGTTTGAACCATAAGCAGTATTGCCTAGTTATCACTGATGATTATAGTAGATTTTCTTGGGTATACTTTTTGGCTGCTAAGAGTGAGACTAGTGAGATCCTCAAGAGTTTCATTACTAAGATAGAAAATCTAGTAAATCATAAGGTAAAGATAATCAGATGTGATAATGGAACTGAGTTTAAGAATGCTGTGATGAATCATTTTTTTGTAGTTAAGGGTATAGAAAGACAGTTTAGTGTTGCTAGAACACCACAACAAAATGGTGTAGCTGAAAGGAAAAATAGGACACTAATTGAGACTGCTAGGACAATGTTGTCAGAGTCTAAGTTACCAACTACCTTTTGGGCTGAAGCTGTAGGCACTGCATGTTATGTGCAGAATAGAAGTAAGGTGGTGAAGCCTCATAACAAGACCCCATATGAGCTGTTACATGATAGGAAGCCAATGATTGCATTCCTAAAACCTTTTGGGTGTCCTGTTACTATCTTGAATACCATAGACTACCTAGGCAAGTTTCAAGAGAAAGCTGATGATGGATACTTTTTAGGCTATTCTTCAAATAGTAAAGCCTTTAGAGTATACAATAGGAGGACTAGAATTGTTGAAGAGAACCTACATGTTCAATTTAGTGAAAAGACTCCTAGTGTTGAGACAAAAGGACCAGATTGGCTGTTTAACATTGATATGCTAACCAAATCTATGAATTATGAGCCTATCATTGCAGGAACTTCTACTAATGTTAATGCAGGTACACAAAAAGGATTCTGATGCAGAAACAGATTCTAAGGAAGCTGATTCTCCAAAGGAGTTCTATTTGGTTGAAAAGTGGAAAGCTGGTACTGTCTCACCCATCATTCAGAAGCAAGGTCCTACTGATGATGATGTATTGAATACTGGAGGCAATGTTGATCATCATCAAGATAAGGATGAGTTGTTGAAAGATAACTCAGTGTTGGTAGAAGAAATTGAAAAGAAGAAAAGGCATTCTGAATGCACTGCTAAGCCAAACCAAAGCACGGACAGTTATAATGCAAGCACTAATAAGCCAACTTCTACCACTACCAGTATCAGTGAAACCACAGTTGTAAGTACTGATGATAGTACTTTATTTGGGCCAACTGCAAAGCCATTATTTGGTGATGAGGAGTATCCACATGATCCTAATATGCCTGCTTTGATTGAAATTGATACTCCTACTGATGATGAAGACATGGATGATTTCTTCAATGTTGATTTAACTAATTTGGAACATGTCATTCATGAAAGTCCTGTTACCTCAACAAGGATACATAAGATTCATTCTAAGGAACAAATACTTGGAAATTTGAACACCCCTGTTCAAACAACAAGCAAGGTTCAGAATAAAAAAACCTTTCCTGAACAAGGTTTCTTTGCAAGATCACTTCACAAAATAAATAGTCATAAAGATCTGCAAAATTGCTTGTTTGCATGTTTTCTGTCTCAGAAGGAGCCCAAGAGAGTTGAAGAAGCATTATCTGAAGAAGGTTGGGTAGAATCAATGCAAGAGGAGCTTCTTCAGTTCAAACTTCAAGAGGTTTGGACATTGGTTGATCTCCCCAAATGGTAAGAGGGCAATTGGGACAAAATGGGTGTTCAGAAATAAAAGAGATGAAAGAGGTATTGTTGTGAGGAACAAGTCAAGGTTGGTTGCTCAGGAATACACACAAACTGAAGGCTTGGATTATGATGAAGTGTTTGCTCCAGTTGCAAGAATTGAGGCTATTAGATTGTTTTTAGCTTATGCTTCATTCAAGAATTTTGTTGTGTATCAGATGGATGTTAAAAGTGCATTTTTGTATGGCACAATTGATGAGGAGGTTTATGTTTGTCAGCCTCCTGGTTTTGAAGATCCTGATAATCCTGATAAGGTCTACAGGGTGAAGAAGGCTATGTATGGGTTGCATCAAGCTCATAGGGCATGGTATGAGTGTCTGTCTGCTTATTTAATGGACAATGACTTCAAAAGAGGGTTGATTGATAAGACTTTATTCATTAGGAAGCACAAGGATGATATTTTACTGGTTCAGGTTTATGTAGATGACATCATCTTTGGCTCAACTAACAAGGAGCTATGCAAGGATTTTGAGAAACTTATGCAAGATAAGTTTCAGATGAGTTCTATGGGAGAACTCACTTTCTTTTTGGGGCTACAGGTTCAACAAAAGAGTGATGGTATCTTCATTAGTCAAGACAAGTATGTAACATATGTTTTGAAGAAGTTTGGGTTTCAGGATGTGAAGAGTGCTAGTACACCTATGGAGACTTAGAAACCCTTTGTTACAGATGATGGAAGTCCCACAGTTGATCAGAAGTTGTATAGGTCCATGATTGGATCTTTGATGTATCTCACTGCATCTAGGCAAGATATTATGTTCTCAGTATGTGTGTGTGCAAGATTTCAAGTAACACCCAATACAACACACATGAATGTTGTTAAGAGAATATTTAGGTACCTTAAAGGTCATCCTAAACTGGGCCTTTGGTACTCTAAGGATTCTCCTTTTGACTTGGTGGCCTACACAGATAGTGACTATTCTGGTGCTAGTTTGGATAGGAAGTCTACTACTGGAGGATGTCAGTTTTTGGAAAGCAGACTTATTTCATGGCAGTGTAAAAAGCAAACTATTGTGGCAAATTCTACAACTGAAGCCTGAATATATGGTGTTGCTAGTTGATGTGGTCAAGTTCTTTGGATTCAGAATCAATTGCTGGATTTTGGGTACAATTTATGCATACTAAGATTTACATTGATAATAACAGTACAATTTGCATCATTAAAAATCCTGTTTTACATTCTAGAACTAAACATATTGAGATAAGGCATCATTTCATTAGAGATTGTAATGAGAAAAGGCTGATTCAAATGGTAAAAATCCATACTGATTTCAATGTTGCTGATCTTCTCACTAAAGCTTTTGATGTGGGAAGGTTTCAGTACCTTGTTGTTAGTATTGGAATGATTAATATCTAAACTCTCAACTTGTTTTGTAAAAGTTTGTATAAGTATTGGCCTGTTATTATGTGATCTTAGTATTGCTATTTTTGTTTCTAACCACTGATAGTTTTGTTCAAACCATTGGTTGTTGCTCTGTGTTTCCACTAACCATTTTGCAGATAAAATAAAGTTCATTATAGAAGCAAAGGAAAGTCGAAGTTAAATTGTTCATTTATTCAAGAAACAGTTTACAGCTTACAGCTTACAATTAACTTCAAGTGCAATTAAAAGGCTAGTTCTATACATGATTTCCTAATACTCTCCTAGCTCATAACTTCTATTCCAACTGCTGGATATGCATGACCATGATATGCATGACCAGTATGACGAACTAAGAATCAAAATGGGAAGGATGGATTGATGAAAACGAAGATGATGACGATGAATACAGCAGATGAATGTGAGATATGACATTGTCCTTTGTGCTTCATCTACTGGTTTCACCAAAAAGCAATCACTCCATCTTCCTTTTACCCTTCCCCTTTACGATATGTGACGAAGCACCACAACCTGGTGCAGGAAGACCAAGAACCACCTCTCTGTCCTTTGGGAGCGGTGGATTTCTTGCACGTGGTCTTGGTTGGGGTTGGGATGATGAAGGTTGGGGGTGTGAAGTTCTCTTCTTAGTGGAGTCATCAGAGTCATCAGAAGACTCACTTGGATTCACCACACTATCATCTTCAGATGACGGAAGAAATGGGGATTTTCTTGGTCTTGGTTCTTGTGGAGGAAGATACAGCCGCCATGGGTTTGAATCATCACTTGATGATGATGATGATGAGGATGAAGAGGTTGATAGATCAATGACCTCTGGTTTATTCCAACTGGGATTCCACATGGTGATTGTGGTTGATTGATTTTGGATAAATTAGGGTTTTGGTTTTAATTGATGTGTGTGATATGAGATTTGGGTTCTTTTTATAAGCAGTGATATAGCTAATGTGAGTAAATAAGGGGCAGGTTAAATGTGGTTGAGGAATTAATGAGATCATTGGGCTTTGGACTAATATTAATACTGAAAGTTGACCTTTTTGACTTAAGTATTAGCAAAGAGGCTAAACACTGATAAGTCTAAGTAACCACTTCTATCTTTTCCTAACCACTGATAACTCTCTTCTCTGTGTTTGGTGTTTGATGAGTGTCTAAATACTCATCATTTTTGTACCATTTAGAATGCCAAAAATATCTGAAAACACTCAGAAATGTATCAAAATGATGAAAATATCACAAATAAGTGTTTTATGTGTTTTAAATGCAAAAACATCAAAATCTGGTGAAAAACGTATCAAGTTTGCACAATTAGCAGTTTTAGCCCCCTAAGTTTCAAAAGTTGTCAAAAACAGTCCCTGGTAAATCAAAATAAAGAAAATATCATTCAAGGTCCTGAAAATATTCTAAGTTGTCAAAAATGGTCCTTGAATGAATCTTTGGGCAAATGGCAACTTTAGTCCCTAAACTTTGAAAAATGTCATAAATAGTCCTTGGGTATTTAAAAAATGGAAAACTATCAAATTATACCCTTGTACTATTTACATGTTACAATTTAAGCCCTTGTGATAACTTTGGAAAGTTGGCAGGTTCAGCCCCTCAAGTTTGCTAGAATTGCATAAATGGTCCTTGTGTATACAAATCCAAACTGGATCCTATATTAAACACAAACCCACTCAAACAGCTGGCCCAAACCCAACACAAGCCCAAACCCTTGACCTTTGACCCCTGCCATAACCCACTTGACCCCCCATTTTGAACCCCCGTTATTATTAAAAACGGGTCAAAAATTCAAACCCCGCCCAAACCACTTCTACTGTACATCTTCCTCTCCCAAACCTGTTAAACCAAAACCAGTGGTTTTCTCCACCTCATCACAGCTGTCTAAGCCACTCATACTCACCCCTTTCCACCTATACACTTGCCCACAATGTAGTTAATGCATCCCCACCATGAACCTTTCACTGTTACACTCAAAACCCCTGTTTTTGTTGCCAAATCACTCTAGCTCCATGCCTACTTCTCATTTTGTCCCCTCCACCTCTACAATCTTCCAAGAATTCTTAATTGAAGAAAACCTGCTCTAATCCACTAGTACTACTTTTTGGCGCCAAAAGTGAATTTGAAGGCTGAGATTGCTTTGACTCATCCAATGGCCAAGATTTTAAGTGGGAAATGATAAGAGGCATGTGGGGAGTCTCTCAAGTCTATAAAGAAAGAGGAGAAGCAGAGGAGTGAGATATCTAGTGTAATTTTTATTAATGTATGTCGAATTAGTTAACTTTTAAATTCTAGTTTATGTTTAAGCTTTCAAGCTCTGTAATTCAAGTTTTTAGTGTGTAATAAAGCTTTTCTGAACATCAATTTCAGTTTTAATTCAAGTTTTCAGTTTATGCAAAAATTCCTTGTTCAAAAATCTCAATAAGTTCAAATGTTGTTTGTAGATGTTATTTTGGACTCATAAGATCACATAAGCTCCTATATAGCTTATGTAAGCTATTAGAAACCCATAAAAGTCAGTTTAGAAGTCAAAAGCAAAAATACCAAAAATACAAATAAATTAGTGAAAAATAAAAAAATCCATGGAAATGAAGGTCAAAGCTGGAGCAGGGTGAATACAGGATTGCCCTTAGGTTTAGAGCTTTGTGGAAATCTATAGGGTGTGATCTCAGTCCTTGGTTCGTTGTTTATGCTTGAATTCCAATTTGTAAGCTATTTCTTGAAAATTTATAATTCCTAGTATAAGTGTTTAAGTATTGTTAATTCCAGTTCAATCTTGTCTTATTATAGTTAACTTAAGATAATAAATAGATAAATTGGTTTAAAAAGTTGTTTTAGTACTAAAAGCCTTGAAACAGTCATATAAAGTATTGTTTGGATTTGTAAGAAAAACTGTGTTTAAGTTTGTTAAAGCCTTTGTTATTAGCTGATTCATGTTATATTAGGTTAATATATCTCAGTGCAACAAAGAAAACTAGTCCTTGTTCTATAAAAAGTCAAAATCACCTTAATTCTGTCCTAGACTCATATATGTTAGGATTTTTGATTGAATAAACATGCATACTGTTTTGAAAGTTGTTTATCTAGCTTAATTTAGTCTCATAATAGCTTAATATAACATATTTAGTAGCCTAGGATCATTCAAATCTCATAAAAGTCAACTTACTAGTTTATTTCAAAAAGTCAAAATTATCACTTAGACAGTTTTTGAATAAAATAGATAATTTTATTTAGGGTTTAATATTGAGTTTCATGCTATAAGCTTTTGGGATTTTAAACTTTTGCTGCTTAACTTAATTAGAAAAATATTAGCTTATATATATTTAACTTATAAACTGCTTATCTCTTTATTTCTTTTAAGCACTTTTTCAAAATCATGCCCTGTGCACAGTGTTGCTAGCCTATTTCACAAGCTCTCAGAGAGCTTATTAGTGACACCTAGCTTGTGCACTTTAGTTTTTTAAGAAGCTCACCTAGCTATCTCTCTAGTCCAAAGCTTATTTTCACCTTATTAGCTTATTTAATAGGACTGCTCATTGCTTTTTATTTGTCCCATTTCATATAGTACCTTGAGTAACAGTGTTTACTAGCTTTTTCAAAAGCTTGTCACAAGCTTGCCAATGGACACCATAGTTAGATTTTTAGCTTTTTGGATAGCTTAACTGGTTAACTAGTTAGTGCCAGTCTTTATTTTCATTTCCTAATTTATATAAGTGCTTAAATATAAGCTAGAAAGTACCTAGATATCTAAATAAGTGTCTTGTGCAAACAGATAAGCTTGTGCTTATTTGGAATTTGTAGTGCTTATTTCCAATTCATTTTGCTTTCTCAGTTGTTGTATTAGCTTATTCTCAGTTCCTTAGCTTATTTCAATTAGCATTTGCTTATTTATTAGCTTAATTAGCCAATTGGCTAAATCATTTTGCTTATTTCATTTCTTATATAAATGTTAAGTATAATAAGCTCAAACTAAGCTTATTAGTTGTTTTCATAAAAAGTTGTAGTTATAAAATTTGCTTATCTTAGTGTGCTTAATTAGTTTCAAAAAGAAAAATCCAAAAAGAAAATAAAAAAACAAAAAGCAAGTTGCTGGGATTCGAACCTTGGCCACCCAGCTCACCACACACACACACTACCATCTGCCCTTGGGTCTTTGACTGGTTTAACTTTGCAATATTTAATATATAACCCTTCTTGACATTTTAAGCTTATACGTGTAACTTAGCTTATTTACAGCTTATTCAAATAAGCTTTTACCCCTTTTGTATTTTTCTTAGCTTTGTATTGTTATAAAGTATTTTACAAAAAAGTTTCAGATTTTTCTTAATAGTTTTAGTATTTTTAATCATTTAATTAGTCTAAAATAGTATTTAATTCATAATAAAAAATATAAAAGTCAAAAAAATATAAATCTTTTTTTCTAAAATTTTCTTTTGTCATATAGTAAGTAAGAAAATTGTTTTTACACTCGTAGGACTTTTATTTCACAAATTTTACGTTTTTACTTACGCACTCGCGTAATTTTTACATATAACGCACGTTTTCATTCTAGGTCACGTTTTTAGATAATTTAGGTTTACGCTTTAATTAAAATAGTTTATTTAAGTTATTTTGTTGTATAAATCAAGAAAAACATCACTTTAAAAATAGTGATAGCATTTATTTAATATATTTTAGCTTTTTAATTTTCTTTAATTTGCATTTAAGCCCCTGTAATTTACAAACTTTCTCTTTAGGTGTAATTATCATTCACAATCCTTACTGATCACTATCCTTAGTGATTATTCGACATCTGAAAGTGTTAAACACCATTAATCCTCCGTGAGACTTAACGACCTGTGGAAACACTATACTCTCCAGATCTTAATTGCATTGGTTTTAGACAGTTTGAATTTTATTACGGTTGACCATTCACAAGTGGTTAGCTTGTGTGATAAACTTGACTGTCTGGACCCAATCAGTGTTTGTTTGTGTCTTGCGGGTATGAAGGATTCTTGTACATTGGAGCTATTGCTGTAGTTAGCTGCTAGTGTTTGTTTAAAAAAATAAAAAATAAATAAAAAAAAATTGTGAGAATCCTTCATCTTTTTGTGAGATATCCTTTGTTTTGACACAGATTTGCTTGCCGTTTCTCTTTGTGAGATATTCTTTGTGTGATATCTCTTGGTCAACTGCTTGGAGTGACACATTGTATCCACTGATAGTGTGTTTCAAACAGCGGACAGCAGTTCTGAAACCTCTGATAGAATTCTGCTTATTTTGGATACTACAGGGGCTGTTTGGTAACTTTGGCACAAGTTTATTTATCTCCCCCAAAATCACGGATGGATCATTAAATTGGTCTTCACATCACTTCATATTGGCGCTTTACACTAACCCTAATCACTTTCCTTTGCTTATTTCACATAACCCATCATCAAAAACAATGGCAACCCAGTACTCCACCACACATAACCTTGTTGCTAATCTTGTCAAGAATGCTAGATCTGACGGTTTTCATCAAATGATTGATTTCCTTCTTCACAGTTCTATTCACTATGCCCTAACTGTTACTCCAACCATTCTTCAAGCCTACATACATCAGTTCTGGAGGATTGCTAACCTTGAAGAGGTTGATGGAATTGAAGTGTTTAGCACTGTTGTGGATGGGAATGATATTTCAATTACTGAGGAGATCATTAGAGAGGTTTTAAAATTTGATGATGTTGATGGTATTGATAATCTTTCAGATGCTGAGATTGTTGCTGGTTTAGAAAGATTAGGCTATACACACAGGGGTGCTAAGGTACAATTTTTTAAGAGTTTGTTTTCACCACAATGGAAGTTTTTGATTCACACATTGTTGATGTGTATGAGTAATAAGACCACAGGGTTTAATGATTTTCCTTCCAAAATTGCTACTGCTATTATTTGTTTGTCTGATGGAAGGAAGTTTAATTGGTCTAGGATCATTTATGAGGGGTTAGTACAGAACATTAGGAAGAAGGGTAAATACTATTTATATCCTAGGTTTGTTCAACTAATTGTGGAAAGTCAAATAGCAGAACCTGTTGAGCATTCTAGGGAGTATGAAGTACATCATATGCTTCCTAAGGTTTTTGCACATATGAGGAATCAGCCACAGAATGTACAAATTAGAGATGTTCCTTTATTTCCCCATATGCTTACTTTGCCTGCTGATCCTGAGTTTGATGAAGATCTTGAATCTCAACCTTTAGTCACTGAACCCACTGCTAGTACATCTGAACCCACTGCTTGTACACCTCAAACTACTGACAGTACCCTTGCAACCACTGTTAGTGCAACTCAACCTACTTCTAGTCAAACTCAAGCCACTGTTACACCAATTGTATGGACTAGGATACTGAAGGGCACCAAGCAACCTCAGGCTGGTGTTAGTGGTGTTGATCATGAGGCTGTCACATGGAATGGAGGTGACATGATTGGAAGGGCTTCCACTACTGATTCATGCTTAGTTGCTGATCAGGATAGTGGTAACATAATTAAGACCCAACCTTTGGCAACTTCTAATGTGGAAAGTTCCTTGGAACTTAACACAGGTGGAGGAATCCCTAGCCAACTGGATACTAAAGGGTGCATAGATGATCAGGCAAGGTCTGGTGCTATGTTTACTTTATCCAAGGATTCACTCTCGGGAGCAGTTAACACAGTTCGAAGTGATGAGGATAGATTGGAACATGAAACTGAATTGACGGATCCTGAGTTAGTACATGATGACTATTCCAATGAACCACCTCTCGGACCAGTTCACACAGGTCGAAGTGGGGAGGATATTCTTGAACGATTTAATGAATTGACGGCTAAATGTACCAAATTGGAGGATACAGTATTCAGTCTTCAGGAGTTTGTTGGATTTCAAGGGAAAGATATTAAAAGACTGAAGCACAGGGTATTGGTTTTGGAAAAGATGAGAAGGCCTGTGGTTGCTACTTTAAGGCAACTAAGGAGAAAGAAAAAGAATATGGCCTCCTCTCCAGCTCTAAATGTGGAGAATGTATCCAAACAGGGGAGGAGTGATGGCATGAATTCAGGGGAGGCTATAGATTTGTCTATGGAAGAAGATGTTGGTAGTGGAGATCAAGAATTTTTGGTATATGAGAAAGCTGGGAATGAGGCTGTTCTTGAAAATTTAAAGACTGTGGTAGAAGATGAAGTGATGCAGAACACAACCACTGCTAGTATGTCTGCAACCATGGATAGTTTTCTTGAAACCACTGCTGCAGTTTCAGAAATGGCTATTGTACCCACTGCTGTTCTAACTACTTCCACCATTGTTACAACCATCTCTGTATCACCACCTAAATATAAAGAAGTTGAGAAAGAAGCTGCAAGTACATTGATTAATTTAAGTAAGACTTCAGCTAGTTCCACACCCATCATTGAACCTGTTTCATCTATTAAATCTACTGCAACCAAACCCAAAAGCAAAAGTTTAGTTATTGGTGAACCTTTAAGAAAGAAGGTGACTCAATCAGTTGTTGGAAAAGGTAAAGGAGTTGCAGAACCAGAATTGAAGTTTAAAAGTAAAGCAGAACAGGTTGCTTATGATGAAGAGTATGTAAGAAAGATGTTAGCTGATGAACAAGCAGCTTTAGAGAAAAGGAAGCAAGAAGAAGAGGAAGCTAGTCAGAAATGGTTAGCTACATGGTATGAATCACAAAACTATCTTCAAGCTTCTCAACAAATAAATGATGAGTATACTGCACAAGAATGGGCTTTGTTGGATGTTTATTGTTCTTCTTCTTAAGATTAAGTATTAAATTCCGCATGATACTTAATAAGTTCTTGTTTAAGTCAGTTTCTATATTAGATCGTTTGCTCAACTGGGATCAACAAGTGGTATCAGAGCTAGACTTTTGGGTGAATGGGCAAGGAAGGTCAGTAAAGAAAGGAAACAAGTTATAAGAAAGAAACCTCCTACCATTGCACAGATGAGGAATGTATTGATGAAGATTATTAAGAATTCAGGAATACATATTTCTGATAATCTTAGTAAGTGTTCATTTGAAAGAATTCATGAGATTTATCTAAGATGTATGAAGATTAATAATGATGATTTATGTCCAATGAATTCTGAAAAAGAAAAAGAGTGGATTCAAAAAGAAAAAGAGTGGATTCAAAGTAGACAAAAGAGAAAATCTGAGGTTCAGGAGACATCTGATTCTAAAAGATTGAAATTAGTTGAAGATGGTAATCAAATTATTTCTTATGAGTTTGAGCTTAATGGAAGTAAAGGATGTTGGAAAATTCAAAGACTCAACAATGAAGTTTATGAGTATAATAAATTTTCACATATGCTTCAGTATTGTGATAGAGATGATTTGATGAATCTTTGGATACTTTATAAGAATAATTTTGGTGAAGAACATCCAAATGATTATCATGAGAGGCTGGTTTATCATCATTTGAAGATTTTATTTGAACCTACTCATGATGAACCTGAATGGAAAGGACTCTACAATGGTCATGTTACAAGATGGTTTTTATATCAAACTTGTGGAGTTCATGTTTTAACTGTTTCTGGAGAAGTTATTCATATGCTTGTAGAAGGTGATTATCCTCAACTGAATAAGTATCCAGGAGTTATTGCTCAGATGATGAAGCCTGGTATTATCAAGATGTTGTTACCCTATGATGGTCAAGCTTACAATTTGTTGCTGAAATATGAGAACATTCTTAAATCTAGTAAGTGTTTGGCTACATCCTCCAATTCAGATGTTTTGAGCTTAAAGGAAACTTGAGAATTCTGTTTGAATGTATCAAGTTTAGGGGAGGATTGTTGGGTTTTTGGTTCCTTGGATCAAGAATTATTCTAAGTACTGGAACTACGGACAGAGTTGATATAACCACGGACAGAAGAATGGAACCACGGATGAAGACAAACCGCGGCTAGTAGTATTGTGTAACCACGGATATTGATATGTAACCACTGCTAGTCTTGTATAGTCGGTTTAGTATTATGTATTAGATAAATATGGAAAAGATATTTATCTTGTAGGTTACGTATTGTATTATGTAAAGGACTCCTTAGCCTATAAAAGGAGGTCCTAGGTTAGATTAGATATATATATGTTTTATATCTAAGGTCGATACACTTCAAGGTTGTAAAACCCTAATACTGGTTAGAGTATTCATATTAATAATAATATTGAGGTGTTGAATGTTTATTGTTCTTCTTCTTAAGATTAAGTATTAAATTCCACGTGATACTTAATAAGTTCTTGTTTAAAGTCAGTTTCTATATTAGATTTTTTGCTCAACTGGGATCAACAAACTTGCATCAGACATTGTTACCTTCTTTATAAGAGTAGAAGGTGTGGCGACCTCCTGAGTTTGCACCTGATAAACAACATACATTAATAAAATGTATGTCGGCACTAAAAAGTTGAATGTTTGTAATAATTGAATATTTTATATGATATGATAATTTACCTCATCAGGGACATCATCAATCACGTCTTCATCTAAAAACTCTTTCTTAAAATGGTTGATAAATTCAACATTCTCAAAAAAACCGTCACACCGGTATGTGTGATTGTTGTAGTTGACATTGTACTTAGAGAAGTAGATCATAAAGAGACATTTCTTACCTACTATCTTGTCCAACTCCTGCGGCCAGTATTCGTCTAGATCCATACATTGCTTCTCCATCAGTTCCCATGCAGTATGCCTAGTAAGCTTGTAAAAGTTGTTAAAAAACAACTGGGGCAGATCCCGACTCATCAATCAGCCTTACAATGACCTTAAACCTTTGATAAGAAAATAACCAAAAACATAAGATTACATAAATTAAAATACAATGGATAGTCTTTGTTAATGGTTGTTACCTGGATGCAGCCTGGACAGATCCATGATCCTCGCAAATAAAAGCAAGTTTGCGATTCCTTCCCTGTTCAACATGAACTCTTTTGTTACACTCTTTGCATGCGGTGTAGGCCCAACCATGCTCTTTGTGGACCCTGTGTATTGTTGCCAAAACAATACAATGTGAATCCTGCATTTTATAGTCCAAAATTAGTATATTGAATAACTGCAAACACGTTACATACAGTTTGTTAATATATAATAATCAAAATTAGTAACATACCGGTTCACACTCACGAATCGATCCAACAATCTCTTTCACACAGCCATGAAAAAACTATGATATGGTTTGAACCTTAACCTCTGGCGAGAAAACTGCAATCTTCAACTTATCAGCCTGAAACCCCTCACGCTGTTAAACCCTAAAATACATTACAAAAACCGAAAATAATATTTGTGTTGCTAACAATAAAATATTCGATCGTTGAAGTAAAGGAGTTAACAAACAGATAATAACCTTGTTTTGAATGAAACAATCTCTGGTATATCACGATTGATATATATCTTTGAACCAAATAGAGCATTGTGAATAGCGGCAGTGCTTGGTATGTGAAAATTTAAGACATATAGTTAAAAATGAATGAAGTACGAAATGATCAATTGCCTGCTAAGTTAGTATATTCAATATTTGAAATGAAGAACAATGCACTTACCGTCCCAATACTTGACTTTCCCAAGCTGAAGTATAACTACCAAATGATCAATTGCGGCACGCTTACTTGAATATGGATCCCACATGCTCGCCCATTGGTCCCAGAAAGTCAAGTTCAAACGATTGGCCCTGTAATTTATGTGAAATATAGGATAGTTAAATAAATACAAAAAGAAATCATTAACATCAAAATGTTAAAAAAAATATCATTGCTAAATGTATACTTACTTAGCATCCTCAATGACAACTGTTCTACAAAACGTTTTACCAGCAGAAGACATAACAGGAACACTGTCCTCGATACCAATTACGGAACCAATGATATCTATTTACATAATTCATGAATAAAATTAGCAAACAATATTAGTATCATTTTTAATCAGGGAAAATAAAATTGATATTATTCGTAATGGATCAAGTACGTACCAACAGCATCATTTTCGTAGTACTGGTGATGTTCAGGATCATGTAAATGACTATATGGTTCAAAAATAAAACCATATGTGTTGGTGTCAAAAGGTTCCGTACGTGTGACAATTGTTGTCCTGTAGAAACTTATTTTGAAACGATGTGGTAGCAAAGGAAGTTTCCCACCATTCTTAGCTATACCAAAATTGGAAATGATGTAACATTTTCCCTCTTCGAACAACGGCTCGAATTTGAACATAAACTCCTTCTTGATATACACCTGGATCCTTGTGTTCTGAATTACAAATAAGATATGGTTAATAAAAACATCAAAAAGTATTATGAATCTACTGTATACATAAAAAAGAGGATAGTGTACATACATCTGCGTCTTGCAGAACCAAATCAAGGCTATATGGATCGTGGGCAGCATTCATTTTGTGCGAATGCCAAATTGATATACATCTTCCTTGCACAGATATGTCATCGTTCATAGGATTAACATCTTTGATAGGTGTTATTTTCCTATCCTCGCCATTACCTGACATATAGTAACACAGATGAACGCATATTAATGAACCTACAATTCTAATGGTTTTACAAAAGAAACTACATATGCTTTTGAGACACAAAACATATTAAAACAATGTTTAACATAATCAAATAAACTGCACATAAACATAATACACATCATACCTAAAAACATCATACAAAAATAAACATAATGCACATACATTCAAATAAAGAGAATACATAATAAACAGGATAAACACATATTCAAATAAGGATTTACAACCATAACATCATAACTAAAAACATCATGCCAATAAACATCTTACGTGAAAAAGAGGCATTAAACAGAATAGTAAGACATTAAACAGAATAGTAAATACAAATATGATTGGTAACAAATTATAAACAATGGAACAAAAAAAATGTATAACCTCCTGATCCTCCAAAATTGCCAGAACCACCAAAACTCTTAGATCCGCCAAAACCTCCAGAGCCTCCAAAACCTCCAAGTTTTCCGAAAACTGCTACTTGGCACGGTTGAACTTTTTTGGTATCCCATGTTACCACTCTTTCTAAAACCCTTATTCATAACTGCCTTTTTCATATGTACAATATATGTGGATTGATTGATGTGGTGTTAGATGATTTTGTAGATATTTATAGATACAAATTAGGGTTTTGAATGTGGCATTGAGAAATATGTAAACAAATTTTTCAAAATCAATTTCATGCGTGATTTTTGTGATATGGATCATAATTTGAATTTGGAACATATTGATTGAGATATGAAAAGTTGACTGAGATTCAAAATGGTTTCAAAATTGTGAGAGAATTGAGGAGTTAAATGATTCGGTTTCACAGAATAGCTAAGATTTAGGGGAGGATTTGAATCGCTTCATCCTCATCTTGTTATCAATTTTGTTTTTCTAAGTGTAATCACAAAAACCAATCTGCTATAGTGGTAGGAGTGTTGGTAATATGTTGCAACTGACCAGGGTTCAAATCTCCATAGTGCCATAATTTTTTTAACAAAAAGCACACGACACAGCAGCTTAGGTGGCATTGCAAGTGCCAAGTGGCATTGAGGTGGCATTTATATGTGCCAAGTGGCATTGAGGTGGCATTTCCATGTCATTGTACACGCTTTCAAGCTTCAAGTACAACTCGTACTTAGCCTCATATATAAGTAAAGATATATATTTATATATATATATATATATATATATATATATATATATATATATATATATATATATGTGTGTGTGTGTGTGTGTGTGTGTGTGTGTGTGTGTGTGTGTGTGTGTGTGTGTGTGTGTGTGTGTGTAATTCTAGGTTTTCTTAATTCAATAATAAACAAAACAACCAAACTACAAAACCCTAAATTTTTTTATTCAAATCGACACACAAAAAAATTAGGGTTTCAATTTTTTATTATTATAAGCAATTAGGGCAATCGGCCTCCTAAATAAATTAGGGTTTCGAAAACAAACAAACCCTAGAATCAATATATAATGAAACACAATATGATTATCCATTTTTTACGTGTTTAATAATTAATTACACATTATCCAAGGCTCGTGATATAACAATAAACATCAAGTAATTAATTAACTAAATATAAAAGTATATGTACCTTTTCCGAATTGGATCAAGAATGAACAAGAACCCTAATTAGGGTTTAAGTGGATTATTGGAATTACCCCTTACCGTTTTATAATTCAATCCAAGATACTTACAATAGTGTCTAAGTATCACGTTCTTGTACACACGTACTAATACCAACTTAACGTTATGCTAGTAAACAATTCACAAAACAATGAGTTTAGTTGGAAAACAATCCGATCGACCCTAATGGGTTATATCCGATCGGTTCTAATCAAAACCAAAGGAGAAAAACAAGTTTAGGGTTATGTGTGCACAAGAGACGATAAACAAATAACCCTAGCCCTTGTATATATACTAAGTGAAACTTGGTGTCCAAGTTAAATGAGGATTGGGCTTCCCCAATCCTATACACGACCGGCCACAACCTTAAGGGTGTTCCGAAACCTTCTCGACTACCAATCTGCACTCTAGTCCTTCCTTTATTATTTAACGGTCGTTAGTAAATTATCTTTAATTACATAACGGTCGTTTATTTGTTTTGTGTATATAATAATTAAATATAACGTTTTATATATAATTATTATTCGTTAACTATTCATACGTAAAGTGTGCAATCCCGTGATCTCGAGTTCGATCCTAACATACGTCTACTAATTTATGTCCATTAAAATAAAACATTTGTCACATTTTGAGATGTTTCCATTTGGCGTCCGGGCTGAATGTAAATTTCTCAGAAAGAAAAATTCTTTGATATAAGGATTCCTTTCAATGATACCCAATCAATTGCCTTAACCCTCTTCCCTCTCATGCACCTATGTCGTTCTTTCCACTGGAGCTAACATGAACAAAGGAGACAACTTAAAACTCATCATTGAGAATTTTCAAGATTCACAAAAAAATAAATAAATAAATCACCTCATAGAAAGCTAGAAATTTTTCATTCGGAGGTAGACTCACCCTTATAAAATTGGTACTAGAGGGGGGGCGGTCATATCTTGGAAGAATGTGTGTTCTCCTACATCTTGTGGGGGTCTCGGAATTGGAAGTCTCCATGCCTCCAACCTTGCCATGTTGGTTAAATGGCATTGGCGGGTTTATACAGAAAAAAGAATGCTATTTGGAGAAGGCTCATAACCTCGATCCATGGTACTCACGGGGGCTTCCTCTAACTCTATTAGACCAAGCACCCGGAAAACCATTTTCGGACTTAACAAATCCATGTCTGATCTCAATATTGACCTTGATTCTATATTTGTTAAGAAAGTAGAGGACGACCTTTCTTTTGCTTTCTAGAAAGACCTATGGGTTGGATAAAAAAAGCTGGAAACTCTATTCCCTCGCCTTTTTTCCCTCAAAGTCAATAAAGACCGCAAGGTAGTGGACCGTTGCAACCTTACTAATGAGCCTCATACTAGGACTTGGCAATGGAGAATGTTATCGACGATGTCGAAAAAGAGCAGTTTGATGAAATTTTAAACGTCTTGCACCACTTCAACCCGTCCTCTTCGAACGACTGTTGGGAATATTCAGTCGATGCATCAAGTATATATCCAGTCTCTTCTCACATAAGATATATTGAAGGCAAAACCCGCATGTCGGTTATGGATCCTGTCCGCTGGAATAAATTTGTCCCGTTAAAAGTTAACATCTTTTCACGGAGAATTGCTATCACCCGGCTTCCAACTAGATGCAACCTTGACAAACGCGACATTGATCGTAATTCTACTCGATGCCCCCTATGTGATGATGGCCTTAAGTCGTCGCAACATATTTTTGTAGATTGTAAAATTGCTAATTCGGTTTGGAGATGGGTTTCGAAATGGTGGGGCTTCGATGACTACCCAAAATCTCTTACTTGTCTCATCTCATGGGCCGACTCGACAAACATTAACGGCAGTACCAGGTGTTGCTTTGACGCGGTTATCCAAACGACGTTGTGGCTACTTTGGAAATTCCGGAATAAGACTTGTTTTGGCACTAAACGTCCGAGTAAAGATGCAATTAAGAATGACATCATTTTCCATTCACACACTTGGATCTCGAATAGGAATTCAAAAGTTAGACCAGGTTGGTTGGGTTGGATTGTCAATCCTCAAAACGCTTGTAATATCTCTCTGTAACTCGTTTATTCCTTTTCTAGTTCTTTGCTAGTTGTTTTTATAAAAAGCTGTCATTAAGAAGAAAGGAATTGAAAAATTACTGTTAATTAGATGCAGTGAAGCTTTTTAAATGAGGTAAAACTTGTTTTGTTACAATTGGATAACTAATTACTATTATTAAGATTGAGTTGTTTGAAACCTATGTAATGCTCTTGAGTTGCACAATATATAATCACCTTTTTTTCTCTCGCGTAGCTCCTTGCTATTGGTTCCCTAATACGATTTGTTAAAAAATAATAATACAAAAAAAAAACCGCGTGAGTTAGGAATATTTGTTAACCGGGTATATCATTACCCATCTTCGTAACAATGTCTCGGAGACTTGAACTAAGAGCAATGGGTATAGTAACATGCCATTTAGGCCCCACCAAATGCTACATCAACATCTTTACTTTCAATACTTACACCTCAAAATGCCCCTTAACTTACAATATGCCATTTAGTCCCCACCATACCCAATTAAAATACAACACATACACACAAAACTTATTTAAAAGTAAGAAGATTTTTTTTTTCACGTTAGGGATTTGGTGGATGAAGGTTCGGCGGGCTCAAGAGGTGTCACGGCGAGAGTTCGGCGGCGCTGGTTGGTGTGCCACATCAAATTTGGCGGGGAAGCTCGCTGTCACACTCGTCACTTTAATTCATGAACTCAATATGGACCGACCACTTCTATCTCCCAAAAAAATAAAATAAATAAATAAAATAAAATCATGATAAATTGTTTGAAATTTATTGTCATAATTTAATAATACAATTAATAACCCAAATTTGTCAACACTACCAATACCAAGAATTAATTAAGAAGTCTTAGGTCTGACTTAAATCATCTTAGCGATTACTTGTCGGCTTGAACTAAATTACAAACCCTGCTTCCTTATACTACTTCCCGGGTATTTAATTAAAATGAATCAAAGCTCATCCTGTAAGGAATATAGAAAGTCTTTCTGGCGAGTATTGGTTACTTTGTCTGGAACTAAAGTACAAACCCTTGCATCTTCATAGACTTTTCCAGGTCTACAAAAATATCCATGTTGTGGTGCACAGTGAATGTCCTCTGAACACACACACAAGCCCTCAAGGGCACAACCCTCTTCAGCCATGGTCAGACCATCTTTGAGTCCTAAAACTTGATCTGTCCATTCACTTGAGAACAACCCTAAAGGATCATACCTCTCTTTGACCTCCAAGAACTCTCTAACATTTTTGTATTTCTCGATCACCCCAATGAATGCTACATTTCGATTCTTTCCCCAATGTGGTAAGCCACCATACTTAAAAACTGCCATTTGCTCAATCTCTTCGAGCACATCTTCATAGACTCTTGGCACTTTTGGATCTTTACTTCTGTAATAGGTGATATCAAAGTCCAAAGAGTCTTCTTGTTTTCCTAAGTAAGCATCTGACCCCGTAACATATCTCATAAGGATCCCATTGTACATGTCTATGCCACACAACGATTCTGGTGCTATACTTACGAGGTTCTGAATGTCTTGAATAAAATACTTAGCTTGTGATATCTCGATGCTGACTGTGGTTTGGTGAAAAAATAAACCCTTAACTCGAGGATCCCAATGGACATGCAGTGATTTCAGCATCTTCTGGGCCATTAAGACAACCCCCTGATGCTTGGAGTCGATTTTGATATCCAATCACAGGGTATCCCCAAAAAAGAATGCCTACGTATATATTGTTACATAAAGTTAAGTATATAGCAATTATGGAAAGTTTGAATTTCAGTAAATGCTTACCATCATTAGTTAACCCGTATGCACTGCTTATTAGAAGTGTTGAAGTAAGCTTCCCATTAATACACTTTCCAGCAACATCACCATTTGCCTCAAGATCTTCCTCTATATTATAAACATTTTAAAATATGATTTTATATAAGTTTGAGTAAATTATTCATGCCGTTTTAATGAAAATATGGAAATTGTCCCTTTTTGGTATGTTTGCATAACTGACTTTTCGAATTGCAGTGTTTGATTTCACTTTTGATCCATCTAGTATGTCATTCACATTTAATTTGCTCCATAATTGGTAATGGTGAAGAGACTAAAAGTGATAACAAACAATGGAATATTAGGGAACGTTTATGCACATAGTTGTGACAAGAGCCAATTTTTGTTGTTTACGATTTATTCTCACCAAACCTAAGGGGCAATTCTATAACTTAATCTATAGTTAAGCTCTTTTCCCTCACAAAAAAATGCTCGATAATGTATAGTTAGGTGCACTACCTATTGATCTTAAGATAGCGAGTGTAACTGAAGGCACAGCTCGAAAACCAGAGTTATCCCAAAGGCCTTCTCCTGAAACATTGGATGAAACTCGATCATCGATGCGATAAACAACTTTCTTTTGACTTGGGTACCATGTTATGTCTGCAAACTCGTGTTGACTCCCAAAGAGAGCAGCTTGGTTTGATAAGTCAGTGTCATTCCTTGTTACAAGGGTAACAGATCTTTTGAACATCGGCTGCAACTTTAAAGTCACCTATAGGCCATGGGTACAATATTAGGAGAAAATTGGCATATCCGATCACTACGTAAAACAACCTCAAACGCAGACGTAATTTGTATACCTGTGAAATGACTCCAAGTACTCCAAGGGACACTTTTGCTGCTTTCATATCGTTGTCAAACTCACCATTTTCTTCTAGTGTCCATATATTAGCATAACCATCTCCAGCGCGACCTGGTGTGACTATTCGCATATATTAGTCATGGACAGCACTACCTTCTGCCCAAAGGGTGCTACCATGTGCACCTGTGCCTAAGAGACCACCAATTGTCAATCCCCACCAATAAGGAGAGTAAGGCAAGGCCAACCCACTTTTTGCGGCTTCATTAATGAGCTGTTCCAATGTAAGGCCACACTCTATGGTAACAAGATAATTTTCTTGATTAATTTCGATAACTCTATTAAGGTTTTCTGTACTTATAATGAGTCCGTCATCACCATCGGGGCAAACCAACTTTGGTATGCTGTGTGAGTAACGTGTGGCTACTCTCATCTTTCTGTTCGCTTGAGTAGCATATGCAACTACAGATACAAGTTCCTCTTCTGATGAAGGGTATGCGACCTCAGCTGCATGACAAATGCTACGGTCGGGGAATGCACCATAAGAATTTGTGATTGTGCAATTAGTGAAATTGGTTGAACATTTAATGGGCTCTTCTGGAGAATTACCATTTACGGTTCCAAGCGCTATCAAGAAGACCCATTTTAGTAATAAAATCGGTCTTGATAACAGCATGGTAACACTATAACAGATTATACAATGTATAAGCAAAAGAATTTTGCATAAAAGGGTAATCAGACCCAAAAAAAAAAAAAAAAGCTTTTCAATATATATGAAATGAGTTCTCATTTTTCTTTCAAGTAAAGTTTTCATTTTTCTATAAAAAATTTCTACAAGTATTCGATACTTCAGAAATCGAACATAATCTTGTCAATAAACATAAAGTATTAAAACTTAAGTTACTTGCCTAATGACGTTAAAGCTATGAACTGAAGATCACATACAAGAGGTTAGTAAAATAGCGACTATAGCATTTATTTATAAGGTCTTTAAGCTTGGGCAAATTCGTCCATCAAATTATGGTTACGTTAGGTTTGAAAATATCAAACGTGTCGGGTTCAATTCAATATAGATATATAGTTATATTTTATATTTATATTATATAATAAATAAAAGAGTTACATCATTTCGGAGTGTTTTTGCAAAACCCTTCTCATTGAAAAAAAATTTTAGACAATGGGAGAGATTGATTTTGCCACGTAAGCGAAATCGGGTAACGTGATTGGTTAATAAAAGTCAAAATTAAATTGATTTTGGTCAACCTTTAGTTTATTTGGTGTAGAAATTTGGTTGAGAAGAAAAACACATAAAAATATAGGTGTCAAATTTGTGAAAACAAAAACTTTAAAAAAGAGGGGGTAATTAATAAAACTTTAGTGATTAAATTTTAAAAAATTGTATAGAGTTAAGTGTAATATTATAAGTTTTTATGTTTTTTAATAACTTTGGAAATTAAACAAATACTCCCTTATATTTTATACCCCCTATACTTTGAGGAGAGTTATTTTACATACCAAACTTTTCCTACATACCAAGGGACTCATCTCCACCATCCATCTAAAAATAAATCAATTGATGAGATTAAAAGCATTTTATTATTTCACCTATTTTTTATAATTTAAATATCTCTTAAACCGTTAATCGTTAAGTGAAAATATTTACACCGTCGCGAAGAGCATTTAATTATCTTTTTACAGATGGGCACTTTGATATAGTTTTGAAAAAAGAAAAAAATTCCGTTTTTTTCACGTTTTTTCGTCTTTTTTTACGTTAATTGAAATTTGCATGAAAAAAATCATATATGATAAAACAGTAATTTGAATATCACATGTGATATTAGTGTTAAATCATATATGATATATGATATCACATGTGATATTACATATCATATATGATATAACACTAATATCATATATGATATAACACTAATATCACATGTGATATTCAAATTAATGTTTTATCATATATGATTTTTTAATGCAATTTTCAGTAACGTAAAAAAACGAAAAAACTTTAAAAAAAAAGGTGAAAAATACGAAAAAAAAAATTTTGTCGAAAGTATATCAAAGTGCATATCTATAGAAAGATAATTAAATGCTCGTCGCAATGATATTTTTTTTTCCCTTAACGATTAACTGTTTGAAAGTTATTAATATTTAAAAAAGGAGGATGAAAGTGGGTTTTTTAAAATGTTGGGATTAATCTCATCCATTAGATCAAATAAAATTGAATGGTGGAGATTGATCCCTTGGTATGTAAATAATCTTTTGTCCTCAAATGATCTTTAATCATATACTTTATAACTTAAAAATACAATATATGTGTTGTTTTAAAACTCCAACATATAAATATACATAAGATTATAAATGTCATTTTTTTACTATATATGTTTGCTAGGGACTCATTTATTTCATATTAAAAGTATGACAAATGTGGACACGAATTTAAATATTAAATACGGCTAAATTATTGAAAACGAGAATATAATTATCAAATTGTAAGTACGAGTTAATGTAATATGAAAAAAAAAAAAAAAAAAAAAAAAAAAAAAAAACGTACTTATAACAACTACTGTACTTATTTAACTTTTATTTATTTATATAAGGATATGTAGAAAAACATTTTTAAAAAACTTTAAGGAGTATATTTTAACTTCATCAACGTTTATTATGTGCAACTAAACTCAAATCTTGTGTACATCATAATATCAATAGTGAAATTTAAATGGGAACATCAACATCTATATCAGCTAAATATAGTTGAATCTTGAGTTATCTAACAATTTTTTTTTACAAAGTTTGATTATACAAAATTCTAATGGATATAATGAATGATGAAAAACTCGTGCATAAGTATATAATTATATATAATTACCTTTAAAGACATTATATTTAGCATTGATACAAATTTTTTTTTTTTTTTTTTTTTTTTGTCCAAATCTGTGCGTGCACAGGTATTATAACTAGTATACTGAAATAGAACTTACGTGATCATGGAAGACAATTTATTTTCAAGTCCTGTTTTACGTAAGAAATTTGATAAAGCATCGACTGATACTAATAAAACACAATTTAGTGGTAAACAGTACCGTCCAATTATTGGAAATACATTGATGGTCCGAGTTTAAGAACTTACACAAATCTTCGGAAATATTAAGCGGGGAATCGCATATATATATTTGACAAAAATAGATGTTGTTGATGTTGGTGATGATGTTGTTGCTGACGTTGGTGTTGAAAAAAATTAACTTGTAGCTTTTTCTAAAGGTCCTTTTACTATTGCTGAAAAAGATTAAAATCAGTTAATTTGTGAAAAAATAATCTTTATAATCTTTTATAAGCTGGTTTTGAAAACTATTTTTTCTAAAATAATTCACAATCTTAGTTTGCTAAACAAATATTTTTTGTTGACCAAAGCTTGTTTTTCAAAAAAATAATCTTAATCCTCCAATGTTGTTTATGCATGTTTTGAACATGCATTTAATTTTGCATCTTTGGAATGATATATATGCAAATGCCTCTGCAAATTTATGCACTACACAATCATTTGACTGAAAAATAATGAGTTGGGATCAAATGATAAGAAAGCTTAAAATGAGAAAGGTTAGAAGAACCACAACCACACATTTCAGATACACCTAATAAAACAAATGCATCTCTCTTTAGAATTCTCCCTCTTATTTTAAATGTTTGGAAAAAATGCATTATTATTCTTCGTATTATAATTTTTCTTTTCATCGGATCCCTCCTCGAAAAATAATGGTTTCCAAAAAATGTTTTCTAACCGGTGTTTTCAGGATGTTAATTACTTGCTAAAACTCGATTGATTTTAACTAATTGTCAAGGCGGACAAATGAATTTGGAGGCTCCAGGCGAAAATTAAAAAGCGGTCTATATTGTGCCTAGACATGCAACTATAAACCGGTTTTCAAAAAAACCGGACGACAAAACCGGAACCGGTTTTCAACAAAACCGAAACCGGTTTTAGTAAACCGAACCGGTTGTACCGGTTTTAAGTTTTTCCAGCGGACCGGTTTTTTACCGGTTCTAAAACTGGGTAAAACCGATTTTTTTTTTTTTTTTTGTCGAAAACCGCTAAAAACCGGTTTAAACCGGTTTTAAAAACCGGTCAACGCAAAGTCAAACTAGCCGTTGGATTTGAATACCGGCGAAAACCGGTCAAAACCGGTTTTCGCCGGTTTTTAAAACCGGTCAGCTGGAAAACGTGCATTGTAGCACAGTAGACGTTGGGACATGTTTGTTACCGTTTTTTCTTGTCTTTTTTTGATTTTTTGAGTATTTTGAAGCTAGAACTTGTAGTATAAATATGTGTTTTGGGTTGAGGCTTAAAACACATAAGGACTCTCTTTAATCTCTCTAAATCTCTAATTTCATTATAATGGAAAACACACAATCACAACAAGCTTCCACTAATCCTCCCTCCGTTGGGTCTCCCGGGTCACGAAAACATTACACACAAGATGATGTTGCTCATGTTAAACCAACTTCGCGAAATCCTGAGGTTTTAATCATATGGTTGTGTGTTATGAAGGATG